>JAQFVV010006223.1:5938868-6546191 GCA_028023455.1 Epiperipatus broadwayi | reverse complement strand
TGAGAACGCGCGGGGAGAGGTTAGAATATATATATATTCACAAAATAAAAATGTGTAAAAGAAAAGTCTTCATTGAATTGTCTTTACTAACATATAGCATGCAAATTGGCAAGAAGATATATGTAACAACAATAATAATAACACTTAAATTTTGTTCAAATATCTATTTATGCAATTCCTTTTCTCCACCAAATTACATTTCAAATAAAAAATATAATAACCCAGTCTCTATTGCTGAATAAAACTTCAAATATATTTTTAAAACTTGATTTATTCTTATTAATAATCTCTGTAAGTTTCTCAAAAATGATGGTTTATTTTTTCTATTATAGGGATATTTATTATTTCATAATTTCCATTATATTTTAAAATGATGACAAGGCAAAACTCTCTCCATACAGTAGTGCCACCCTGTGCCAATCAGAGTAATCAATGGATGACAGAAGGCTTGTGCATAAAATCCCCTATCTAGTGTCTAATCATCCAGTATCCCCAGACTAGTCTTTGGCTTGTGGTCCTCATCAGTGAGGAGCCTTGGATCTGAGAGTTTTGCCTTGTTTAATAACAATTATGTGCTAGTAGGAGATACTGATCATGTGATGTTTAATATTTTAAAATGCTTGATGAATAACATTTCTGGATGCTAATGTAGCCTTTACTTTATTGTGCAATGGAATCACACAGCAACAAGATATAAATTAAGCAAATAAAAAATAATAAAGTTGATACACCTTATAAAAATCAACAAATACTTCATTGAAAATTTAAATTAATGATGAGATATGTAAAAAATTAAATTACAAAACTAATACATAGAATGAATGTAACTATAGAATTTAATAAGCATAGCAATATTAAGAAAAAATAGCATATAATCCATGAAAAAAAAATAATGGCAACAAATCCATAACAAATTAAAACTCAAAGAGTACCTATATATGAAAAAAATGAAAGCAATCAATGAAGGCATGCATGTCTGCATAAAAATTAAATTATAAAACTAATCCGTAGATTGGAGGTAAATAAACATTTTAACAAGCACAACAATACAAAAAGTTATGTAATCCATGATAAAGTATTTGACAGTGATAAATCCATAAAAAATTAAATTAAAAAAAAAATCTGTGAAATGAAATCTAACATATACCTTTTTGTATTTTACTTTCTTTTGGATTTATTGCTTTCAATTAATTTTCGTATTGTTGCACTTGTTTAATCCTTATTAATATCAAGACCATGATTTGGTTTTCTAATTTAATTTTTTATGAAGTTTCATTTTCCCTCAACACTAATTTAATTTTTAATACAATTCTTGTATTAATCTCTCTTATTGAATAGCATTGTTCATTGTTTGATTGTTAAATATATTATTTTCAAGTTTTCTAAATATACTATATTATAAAATATTAAAGTATTTTTTGTTAGTTTTTTTAATGAAATATATGACAATAATTAATTAGTTTCACTTATAGCTTGTTTCTATGTGAATGATAACTGCATTAACGGGCAGAGCACACGTGGGCTGAGCACCCATTTCTGTTATTTGCTATTTGTTTCGTAAATACATTAAACAAATATGTTCAAAAATTTAATAGAAATTATTTTGATAAAATTAATGTGATGAATACATATAATATAGTCTTAGCAAATTAAAAAAAATTCTTTCTTTTTTTTTCTCATGTGTCATAGTATCAGCCGGGAAGCGAACCTGTTAACCCGGGACAACTGCTTGTAAAGCAGCTGTCACTAACCTCTCAACCACCAATGCTTGACAAAAAAAAATTCTTACTTTAGAGCTTTTTTGGCACTGATTTAATCTCTGAACATTTAAAATAGTTAAACAATTGGTCATTAAAAAAATAAATCTTAAAATCACTGCTTTAATTTTTCTTCTAATTTTGTAGTCAATACTCAATTCCTTCTGGTAGTGATTATATAAAAAAAAGTATTGTACCTGTAGTTAAATAAAATTTTATAAAAATTAAATAATCAAATAATTTTTAAAACAAAAATTTAAATTGTTTATAAATAAATAAATAAATTTTGTTTAGTAAATCTTTTTTTTTTCCTCATGTGTCATAGCATCAGCCGGGAAGCGAACTTGCTAACCCAGGACAACTGCTTGTAAAGCAGCTGTCGCTGACCTCTCGACCACCAATGCTTGACTAATGAGAAAAATACAATATATTCATTTTTCAAATTTAATAATTATAAAATTTTATATGAATGAACAGTCTGTGCTCATCATAATAGCCTAGTTATATATATATTTTAAAAAAAATATTAAAAAAAATTGAAATAAATATACATTAATATATTAAAAACCATATCTTTAATACAACTGATAACAAGTGCTAAACATAAATAAATAAAAAAGAAAATTAATAAAAGTCATGGTTATGCTTTGTTATTTTCTAAAACATGCATGTCTTCAAAATATCTGAAGGTTTAACATAAAAATGGATTGTGAAAACACTAAGTTAATTCAAATGAATATATTAATAACATTATACAGAAAAAGAATCAGAATTAAAACCAATTCTTTTTTTATGTTGCACTTCAAGTATACAATAGTCAATAATATGTTTTAAAATACATATATACAAGCAACAAAGATTACAAATTATAAAATTATCACAGAAAAGCCTTTTTTGGCAAATTATGTTTTTTGCCGTTTTCAATATGTCTCCACGATTTAAAGCACACACAGTGACATCTATATCAATACATGAGAGAAGACAGATAAACAAACGGATATCTGACATGATCTATTATGTGATTTTTTTCTTTCTCAATCATACTACAAAATTACTGTTATATATATTGAATTGATATATATCCATATATATTAATTATCCATTCTTTATCCATTAACCACTTATTATTCAACTTAATGGATGTTTTGTATATATTCATACAGTTGTTTTTATTATACATGATATAGTTTGTTTCATATATTTTATGTCTATTAACATTTTTAATATAATCAATACAATTTATTTTATGTCCGTACTGCAAATAATGAACATATAACGCAGATCTATCATCTTTCCTAGCAATAGCATCATTGTGTTCTTTAGCTCTTTCTCCCAATTGCTTTGCCGTCTGGCCATAGTAAACCATATTACAAAAATTACATCTAATTTTATAAACCAATCCTTTCTTATATTTTATATCATCTTTCAACCTACAATTAGTTATCTTCTCTCATGTATTGATATAGATGTCACTGTATGTACTTTAAATTGTGGTATTCTGGAGACATATTGAAAAGGGCAAAAAACATAATTTGCCTAAAAAGGCTTTTCTATGATAATTTTATAATTTGTAATCTTTGTTGCTTGTATATATGTATTTTTAAACATATTATTGACTATTAATAACATTCTATTAAATCTATAACTAATTTTTTCAAAATCTATAAAAGTAAATATATAATATGCTTAAAACAATAATCAGCCTCAGTAAAAAAACAACTGAAAATGGAATTAAAATATTTAAATTATAAAATTTATAGTCAAGATGATTAAAATTAATTAAATAATGAATAAAAGGGTCATACATTTTGTTTACAATTGGAAAAGAATAAAAATCTTTATGTTGTCTTCCATAAAATAATAATCGGAAAATAGTAATGAATTCTTTATATCAGTTATATAAATCTTAATAATAACATTACACATAAAAAGCTTTTTCCAATACCTGGTTTGGTGTTAGATGTTTTTTTTTTTTCCTTTTTCATATGTCATAGATGGTTTTATGTCTGAAATAATTCGTTAACATTAAATAGATTAGTAACATTTGAAAAGGGCACCAAACTAGGTGTTGAAAAGGCTTTTTATGTGTAATATTATTACTGAGATTTATATAGCTGTTATAAAGAAGTCATTACTATTTTCTGATTATTATTTTATTTAAATTAATCTTTTAACTAAAAAATCAACAGCAAAGTCTGTAAAAACTAATTATATATTTTAAAATAACGTATTCTTAAAATTCACTCTTACTATCATAAATAATTAGCAAAAGATATAAGAAAAATGTAAATATTTGCATAAATTTATGTTTAACACCCATTTAAGTGACTTAGTTCTGTACACTATCCAATAGTCTTCATTCTCAAAGCTATGAGTATGAGATTCGAACATTAAATCTCGAAAGCGCTAAGCAGACCTATTACACATTATAGTATAATTATAGCTTCACTAACGCATGCGAAAAACATTGCATATTTATAATTACTATCCAATATTATAAGAATATTGTTCTTATATATCTAAACAAAATTACACCAATTTTAATTACCAGCTTCACTTTCAAATATCAAATACTAACGTGATTATATTATTATTCATAAATATTAAACAATAACACTTTAAATACAAAATTTTTATCTTGAGAATCTAAGATACATTATTTAATTTAAAGATTAAATACATAATATTTAACCTTAAGTATATATTGATATAATTTTATTTAGATAATAAAAACAATAGTATTAGAACATTTCCTTATGCAGAGCCAAGGGAACATGAATTCCACTCAATAGATAACTTTTGGATAGGTGCTTGGCTTTGGGTTGGTATTTTTAGATCTAGTGTCTGAACCTATCCTGACACCTCTCTGAGGAGTGCCAAAGCACGAAACCATGGTCAGGGGTTGGGGGGGGGTTCCTAACAGAGATATTTTAAGTGCTGGCTCTGGCTAAGCATTTATCTCAAAACTTGTAGAGGAATTGGCAATCCTCATTGTTTATAACTTACAAGCTTAAGAGATAGGGTGATGTGATCTATGACTCTTATTTTGACTATGAATGATACTAGTTTATTTAAAACATATGTCATAGAATGATTTGCATTTTTCTAATCACTGATTTTTTTTACTTCTAGTAGATTTGAGGTGTAATCAGATCTACTACTATGCAATTTCTTTTTTCATATATTTTTCCATCAGATATTAGAACAAAAGTTGTTTCGTAGAAAATGTATGAAAAGGAATTAAGCAGATCAGACTTACCAATAACTCAAAATATAGTTTTACTATCGAAGACTCTTCTCAAATTGAGATCCCATTTTAGCTGTTTAACTAAGAATCTACAATCAAAAAGTGTGGTGTAAAAAATGGAATTTTTATGATGTTACAAATAAATTTAATGTTTCAGATGGATTTGATCTTTCCAGATGCAATTTAATTTTTACCAACAGATTCAGGAAATAATCCATGGTTAATGTGCTCATCTGTTTCATAAATGGAATTTAAAAGTCTTTGATTATGTAAATGTGGCCAACACAAAATATGAACCACACACTCAATGACTTTTTAATCTATGGTTACAATGGTAGAATTCAAGAACTGAACACCTATTTCTTGGCTCGAATCTTTATAGATTCTTTTATAATATTTTTTTCATAGTCAAGCTGCCAAAAAAATTCATATGCTAAATAAATATATACTTAATGATTGCTTATGAAAGTAAAATTGAGTTTGTAAGATCATAAGTTAAAAAAATTTATTTGCTTAAAAATAGAATACGTGAATAAAAAGAAAAATATAACACTTTCATAAAAAATTGTAATATATATTTAATCTTTAAATTAAAGTATATATCATAAGTGATCTGAATACAGAGACTTCAGACCACTCAAAGAAGTATGGAGAGATGTATACTGGGAGTAACAATAAGAGATCGAAAACGCAATATATGGGTAAGAGAACAAACAGGTGTTACTGACCTCATTGAAAAAATTAAAAGATTGAAGTGGACTTGGGTTGGACATATTGCAAGAAGAGATGATAGTAGATGGACAATTGAAGTCTTAAACTGGATTCCAAGAGATTGTAAAAGACTTAGAAAGAGACCACATGTGAGATGGATGGATGAGATGAGAAAGTGTGCAGGGGTGATGTGAAGAAGAGAAGCTAAAGATCAGAGAAGATGGATTTAACTTGGAGCGACCATCCTGCAGTGGATTGATAATGGTTGATGATGATGATGATAAGTTAGGAAGTTTAATAATTTCATATTTAAAAAGTACCTATTTGCTGTACATTGGAATGCTTTGAAGGGAAAGTCATTAATTTAAATTGATATAAATTTGTTTAGATATATAAAAACAATAGCATTAAAACACTGATTTATATAAAAAGCCAAAGTCATCGAAATAAGATTAGTTTAGTCAAAATATTTGTTATAGTGATGGTTTACACTTTACTTTCATTGATTGTTTATGAAAATAAAGATGAATAATATATAAAATAATTTAAAAATGCATTTGCTTAAAGAAATGCATGAATAAAAAAAAGTTAAAATACAATATGAACATAAAGATATAATTGTATGACATATTTAATGTTTAAATGAAGTCATACTTGATATCAGAAGATGAGAAACCAAAATTATATTAAGATCTAAACATACATGGGATTTGAAAGTGAACCTGGTAATTTAAATTAATTTATATTTAATCTCTAACTTTTAATATTTACAAATTTGGAAAACATAACTTTGTCATATATATAAAATAAGATAAATGAATATATAAATATTGTACCCTCACTAAGTGATCAAGTGATATTTAGAGATAATCCTCCAGCTAAACTCTGATCTTAATATATCAAGAAATAAGTACTAATAATATCCTATGATAATTTCTATCACTAGACTAGCTCAAAACTTAATAATTAATATGTGGTTCAATTAAATAAATAAATAATATAATATTCTAATAATAGTCATAAGACCTTTAGCAAAAGGTATAACGGTTGGTAAACATTGAGAAGATCTCCCTAAAGACATAATCTCAATGGCAGAAGAACACTATCCCCCTTTCATTCAAATAATAATGTAAATCTATAGCATTCTTAAGACTTTAATTTTATTTATGTTGAATTATTACTATTCACGTTTATATTTATTAAATGATGTGTTATTTAATATTCAAGGATTAAAATGAGGTGTGATCTTTATCCTTGGATTATTTATAGTGATTTCCGAATGGTTTATGATCATATTGAAATCATATTAATATACAGAATTTATGCTCTGGATTGCAACATATCTATAGATTGAATGCTTAAATATTATATGAGCTAAAGAACAGATGGGTCCATTCAGTTCTTTTATGTTTATTGACAATCTTGTATTAGTTTAGACATATCTTGCTAGAGGTTACAGTAACCTCACCTTAATTTCATTTATATTAAGTTATAATTATTATTAACTGATGTTTCATTTAATAGTCAGGGATTGTTAAAATGAGGCATAGTCTTAATTCACAAATTGTTTATAGAGATTTTAGAATGGTTTATGGCAATAGTAAAATTCCATTAATGTACAAAAATCATGATTTGCATTATAACATCAATGAATTGAAGATGTCTGAATTTCCACCAGGTTAATAAACATGGTTGTGCCAAGTGATCAGAGAAAGGAGAAGCCCGAGAGAAAAAAAAATCCTATGTGCTGGTCAAAATATGTTTATCCATCTAACATGAGCTGGAACTCACAAAATGTACTTCAAACCCAGTCAAGCCCAAGATTTAGGTCAGGGACCAGCCTGAATTCGAACCCACTCTGTAAGCCCCAGATCTAACACCTAATGAATAACATAATAGTGATGGCACATGAGAATTAATTTTAATCCGGCCGACTAGGAGAGTGGAGAAGACAATGAGACATCATTTGACTATGACTCAACTAACATATATATCAACTAGGCTGTACATTTGGAAGTGGAGAAAAAGAAGGAATTCAAACTACTGAAATAAATTAGACAATAAAATATATTTTAATATACTGACAAATTATTATACATTTATAAATAAATTATAGACATTAGTGTGTGCGTGAATGAGCAAGCGGTTACATAGTGTCATTCACGCTATTAGTTCTCATATGCTCTTTATTAGGTAAATAATATATTACAAATAAACACACATCTTTGGTGGGTCCAACATTAAAATGCCAATCAGTATTAGAAAGAAGTTACATAAAATTGCTATTAACGCTTTGGGTTACGGTTCTGAAACATGGTGTAACATTATTTAGGGGAGCGTTCTGGGATTCCTATACATATGATATAAATTATTTTCATGCCATTGAGGTCGTGAAAATAAACAAAAGACAGTTAAAAGATTATATTTGAACTATGACAAAAAAATATTTATTGAAAAATTATTTAAACAATAGTAAGACGAACGCTTTATTTTCCCCAAGGCATATAGATACTCTTAAATAGATATATAAATTACGACAGTGAGATTGTATAAGATTGAAATAAACTTAATTAATAAATAGAAGTAGTTGGAATTTATATATATTTTAAGCAAAGCTTAATTTTAATATTAGAGCATTAAAACTGGGTCATGAAGTAAAAGAAATAATAATAATAATAATAATATGAAGAAGTTTGCGGTGCTGACATAATAGCCTAAAATAATTAAGAGGGAAAAGGTCGTGCTTCTGGATGAAAAATGAAATCTCACACTCCCTTCTTGGGTAGTGCTTAGAGAAAAGTAGATAGGCATAGCATGGCCCAGACTTTTGCTGGTATAACCAACGCGAGAGGCCTTTTATCTACAAAGTGTATATGCATAGCGTGTGCCAAACTTATGGGATCACCACCAGAGGCTTTTGATATGAAGAAAGAATATGCATAGTGTGTGCCAGACTTTAGGGGATCACCGCCAGAGGCATTTTTCCACAAAGGCTTGAGAAGAAATCTATGGGTTCGAACCTGTCGTAACCCCCAGATTAGAAGCACGTAAGATATATATACGAAGATAGGCTAAATGACAGAAACGCAGTAATGATACATGTCTCTAACAACATTGAATAAATTTTACTGCTTTAAAAATACATGACCCTTGTTTGAATACTATAATACGCCATGCAATTATAATATATATAGAGATTTCATTTACTTAAAATATACTTGAAGATTTTATATAGCAAAAGAAACATTTAGATTTCAAATTAATAAAATATACATTTAAGATGTGATTTATTAAAAGAAACATTAAGATTCACCCCCTTCCCATTCCTACTATTTAAAATAATTCAATCTCACCTTCGTGGATTTTACAATAACTGGAATACATAGCATATATTTTAAGAGTATAAAAAAAAATAACTAGCAGTTATATATATATAAAACAATTAAGTCACCTTATTTTAGAATTAAATAAATAATATTTTATAAGATTTCAAAGCATTAATTAGCTTAAGTTCCGGATTTACAGAGTTAAACAAATCAATTTTTATATTAAAACGAACCTAAAATGTTGATTCATAAAACAATCTGGCGAACGTATTAATTTACAATGTATTACATATATATTTTAAGGGGACGTTAATAACCTTTGTATGAAGGTTTAGAAGAAGAAAAAAATGACAGAAAAGATTTTTAGAAATTAAGCTCGCTAGGTTGTGAGATTGACATTTTAATAATAAGCAAGCAGATACATAAATCGAATAATAAAAACATATAAATAAATGACCGCACCAAAATTAAAAAGTTTAGAGCATATGAGATAGGATTAGATATAAAGAAATTATTTGAGAGCAAAATTACATTTACAGATATATATATAAAAGGCAAAGTTAAAGAATACATGAGAAGAGATCTTGATAGATTATTTAGACTAAATTGACTATTAGGTGGCGGCTTGGAAATTTACCTTGCAATTTTAAGAATCCATTTTAAAGTTTGGCACGTGCACGGCGATTGAAATCCAATTACTTTGGTGGCAGGAAACTTCTATTAGCATTATTAGTTCTCCATCGGGCCTTTACTTCACTTGAAGGTAGCAGAATATTATGGCAGTGGAAAATGACCCACAAGGGTCAGGAAATTATGGATTTACTACTACATCATTTTAAGTTTCACCGTGATGTTAACAATCATTTCACTAGAGTAGCTAATCTCCTTCAATAGTAGTTAATCCCCCTTCAAAATTCAGTCATTTTATACCTTTTCTTTTATCAGTTGTTTTTGAAGATGCAATTGTAAGATAACATCCAAAAATAAATTCAAATCTATTTTCAGATTAGAAATAGATTTGATAACATGTTTTTAACACAAGTAAATCTTTAATCTACTTAATCCCATTTATTTTAAGTAAAACTTTAATTAAAAAATACCTCCCTTTAATTATTTTTGGACAATTACAACAGTCACATCTTCCATATTGGATTTTATAAAAAAATATATAGCTTAATAGAAAAACAAGCAATTTAAAAAGAAAAAGCTAAAAATGACATATAAGAAATATTTAAAACATCAACATTTTGTTAGTAAGTTTTGCTCCTATGTATATATTTGAGCCGCATCTATAATACTTTAATAAAAAAGAACTAATAATTAATAAAAAGAATTAATAATAATTTTAAAACATGTTATTGAAACATTAAATTTTATAATTTAGGCGCGCATCTCAAATATATACATGAAATATATATACACAACAAAAAGGAGCGGGATGGGATATAGGGGTTTGAATACGGGTTAGTAGGTAGAAACATGAAGCACAATCTTAAGCTAAGATTTACTGCTTCACATTAATGTACAAAAATCATGATTTGCATTATAACATCAATGAATTGAAGATGTCTGAATTTCCACCAGGTTAATAAACATGGTTGTGCCAAGTGATCAGAGAAAGGAGAAGGGTTGATTGTATTTTTTTATATAGGACTATTTCCATCATATAATATGAGTACTGAATGTCTTTAGAAAAATTTAACTTTATTTAAATATTCCAAATACATTCAACTGTTAGTAATAGCACATCAAACAGGTTAGCATATGCACAATGTTTCGAGAGGTATTATTCTCCCCTCTTCTTCAGATGTTGCTGGCCTAACCATGACAGTACAAGCATGAGATTTAAACCTGGATCATTAGATTCTTGAGTATTAAAATTTAAGGTAATGCTCTAACCAATTGAGCCATCCTATTACTAACAGTTGAATGTATTTGGAATATTTAAATAAAGTTAAATTTTTCTAAAGACATTCAATACTCATATTAGATGATAGAAATAGTCCAATATAAAAATACAACTAAAACACCATCACCACAAACCTTCATGAGAAGGGTTTATGTTTATGTTGATTAGATGGTATTGATGTTTATGTTGATTAGATGGTGTAGCATAGATAAGTAAAAACACAGGTCAATCCTTGATGTACGATGACCATTGTGAAAATTGCATCACTTGTCAGAAAACCCTTGACATTCATAAGTGGTATTGATATATGATGTAGTCATTTTGAAATAAAATCTTGATATTTCATATTAAAATCACCGATAAGTACAGTTCGACATGAGCTAGAACCAATTAATGAGTTTATGTTTAGTATTATATTTGGATATAATTGTAGGACCAGGTGGGATATACACAAATATGATGTTTAGTGTAACAATATGATGTTTAGTGTAACAATTTGGTGAACAGTTATTCTTAGCAGGTTTGCATCTACATATATGATTTTGAATGACTGAAATGAACAAACTGATGTTATAAGCACACCAATGCCCCATGAAGGAGATGATGGGTGTCTAGAGTATACACAGTAACCTCTAGTTAGGTGTGCTGAGGTGTCAATTTGTGAGCCACTATAGATTTTATTTTCAAGAAATCTTAAGATATGAAGTTGTGTAACCGTTATCCATTATTTTAGCTGATGTATTTTTGTGATTATGTTAAGTCCTCTAATATTGAATGCTGTTATTTTTAACTTCATTAGTGTGATTGGCTGCAAGTTGGTTACACATAGTGCTGCTGTAATGGCCATGAAGCTTCTGCATATATTCTATAGCTTGTTGAATATCTATCAATAGCTCACCATCAAACTACATAGATATGAAGTCCTCTGACTAGTGGTCAATCATTCCAGTTAGAATACTGTTTTCATCTGTTTTGGATCTCTTAGATTGTTTATTTTTCCTTGGGTGACCATGTTGTCTTTTGTTTTCCATTGATGTTGTTTCTATGGGAGTGAGACATGGAGTTAGTGACTCCATGATGTTTGTAGTGGTTTTGTTTATGATTACTGATTATGTGGCATGCTTGTTTTGGTGCAGTTATATGTCATTGGATATATCCAGATTTGAGCCTGTTGTATTATTGATTGATGATATGACTGTTTGTGGTATATCAGGTAAGATGTGTGTTTGATTTTGAGCCATTTAGTCAGAGATTGCATTTGTATTATTCAAATCATTTATTGTAGAGTCAAGTAAGTTTGGGTTTTCTTCTACATGACTGTGCTCAGAAGCTTCATCTTCATAGTGATTGTCTTTGCTTTCATGTTAATTAGTTGAGTTGCTAGTGGTGATCTGTGGATTGTTGATATCTTCATGCTGGCATTGGTTGTATTGTTTTCTGGCTGAATTTGTATGAGTTGTCTGTTGATGCAATGTTTAGTCAGGTGGCCATGCTTTCCACATGCATAATATTGTGGTTTTAAACCACATATATAGGCAAAGCATAGCCTCCTGATCTGAAAACTGTGTTGGTATGAATTCTGGATCAATGTCTGTGTAATTTCAAATGAGTTTTTTGTTTATATCAAACACTTATCAAGAAATAAGGAAATGATAACTTCAAACAGAAATTATAAACTTGGTGATTATTATAATTTATATTGTGACATCAAGTATGCTAATTGGGACCAAATACATTGTTCAACAAATGTCCAGTAGATCTGTTTCAAAAAATTATGCAAAAATTTTTTAAATAATAAAATACCATTATGCTATGAATCATCTAAAAAATATCCTCCTTGATTCTCTAAGAAATTGATTTGTATTTACAAATGGAAACTTAGGCATCATAAGTTAAGAAATGGAAGGAGGGAGTGTGTGTGTGCTAAAATTGACCTTGCACAAACATGACTCTAACCCACATGGAAGCATCGAGTCTATGTTCAAACATAAACAATATGTAAATCATTGTACAAACATGCATGTCTATATTACTAAAATGTATTTAGCTGAAGTAAAACTTTAGAAGTAATGACTTATGCCATCATGAAAACAATACTTTTACATGTTTAATTTCATTTTTTTTATAAGGACATTTATTTAAGGTTATATTCAACCCATGAAACATTCATAATACACAAAGCTTAAGATTTTAACAAATAAATAAAGATCTTTAAAATTAAAAAACTTTCCTTTTCATATTAAATGTGAGTAGGCACACTATTTTTTCTTTATATGTATGCTATTTTTTCTTACTTTAAATCAACCAAACTTAGTTATCTAGATTATCAGGCATTGTAAACAATTGTTTACTGAATATAAAAAAGTGTCAAGCGTTGGTGGCCGAGTGGTCAGCACAGCTGCCTTACAAGCAGTTGTCCCGGGTTTGCGGGTTCGCTTCCCGGCCGATGCTTTGCCGCATGGAAAAAAAAAATGTTTCTTTTGAGTATATTTAAAATCATTTCATATATAGCTATATGATTATAGTTTTTTAATGTAAAGATATAAAGTTAATAAAAATGATTAAAGATATTTATTTGTTTTTGTAAAGCAGATTAAAACTTTATCAGTTTATTTGCTTTAAATTTTTTTTTCTTTGTTTCCAAACATTTTCCTTTCCTTCTTTATCAAAACACAATTCAGCTCAGTAACATACATAATAAATAAACAAAACTTTTTTATATAATAAACTGCATGGCAGTTATCTGTATGTCTATACATTTTAAGTTTATTTGTTTTTGTTCATTATTTAATAATTATTATAATTACTTTAAATTATAATATTATCAAAACAAGTTTCTATAGAATTTTTTGCTAAAGTATCCTTTTCTGCAATTAACTATTTCAATAAAAGCATCCTATATATATAAAATGTAATATTTATGAAATGTTCCTATGCCGAATGTTTGTTTGACATATCAAGAGATCTACTTGCTTGATAATGGATACTTATATAAACAAATTGATGCTAATATAGCCTATGTTTTACTGTAGAACAGAGCTCCATCCACATAACAAGAAATAAATTAAGCAAATGAAAAAGTTACTGATGTTTATACATTTTGTAAAGAATAAAATATATATATACAAATTAAAACATGAACATATGGTAATATATTGTATTTAAAAAATAAACGAAAACATAATATATTTAGTAATCAAACCAATGTTACCATGACAACAATTTAATTATATTAAATAAGTGTGATTATCACAAGCGTTCTATAAAAAATTTAATTAGTGATAACAGCAAATACAACTCCATTGCTAATTTAATTTCGTATATGGAATCTTTATGATGATCATACTTATGGAATGTATTTGTTTTGTAATCAGTGCACATTAGCGTGATACTAAATATATAATTTTCTTATTGATTACTTTTTTTATTTCTTTAATATGGATTTTGTCAATATGTGGATGATTGCTCAACCCTATTTTACAGCACATGTAAATCAAACTTATTTGGTCATAAGTCACCCATACAATATGGAATAATTCTGCTTCATCACTGATTTTTCGTGCTTTTTAGATATACTTAACACTTCAATTCCTCTGCACATTTTTGACATATATTAATAATAACATATGAAAAAGATAAATAACCCATAAGATACATTTCATGCTACCTCATCATTCATCACAGCTTAGTTTGAAATCTCTTATGACGTCAACATAATATAAGCATGCATGTATCTATTGTATTAATAATTAATTATTAAAAGTGATATTAAATCTTCATATATTCCCTACAATATTTTAAACTTCTAAATATTACCTAATGACAAAAAAATTAATTATTTTCGCATGACAAATATTTGGCATTCATTTCTCACCATATATGCTTTAGAAACGATTGCCAATCCATCTACATAGCAATGTTACTTTTTTATAAATAACATTACTGTACTCAATTTGCTGCTAAAACTTGAAGTTTGAAATGAGTGGTATATTTTAAACAAAAAGACTTTATAAAACTCATTTTTTCACAAAGAAGCTTGCATACAAAAAAGATTTAAATATGTAAATAAAAAAGTATTGGCACAGTAAATATGAAATTGATAGAAGAGATATTAAAAATAAATTTTTATCTTTCATAGAATTCTAATCATTTATTAAGAATTTTTTGTGTATATGTGTGATTTTATAATTTAAAAAATCTTAATTAAAAATATTTCTATATACAGTAAATATAATTTGTGATAAGTTCCATATATAAAATACGCATTACTGAGGAAAAAAAACACACACTCAAGTATTTAGAAAATAATGAATAGATCACATATATAATCGAACAAAAAAAAGTTGATAAGCAAGAAATAGATATTATTAATTAATTGATGTAAGTTAAATTTTCTGAAACAAGCAAATATTCATTCTATTTATGTGTGTGTATATACATTTATGTAAAGATCGTATTATACAATATTTAATAATATATAATAATTAGAATGATAAACCTCTTCATTAATGAAACACAGCATATAATAATAGTCCACATTGCAGATGAAAAATGAATCGAACTTGGATTTGTCATTCATAAAATTACATTAATCAACTATATTTATTATGGCAATATCATGAAATATGTGGAGATATCCATGCATACATAAACTTGTTAGCCGAGAGGTCATCACAGCCGCCTTGCAAGCAAGTAGTTGGTTGCAGATGGTTTCGCCTCCCGGACGATGCTATGACATATGAAAAAAAACACAAAATCAAATGTGTTAAGATCAAATTACGCAGCACTAATAATATTTAATGCTTAGAGTGATAAGATTCTAATCGCTAGTTATATCAATACAATATCCTCTTCTAACAAAATAATCGATATTATTTTAAAATTCTTTTCAGATTGCCTTTGTCCTTCTTGTTTCTTCAAATGTCTAGATTAAAATAATAATAATAATTTCTAAGATTGGCTAATACAAGTTGAATTTAACCATTGTTTCCATTAACTTCTTTTTGTAGCTTTAAATATTCAGTTTAAATGGTAATAATTTCCAGATTAATACAGATTTTCAGGTAAGATAAAAAATGAATCCATTTTCATTTGCAATTCACAATATTATTCATATAAATAATAGATTAGACAATAATATGATAATATCATCTCAGAAAAGATGTTCAAACAGCTTCATTTGAGTCACTAATATTTTAAATGCTCAAAATAGAATTGATTTCTACTCATTTTAACAACCTTAAAAACAAAAAATAAATATCAAATATACATATTTCCTACAATTAAATTCATGATGGAATCAGAACAAGAACAAAAATTGGCAATCTTGAATGTTCTTGTGACAAGACTCCCTCAGGATAATGTAAAAACTACACTGTATAGGAAACCAACACACACTGGCAAATACTTGGCATATACATCCAATCATACAAGATGCACTAAACTAGGAATTGTACTATCACTATGGAACAGAGCAAATGAAGTTTGTTTAGAAACCAGTGATTTGGAAAAAGAAAAGATACACATTGAACAAATGCTTATGAAGAATGGTTATCCATCAGCAGTCATCAGAAAAACCTTCAATAGACAACACAAAGAGACACCAAAAGAGAAAACAGTTATTGGTACAGTAGTGTATCCATACATACCAGGAATGGCAGACAAATTAAAGAAAATCTGCAGTCAATATAACATTAGAAATGCTTTCCAACGCCATACCACACTTCAAGGAATGTTTACTTCTACTAAGCCTAAACTGGAAAACAAAAACTGCATCTATGAAATACCATGTGAATGTGGAAGGAAATACATTGGTGAGACCAGTCGCTCTGTTGAACAGCAATTGAAAGAGCACAAACTAATGGTTAAAAGAGAAAAAACAGATGTGTCTACCATAGCAGATCATGTATGTACTAATGATCATATGCTTAAGTGAGAAAATACAAAGATATTGGATAAAGAGAAAAAAATGCATAGAAGAAAATTCAAGGAAGCTGCTTATATAACAATGGTAAATAATCCTATGTCAACCCAATGTGGCAATACACAATGTATGGAAGCCTCTAATTAATCTTGCTCTTAGAAAAAAATAAAAAACTAATTAGCCTTAACCAACCTACATATATAAATATATTAAATTTCTACTATATGTTGCCTTTGACAGAATAGCTCAGTTGGTAGAGTGTTTGCCTTAAATTCGATATTCATGAATCTAAAGGTACGAGTTCAACTTCTAAGTGAATATTGTCACTGTGCATATAGTCCAGCAACACCTGAAGAAGAGTGGAGAATAATACTACACAACACCTGAAGAAGAGTGGAGAATAATACTACCCGAAACGTTGAGTAATTTCTAACCTGTATTGTCTATTTGTATGTTATTACTAACAAGTTGTTTGTATTTGAAAAGTTTAAATGAAGTTTAAAATTTTCTATACATTCAACATTCACTCATAAATGATGGAAATAGTCCAACATATCACAACTTATCAAATATACAAAGTTTAAATTCTATGGGCATTAATAATATTTAATAATTGAAGCAATAAAGTTCCAAACACTGCAATGTATATGATTTTTAGTTATTCTTCAGAACGTTATTAAAATGAGTAAAAATTATCTCTGCCTTGAGAATTTAAAATATTAACTGATTTGAATGAGCTTGATCAGATATCTCCATGGTCTAACTACTATCCATATAAGAGCAAGAATTACAAATGAATGTTCATTCACTTTTTATCTGCAATATGGATTACATTGACACTAGAGAGTTGCATTAACATAGCTAGCAAAGTTTATTGCTCTAATTATTAATACAGT
The DNA here is from genome assembly GCA_028023455.1 of Epiperipatus broadwayi. NCBI lineage: Eukaryota > Metazoa > Onychophora > Udeonychophora > Euonychophora > Peripatidae > Epiperipatus > Epiperipatus broadwayi. The sequence goes on along the minus strand of JAQFVV010006223.1, from coordinate 6,528,422 downwards.
GGAGTTGCAAACTGTTATATTTTGTTCCAGGCCCTCTCACATTCAACATATATAGTGTATAACAGCTCATGTTTCATTGATAAACTCTGATTAAAATAAATTACATATTGTTTATTGAACTGTATGTGTATAGTATTTTTCAACATGCACACACACACATACATATATGCTTTTTTATGTATATAGATGCATATAAATCAAGATTATAGTATAAATAAAATTTTAAAAATAATAATATAATTATTACTAATAAATTGAGGGAACACATTTACATATATTTTACTCATTGAGTGCTCACCCATGCGTTCACTGAAGTAATATGAAAAAAGAAACTACCATATTTTTATTTTTAAAATAAAATAAATAGTGAAATGTTTGACTTTTATTATATTAAAAATGATCTGGGTAATATTCGTTTTTTTTTTTTTTTTCAATAACATTTTTCCCTTAAAGAAACATAATAGACTCATCTCTTTATCAAGAAATTATAATCTCATTAATTGTTTTTATGTTTTTAAATCAATATCATCTTTAAATATGTTCAATATTAATATCAATCACTATTCTTTATTCACTTTTTAGAATGCATTATACACTATAAAAATGTGAATAAAGAAAAATGATTGATATTAATATTGGATAAATTGGACAATGCAATGAAGAAAGATTAGAATTGTAATACTTTAAATACGTTCTAAAATATTGTAAAACTTTTAGCATTATGCTTAGAAAATATTTTATTACAGAAAAAAATAATAAACAAAAAATAAAATATATGTGCTTTCAACATAAACTGACTTTTTTTATTTATTAATATATATATAAAATCATATGCAGCACTCACAGATAATGAAAAAAAAGGGTGGGTGGGTTAATATCATATCCCATATACTATTATGCATTCAAATAAATATATAATGTCTTTAGAAAATAAAATTAATTGGAAAACTGGCAAAAGATAAAAGACATTAAATAACTAAAAGTTGGATATTTGAAAAAAATTATGCTGCTTATTGTGGAGTGAAATACAATATTGTAATTTAAAAAAAACTGATAAAAACTTTTATTTTTTAATATAATACATTGCTGAAAGAATTACAGAAATACTTTTAATAATATTTTCCAAACAAAGATATAGCTAGGTTATTAAATATACATATATTAAGATGTTGGTCAGTTCAATGATAATCCCCCTTCCTGCAAATAAATATCTTTTTAGAATATTGTTTACAATATTTTTATGCATGCGACTTTTTAGATTCTCTTTTTCTAAAAAAAAAAAAATTGCTTTTAAACAATTCCTATTGTTTCAAAGTTTTGTCATAGAAAGAAATGATAGATCAGCAATATATTTTTTTTAGTCTTTTTATGTTTTATCAGTGCACCTTTCATTTCAACTTCATATTTCAGAATAATATCATCAGGCATCCATTTCGTGAACAAGATTCATTTTTTAGGTGAGCTAGAGATTTCAAACATCTGAATGTCCATGCAGATAGCTTGGTATTTTTCATTAACCACTCTAACATAAGGTAGAGGCTGATTTCTATCATTTTCAAAACTTCCCGAAAGAGAGAACAATTGTTGACTTATAAATCATGAAATGTATGCATAATGAAAGGGCAGATTGACTTTCTGACTGGTGGATAGTTAGAATTTAGTGGAATTGAGATGAGGGCTGGACTGATTTAAAAAATGACAACCCAACTACATATTTGTTCATTTGTGTCCTTTTTCATTTGGATAAAATGTTATGCCCAGAAATAAAGAGACCTCATAAAAGCATATATAATCCTGAAATAAATAAATAAATTAAATGAAAAGCTTGTTTCTCTATCTTTATGTTCATTAATAAACATGTACTCATAAAATAATTGCTACTGAAACATGAAAAAATAAAATTAGAATAAATAAAACCTTTCATTTTTTATGTTTATTTTACAATATAAACATTTTAAAAATCCACTAGGAAACAACAATATTATCAAAAATATTATATAGGAAGCTTATACAAGGTTTTAATACAAAATTAATATTAAAAAAAGTTCTACAATTGGAGGCTCACTGCGAATAAATATTTATTTGATTTATTTCTATTAAAAAAAATAGATCCATACATTAAATAAATAATAATATTTCAAAAATAATTTTCAAGTAACAAGCAATTTTGAGGATGAAAATATGTAAAGTTAGTGGAAATAATTTAAAAATAAAAATGTGTGAACTTTAAAATCTTTAAGAGTAGTGATAAAATATTCTAGATAAATGCAAAAATAATTTGACATTTAATTTAAGTACACATAAAAATAAATATTTAAATGAAGCAATCATAATTTTATTTCATAAAAGTATATTATATTTCCAGAATTGAATATTTTGAAAAACAAATACTTGAAATAAAAAACAGAGTTAAAATTGAGATTGTTAAATTAACATAAACTGCATAATTAAGGACTTGATAATAGTTTTAAATTTTAATGTTTTATAGTAATTCAAACGCATTTTTATTTATCATGCTGTAATTATACTACCATTAGATGTATAAATTCTGTGTATAAAAGATTTTTTTTACTTTTACAATTAGAAAATAATTAGATTATTGAGACTATTTGGTGCCTAGTATTCAGTTTCAAACTAAACGTTTATTCTTTATATAGAAAATAACCAATTAAGGTTGAGTATTTTTGTCATAAATAAAAATGTTCACATCTTTGAAGAAAAACATAAACTTATCATCATCATCATCATCATCATCATCAACCATTATCAATCCACTGCAGGATGAAGGTCTCTCCAAGTTTAATCCATCTTCTCCGATCTTTAGCTTCTCTTCTCCACAACACCCCTGCACATTTTCTTATTTCATCCATCCATCTCACACGTGGTCTCTTTCTGGGTCTTTTACAATCTCTTGGAATCCAGTTTAAAATTTCAATTGTCCATCTATTATCATCTCTTCTAATCATGTGGTAAACTTTTACTTATATAATCATTTTAATTTCCACAATCGTTTCTATTTATCATCTTATTTTAGATATCTAATTTTTTTTAAATTTTGTATTTTTACAAGTCATCTTTTTAAAACTGATTGCTTTTTATTCACATTTTTAAAGAAATATAAATTTGTGATCCTATAGTTAAAATTATTCACTCTTACAATTATTTAAAAAAAAAACATATTTTCTTTAATAACTGAAACACAGGCTTATTATATACCTGTGTCTATATATGTAATATAGGGTATATGAGCACAGACTTTCACATGACCCACCACTCTCCACTCTATCTAATAACACTGATATACTCAAGTACATATATGTTGAAAAGATAAATAATCACCAATATACTAAACCAGCAATCATCAGTTGGTCCAGATTATCATCTCCCACACATATATACTATAAGTGCTCAGATATTTATTAAGATTAGACAATCTTCATACTTTAATGGACATGCTCCAATCTACTACACACTCCAACTCTTCAACCGTCCATCCAATTGAAAATCTGATGATGGAATGCTCGAAGGCCACCCTGAGGTCGAGATTCTTGTCACACCCATGTTGACCTAAAGTCAATCTGAACCCCACATGCACAGGACATAATCCATTAAATACATATGCAAGGATGGGCAGACATCTCTATAATGTAATAACTGAAACACAGATGTCTGCCCATCCTTGCATATGTATTTAATGGATTATGTCCTGTGCATGTGGGGTTCAGATTGACTTTAGGTCAACATGGCTGTGACAAGAATCTCGACCTCAGGGTGGCCTTCGAGCATTCCATCATCAGATTTTCAATTGGATGGACGGTTGAAGAGTTGGAGTGTGTAGTAGATTGGAGCCTGTCCATTAAAGTATGAAGATTGTCTATCTTAATAAATATCTGAGCACTTATAGTATATATGGGTGGGAGATGATAATCTGGACCAACTGATGATTGCTGGTTTAGCATGAAATACGTATATTGGTGATTATTTATCTTTTCAGCATATATGTGCTTGAGTGTATCAGTGTTATTAGATGGAGTGGAGAGTGGTGGATCATGTGAAAGTCTGTGCTCATATACCCTATATTACATATTTTCTTTGTGATTTTTATTTTTATTTTTTAAAGATAATTATTTACAATTAATTTGAATAATAATGCATTTCCTTTTATTATATATTAATTAAAATAAAATTAAACGGATATGCAAAGAGAAATGACTTTTCATTTCAAAACACAAGAGATAATGATGATAGTAATAATAATTCATTTTCCAAAATATATCCTAAAAATATGATTAACACATTTTTATAAGTTAACTAGAATATAATGCATTGATTGCTTTACTGATTAATAAAAACATCCAAATAGTTTGGAATGAAAAAAAAACAAAAATGAAAATAAAATTAGTGAAAAAAAAAATATTTTTTTTCGTAGTGTCATAGCATCAGCTGGGAAGCGAACCCGCTAATCCAGGATAACTGCTTGTAAAGCAACTGTCGCTGACCTCTCGACCACCAATGCTTGACAAATTAGTGAAAAATTTATATGAATAGATAAGTAAAAGATAATAAAACTAGAAAACAACAACAACTATTAAATATCCAATAAATTTAATAAACTAAATTCATTTAACATGAAATAATAACCGACTTCTTAAAAAGATATTTTATAATTGAGTTGACCATGGTTTTATGAAAGAAGCAGATTCGATTTACATTATAAAGATTATTCTAAAGGCACTCTAAAGAAGTGCCTTACTTATTACTTTCTTCAATAAAAAGATATGGCTAAAAAAAAAAATATGATGGAGACTAGCAAAATTTGCATCAGGAAAAATTAAAAGACAGAACTACACAATATTACATCAACAAACTAAAGTATCAGCCTGTTAGAAACATTGACAAATTTGTGTTTCACAAATTGCTTTGTAAAATCATTTAATCTTATTTTTGTCTTTGTTTTTTTTTTTCATTTTATGAAGCTATAATGGCAATACTTAATCGCAAGTATTACTAATGATGAATAAGATAGGTGTCGAGTGTTGTTAGCTGAGAGGTCAGCGCAGCCGCCAAGCAGTTGGTTGCAGACAGTTGTTGCGGGTTCGCCTCCTGGCCGATGCTATGACATATGAAAAAAAAAGATAGCAGGTATGAAAATGTTGCTTCATATTTTTCTTTTCTTCACATAAAATCCAAAAATTACTAAAACTATTAAAAATTTTGCTTTTTGATATATCATTTCTACTATAATCATGAAATGTATTCTGATTGTTTAATTTTAAACACATATATGAGTATGAAATACACAAATGTGTAACATTATTACATATATTTAAAAAATGATTATTCATTATCAAAGTTCATAACAACTTGTACATTAATATAACCGGCCCAACAACAGGGGGAAAAAAGAAGAGAAACAGAGTCAGCTAAAAACAAATCCAAACACAAATATATTTACATACATTGCATACAAGGGTTCTAGTATTGACATCTTGCAATGTTTTACCACTTCAGTAAAAAATATTTTATTATGAAAGACTATATTTCATCTAATTATAACTTTCTATTGTATTCTATATTCAATTATATCATTTTAATAAAAGTATCTCTAAAAGAAATTAAAAAGTGTTATAACTATTGTAAGAATGCTATTATTATCCACTCCAGCATGTTTGTTATATCTCCTTCTATTAATGTTCTCATCACCATTGGCATCATGTTCTATTCTCATTGACTCACTTCAGCATCAAGGTCTCTTCAAATTTAATCCAATGTCTTCAACTTCTAGTCTTTTCTTCACATACATCAATAAATTTCCTTATTTCATTCATTCAGCTCATATGTGGTTTCTTTTCAGATTTTTTACAATTTCTTGGGATAAAATTTAAACTATCTATTCAACTGGTCTAACAGCATACCCAAACTAACTGGATTTCAGTCTCTTAATTCTTTCAATGATGCCAACGATATTTGGTTACTGTCTCATTCATACATTTGATCTCTTCTTATGATTCCTAACATACACCTCTCCATACTTTGTTGAGTGGTCTGATGTGTATGTATATGTCTTTTGTTGAATGATAAAAACCTTAATTTTCAATCACATAGGCCCATTTCCATTTAATAATACATTATTTCTATCAAAAACACTTCATTCAAGTTTAATTCTAAGATGAATTTTATCAATTATGCTTTAATCAATATTAATAATCAAAGGTTAATTTCTTTTAATTTATGATTATCATTGTTTATTTTCTTCTGAAAAAATCCACTGAACACTATTTTAACTTTTTATAGCATTTACCTTTATATATATTGTGCCCTTTTCTTTAGGTCTCAATAAATTTATTGTATCAATTTTCTAAAAAAATTTAAATTTAAGATGTATTCTATTGGGATGATTACTATGTTATGCTGACAATCTTTTTAAAAGTTTAATTAAAGTAAAATGGGAATATTTAATGTATAAAATTATGCTAAATATATTAAAAACAGTTAAATAAAGTTAAATGTTATAATTGTATATGGTTGGAAAAGCTGGCCATAATAAAATAGTGTATTAATAAGTCTCTTAAATAAGTATTAAAAGCTGAATTTTAAAAGTAATAATCTACAATTAAATAAATAGTATATTTTAAAATGAAAATTATATTTAATAATTGCATTTAAAATTATTTATTTAAAAAGGTAGTATTTGTGGTGGAGAAATGTGTATTTAATTGTATAGTATCAAAATTATTATTCTAAATTATATTATTATATTATTTTTTAATATATTTGTTGCAATCAAACATTTATTTTATTTCAGACAAAATTTGATACATTCTGTCTGGATTGTTAGTCGTGTGACATGTAAATATTCATACATGTGTGCTTATAAGTTTTCTTGTTAATAAAGTTTCAAAATTGCTTTAAAAATTGTACTATAAAATTGAAAATGTTTATTTGTCTACCACAAGATAAAATATAAAATTAGCTATAATAAAATGTTTAATTAGGTTTTAAAAGGAATGTACCTAATAAAATTAATTTTTTTGTTTAGAAAAATAGATACGTTAAAACTAAATGTTGAATAAATTGATAAAATATTATTTCTAAAAGTTCTTTTAAATATTTAGTTGGTTTAAATAAAATGTAAAAAATAATTTAGAATTAAATAATGTAATAATATTATTAAATATTTTAAAAAATGAGTCATCATTTTATTTTTAATTTTAATTGTGCACTTTTGGCTGAATATGTAAATTAGACCATCAGATGAAAGTCTAATCAACCAATCCAAGGATCAATTTATTTGGGTATAAAAGCAGATGCTCAATTATTTTCAGTGTGCTTTCTGTTAGTCAATGGGGTGTTAATTAGTCAATTTCATATTTAATCAGTCAATTCAGTGCTATAATAACTCTCTAATAATTTTATTTTAAAATAGTAAAATATACTAATTGAATTATTTTAAAAAAGAGAGTATTTAAATAAATTAAAAATTTATTCAGTTAAACTATGCACTGTTAGGCAACTAAATTTCCTTACCAAGCATTTTATCAAAATTTAATCTTAATGTCGCATAACCATGGAAGTATCTCGAATAAGTATCTACCTGTATAAAGAAATGTTGGAAGTACAATTTTTAATTAAAAATATAATTTTAATATTGTTAACAAAGGTAAATAGTTATCAGTCAAGTTAACATGTTCGAAATTACATGAGGAATTAAACGGAAAAGTTCAAGAGAAATTAAAAAGCAAAAAAAAATGTATTTTAGTGGAAAAAAGATAGTTTTATCTAAGACCTGAAAATAATACAGTAAAAACTTTAAAATCTTTCAATAATTTGAAAGTAGATATCATTTCTAATAAGATTTGCAGATGTTTCTTTTTGAAAAAAACATTTTTTAAAACAATTTATTTTAAAAATTAAGACAGTTATTTAAAATATCTTACATGATAAGTCTTTACTATTTAAAAAAAGACTACATGTATTTAACAATTTTTGAAAAAAACTGATAATTGGAAACTATTAATTGAAAAGAAAATATTCTTGGATAAATAAGAAAATATCCTGACAGTAAAACTCTACATGCTAGCTTTATGTGAAATAGTTAAATATTAATTTATTGAAATATCTAAAAAATGTGCAAGAATTACGTAGACGGATGCCCGAATCCATATTGCATGTTAGAGACACTAAAAGCCGATATAGGATCTTGGTGGGATAAAAAAACTCTGGAGAATTATTTTCAAATATTTTAGGTTGAAATTATCTTCAATAATCACTGTTCTGGAGAATATAAACAATAAACTATCAATTTTATAAACTTTCAAGAACAGATTGGTGATTATTTTTACAAATGGATCCATATTCCCAAAGTCGACTTTCTTTTCATTTTTTTTTTTTAATTTTTGTTCATCATTTTATTCGGAATCAACTGAGCATGCATCGTGTTCGGTGGAGAAAAATTGTCGTCTTCAAGTGTTTATTCAGTATCATAGCAACATGCATTGGGAAGTTTCAATGCCTGCAAGGATGTGATAATAAATCCTGAAAAAAAAAATTCTATTTGATATCAGTTGGGATTTTCCTCCACAGGTTCAATCCTGTCGATTATGCCAAAAATCTGTTGTGCTTGGTCTGGAGTATAGACCCAACCTACAGAAAATAACACTAGTATCAATAATTAATATAATATTTATTATATTTATGAATATATACAATACAGAATAATATAGTTCTAATGTGAACTCTTGAATCCGAATGTTCCAGTGAGGTCAGGGATCTGGCTATAAATGGTCAGCCTTTTGGGGGAAAGGCAGAGATCATCTGTCTAATCTACAAAAATGGTACATGTTCTCCAGGAGAAACCCTGATAACCTAAACAATAGTAAGCATTCTTACGATAACAATATGCTATGTTTCCACACAGCTAGGCAAGTCCACGTAAAAACTGAATGCTTCTAAGACCACTGCCAACTCGAGGCAAGCTGTCTAGTATACAGCTGGAAGTCATTGTCCCTATCCATGAGGCAAGCTATCAAATGTAGCTGGAAGCGGTAGATTGTGAAGACTCGGATCCAAGAGTTCACATTAGAACTATATTATTCTGTATTGTATACATTTGTAAATATAATAAATATTATATTAATTATAATACTTGTGCTAGTGTTATTTTCTGTAGGTTGGGTCTGTACTCCAGACCAAACAATAGAAATGATAATTGTTATACATGTTTTTTTTTCCTCTGGCTCATATGCAGACATAACTAGAATAACTGCAAAATAATTATTAGAATATTTAATTAATATATTTAGAACAAGTATATATTTTTATACTAGAATGAAATAAACTTCGATAATTCACTTTGTGTAAAGAAATATTACAAAATGACTGCTCTCTTGGTAACTACAATTCCTGTTGTTGTGCTTAAATCTATAAAAGTAGAGCCACTTGCAGCCATTACATCATTAAGTTCACATTATTCATAAAATGAACCACGATAAAAAATTGTGCAAGTTACACGTGATTCGAAAGCTATAGATTAGGCAGGTCTGTTTTAAATACTGTTATAGAAAATTGTTTTCTTAAAAAAAAAAAAGTTTAATAAAAAAAAAATAGACATATACATTATATAGATATTATTACATAAAAACTGATATAATATTTACTAAGGCAATAAACCTTTAAGCATGTGCGCTTGAAAATACGAAGGTAGGGACCTCTACAGGTCTTAACCACAATCTTACTCTTTGGAAAAAAAGAGGGGAACCTTCTTTACTTCAACCTACTTTCTATGCAAATAGGTGAAGCTGAAGCGGTTAGAACTGAGAGTGTGAAGCTATTCAATACTTCATTGATTAAATCCACAATTCCTATTACCCATTAGTATTCGCAAAATCTTTCGATTTACAACGAGTCAATGGAAAGATCAAACTGATATGTAATTTTATTATGGCATACAAAAATTGCATGTGGATTAAACCTGATTAATACTATTTTAAACAAATTTAGTTCTCATTATTGGTAAATGAAGTTACTATTCGTTTTTTTCTAGAATCAATTAATCGCGATCAACAGAGATGTTCTGAAAATGTTAGTTATTGAAATAACATTTTGGTAAAAAAAATAATAATTAAGAAATAGTAATGGATAAATATAAATCAAGTTACTGATAGTATTAACATAAGAGTCAAATTTAGCATATTATTCTTGTAGTTTGCCATTTACAGTTACTAAAATCATTGTTTATAATGATTTAAATTAACAACAATAACATACTTGACACTGAATATATGTATTATTAAACAATTCCATTATAAATTAATCGAAAAAGGAATATTTTGTTTAAATTAAAATTCATAGACTAATAAAATATAAAACTGATCGAAATATTAAAATTGTTATATATTATCTAATTAAAAAAAAAAAAAAAAACTTATGGGATAAGAATTTTACAAGGTATATCTTCCCTACAGAAAATGCTAAATTATGACTAATTAGAGAAATGAACCAAAACGTAAGAAATAACCGAGATGCTATTTATAGTACAGCAAAATATTTTTAAACTTCTAATTTCACACAAGTCACGTGGGATTAATAAACAAGGTTCTTAAAAATTACAATTGCAAAAAAAAAAGTACCAAAACAATAATAATAATGAAAACCTCCCCTACAAATGAAAAATAAATAAGAACGGGCATAAAAAAATTAACATTAAGTTACATAAAAAAGAAAAAATTACACAGATATATTAATTTTAAAAAAATACACAATTATGATTACATATATATAATTAATGAATCAAACATTTATAACATTACTGTATAATAAAAACTGCTACTGAAATATAAGATTGCTTTATTTTAGTAGTCAATACACCATAATATCTAGCAACCATTCGACGTCGAATATAGCCATTCCAACTCCAAGAGGAAGCCAAATAATATTATTATATTCGAGATAACATAGAGAACACACTACTCCATTATTCTGTTTTATTCAATATTTTGTTAGGATGATTTTTAACTTAAAACGGGCAAAACTCACTATACGTATTGCCACACCCAGCAAACTAGAGTAATCCATGGATGCAGAAGGCTTGTGCATAAAATCCCCATCTACTGCCTACTCATCCAATATCCCCAGACTAGTTTCTAGCTTGCTGTGTGTGGCAATATGTATAGTGAGTTTTGCTTGTTTTAGCAACAGTTATACACAAGTATAAGAAGTGGTGGTCATGTGATGTTTATTGGATTTTTAACTTCTGCAGAAAACTTTTTCTGAAATACTTCAACAGTGTCTAATTGTAGCTCTCCCATATACTCTATTTCTCACTATATGTGACCAATGAAACAGTCAACTTCACATATCATTGGAATGTCTTTGAAATAATCTTTATAACATAAACAGTATTCAACCATTATCTATCTATTGCAGAATGAAAGTCTTTCCAAGTTTAATTTAGTTTCTCCAATCCCTAGCCTTTCTTTTCCACAAGATACTAGCAATCTTTCTTATTTCATTCATCCATCTCACATTGTGCCACTTTCTAGATCTTTCAGTTTAAAACTTTAACTGTTCATCTATTATCTCTTCTAGTAACATATCCAGATTAGCTCCGTTCAGTCTCTTAATTCTATTGCATTTTATTTTCAATCTCTTCTTGATACTTATAACACACATTTCTCAGATTTTGTTGTGTGATCTGAAGTCTCTGAATTGCTTTTCTGTTAAGTGTCTAAAGTTCAGCTCTATAAAATAGAAATTAGTAAAACAAATTTATTCAAACACTGCCTTTTCAAACATTATATTTACTTTTAATATTACATTATTTGTACCAAAGGCACTTTGTTCAAATTTAATTCTATGATTAATTTCATCTATTATGTCTCAATCTGTATTATTAATCTGACCAAGGTATTTGTAATTGTTAATTTCTTCTAATTTATGATTATTAATCTTTATTTTCTTCTTCTGAAAAAATAGACTCACTTACTTGCTTTCATTTGGTAGCTTATGCAACATTTCTTGAAGCTCTGAAGCATTGTTTAAAAAATAATCACATGACCTGCAAAATCCAGATGACTTAAATAATCTCTATTTACTTTTACTCCTTTAGCTTCCCATAAATTATTTCCCAAACTTTTGAGATATACAGAATCATATTATAATAATCAATAAAGCAAGTCATATATAATGTGCCATTGCTTTTAAAAAGCTTGTATTTACAAATATGTCATCATTATCAACCATTATCAATCTATTGCAGGATGAAGGTCTCTCCAAGTTTAATCCATCTTCTCTGATCTTTAGCTTCTCTTCTCCACATCACCCCTGCACACTTTCTTATTGCATCCATCCATCTCACAGGTGGTCTCCTTCTGGGTCTTTTACAATCTCTTGGAATCCAGTTTAAAATTTCAATTGTTCATCTATTATCATCTCTTCTAGTAATATGTCCAGCCCAACTCCACTTAAATCTTTTAACTTTTTCAATGAAGTCAGTAACACCTGTTTGTTCTCTTACCCATACATTGCATTTTCAATCTCTTCTTGTTACTCCCAACATACATCTCTCCATACTTCTTTGAGTGGTCTGAAGTCTCTGTATTGCTCTTCTATTAAGTGTCCAAGTCTCAGATCCATAAATAAGAACTGGTAAAACACATTTGTTAAAAAACTTTCTTTTCAAACACATAGGCATATTTCCTTTTAGTATCAAGTTATTTCTACCAAAAGCACTCCAACCAAGTTTAATTCTATGATTAATTTCCTCTATTAAGCTTCCATCTGTATTAATAATCTGACAAGGTATTTGTAACTGTTAACTTTTTCTAATTCATCATAATCAATCTTTATTTTCATATTTTGAGCAAATCAATTAAACATTACTTTAGTCTTTTTAACATTTATCTTTAGTCCTACTTTCCTACTTTCATCTGATAACTTCTGCAACATTTCCTGCAGCTCTGAAGCATTATTTGCAAAAAACAACTACATCACCAGTGAAATCTAAATGACTTAAATAATCTCCATTTATTTTCACTCCTTTAGTTTCCCATTTTAATCCACAAAATACTTCTTGCAGCACTGCTGTAAAAAGTTTTGGAGATATGGAGTCACCTTGTCTTACAAATATGTACAATCCCCTATATTAGAATCATATTATATATTCTTCTCAATTTTAATCTTTTTAGTATTACTGCTTATTCATTTTTGATAAATATTCTTTAGAATATGACAACAGAATTATATAAAATGCTTTTATCACTGTAGAAATGTTTGTAGAATCCAAGGCTTTTTTCATATTCTATAAATCTAAAAAATCATAACTCATATTCTTTAATTCTTTCTATAACTTCTTTCAATACTGAATTTGATCCATTGTGTTAAAACTAATTTTAAATCCAATTTGTTTATTTGGTTGGTTAAAATCCGAAGTTCACTGTGAAAATGAGCTGAAATTATCATAATAAAGATTTTGTATAGAACTGATAAAAGATTGATAGGTCTTGTAGATTTTAATGTCTTGCCTTCTTTATCACCTTTCTTAAATACCAATATTACTACTGCATTTTTTCAATCATCTGTAAATCTTTATCATTTATACAGTTGTTAAATAATTTTGCTGACAATTTGACTATTTCTTATTTAATGTATTGATTAAAATTCCATCATTTCCTGGAGTTTCCCCCTTTTTCATAGATTTAATTGCATGCCTCACTTCACTTAAAATGCATTTTATGATTATATATTTTATGATTATATATTTCTTTTTAACAATTCTTTTTTTCTTATTGCAAAAACAACTTGCCTTTCAATATCAAATTATTGTTTTATACTTTTGAAACTTTTATTCTCTTCTAGAGCTATCCTTGATAATTAACAATTATATTTTCTTATAATATTAACAACTCTTTTTGCTATTATTTTACAAAATGGATCATTAAAAAAAAATTATATTCCTTTTCTTCATATGAATTTTTTGTCTCAGTAGAAAATTTATTTCTAAATTGCTGCTATTGTACAAGCTATCTTTTTTGCCATTCTTAATAGTATATCAATTTCATTCAAGTCTGAACCATCTTCAAAATCTACGAATATTTTTTAAATGATTTGTAATTTCTAATTTAAAATCATTGGAGTATTTCTTATGATTAGGAATATCAACTATTAATGCAGACTTTCTTAGTAGTTTTTGTCTATCTATTTTTCTATTATCATACATTTTGTACCTCACTAATTAATGGTTACTTCCTATGTTAAATCTATTAAGAATATTAGATTTGTAAACTTCCATGTCCATTTCTGTTTAAATTTTTTCTTTTTTTTACTGCAAACTCCAAAAATTTGTGTCCTCTCACATTTCTATCATCAGAAACAAATTTACTCACAGCACTTTCAGCTTTCAATTCTAGCATTAAAGTCTCCCATAACAATATTAAAATGTTGTTTTGTCTGAATAAATTCCACATCCATATAAAAATCCTCTACTTCATCACAATGAGAACTTGGTGGGCATAAATCTAAAATTATCTGCATTTATCTTCCTTAATTTAAATAACTAATCTTGTAGGGTTGTCTAAATACCATCAATTTTCACAATATTGTTCTTCCACTTTTATTTATAATGAATTCCACTCCAGTTTTGCTTTCAATATTTGTGCCTTTGTAATATAATATTGTCCACTTATTAAAAAAAATAGTCTTCCAACTTCTAACTACCCTAAGTACTAAAAATTCAATTTGATATTTAACAATTCTTCTTCCAACTCAGATAATTTTCTTTCACTTAAAAGTGTTTTTCAGCTCTAAGTATCTTAATAAAGTCATCATCATCATAAGTCATCATTAAATGGCAGTCTGGATCTAGAATTAAGGAGGTTTGGCATTTTCCATCTTTCGCTAACAACCACTGCCTTGGCTGACAATTTGGCAGTCTCCTAAGAACAAGACACATAACAGTTTCGTCTGTCATGATTGTAAATATCTGTCTTAAAAAAAAAGTTAATTCACAAACACATTTATCCTGCCTTCAAAAAACTCATTTGATATATCAGTGAAAAACTATCAAATAAATGAGAAGACTATTATAGTATTACTTGAATTAAACTCAGAAATAAGAAGCCAATCAACTCACACACATGTTGATTAGTAGCCCATCCATGTTCATATAATATATGAATAGTCAAACCATAATAAGTTACAACAACAAGATTGTATGGAATGGACATTCGGAATTTATCCTGCTCAGTCCCTTTAAGGCCTTAGAGAACAATCAAAAAGTCTTTGAAAAGTTAATAAAATCTTTTCTGCAGCCAAACAATATTCAATACATATATGTTAAATACATATTGCTACTAATAAAAGCTAAGAAGTTAAACAAGCTAGCACTTTAAGCACTTTTGCATTAAGCAACCATTTACCTTCAAGCTGACCCAGAGATTTAAAAAAAAAAAGGTTTTAAATTTCTTCTTTGTAAACATATTAATAAATATAGTTTAATAATAGTAATATTTATATCTGCAATAAATAAATGTTCTGCAAATTAATTACCTAGGTATATAAAACTTGTGTATAATTAGCATATTAAAACTTCTAACTTGACCTCTCCCCCCAGTTATTTTTATGCATAAATCCTTTTACCTATCCAATAAAACATCTAATAACTAACAACCTTCATTTAGCTACTACTATAATACTGTCATTCCCTTGCCCCAGTTCATAATGGCAGTACCCCTTCCCTGAATTTTTAAAGAATGTACTCTTTATCATTGAAAACGTTGCTGACATTTTCAAAATTGATAGGTTCTGTATTATATGGGCAAAATACATCAGCAAAAAAATCACATCATGAATTCAAAATCAAATGTTATAAAATTGATAGTGAGTAAATAATCATTTCACTGGGAAAATAAAAGAATGTGTCAAGCATTGTTAGCTGAAAGGTCAGCGCAGCTACCTTGCAAGCAAGCAGTTGGTTGCAGGCGGTTGTTGCGGGTTCGCCTCCCAGCTGATGCTATGACATATGGAAAAAAAAAAGATGTTACGTTTTTGTACATTATTATCAAATGTCTATTCTGAGCAATTCAAATTTACAATAGTTTCATTAGACAAAGGATCCTGAGAAATATCACTTACTTTTAGTTACCTAAGAATAATGAAAAGTTGCATTTAATATTTTGAAAATTAAAACTTTTAAAAATTAGTACATCAACTTGATTGTTTACAAAACTGTATTATTAATAAGGGAATTTAAATAACTTAAGTGAAGATAGGTTGGGGACTTGGGATTTATCCATGGCTAGTATTTCAATTACACAATAATAGAATAACAGATTAAGCAATTGAGCTTATATATATCTATATAACATTGAGATATGGATTTCATCAAATTATGCAAAACAAAAATGATTATTTTTTATTTTGATTAAAGACTCTGTCATTTCAACTCAATGGTGTTCCAACCATTAACCAATGCAGAAGTTTCTCTTAGGTTTCATGCATTTTACAAATAATGTTCACTCTTTCGGTGAATTAGAGGCATCAAATAATTGAAACTCCAATTAGAGATTAGTTTCTATATAAAAATCAAAGTCTGTCTGAGAAATGTATTTATAGGACGAGTGGTCTAAGCTTAAGCTATAGTGATTAGTTTTAATATGGTGGAATTGATATGAGAGAGGCACCGATAATAAAAAAAACAATGAAAAATTAAATATGCATGCGTAGAGCAAATACTACTTAATTTAAATGTGAATGCAAGAAAGATAGAAAATTGCAATGTTATATCACAAAAGGGATAAGACATGAATTATATTGTTAACATGTCACTAATATCATATCAAATTATTTTTACTTCATTTTAATGATTTAAATTAAGTTTATTGCAGAAGTCAGTTTGAGCTCACTTTGAATCCTTTAATGATTATTTAAGTTTGGCTTAAATCAATCCTTACATTTGAATGATCGACTAAGCAATTGAAATAAATCTGTAGAAACACAAGTTTATTTCTCTGTATCAGAGTTCAAAATATCCCATAAACAGGAACTTTGACTATGAGTAATCAAAATCTAGGCTTAGCACCACAAAGAACATAATACTGTGTTATCAAAGTAACTTTAATCTTGAAAGCAAATATCTTTTGGCAGCTCACTTCTGTGATAAGGTCTGAAGAAGGTAGGTTGAAATAAAGAAGGGTTCCCCTCTTTTCTTCCAAAGCATAAGCTTGTGGTTAAGACCTGTAGAGGTCCCTACCTTCGCATTTTCACGTGCATATTCTTGAGGCTTACAGCTTTACTAAATATTACTTACTAATTAATGTGCGTTTAAATAAATTTATAATTACAACTTAAATTTATCATAATAGATTTCTAACTATAAGATCTTTCCATTGACTTGTTGTAAATTGAAAGATTTCACGAGTACTAATGTGTAATAAAAATTGTGGACTTAATCAGTGAAGTATTGAATAGTTTCATGCTCTTAGATCTGACCGCTTCAGCTTCACCTATTGATATAGAAAGTAGGTTGAAGTAAAGAAGGGTTCCCCTCTTTTCTTCCAAAGCATAAGCTTGTGGTTAAAATCTGTAGAGGTCCCTACCTTCACATTTTCACACGCATATTCTTGAGGTTTACAGCCTTAGTAAATATTACTTATGAGTAATTAGGCAAATGTCACTTAATTATTGGAATGTTATAAAATTCTGAATGGCCTTTCCCATTATGGTACTAAATGAGAAATAGATAGATTGCAATAGTTTATGCACCTATTACAATAATATTTTTTATTAGAAAAAAATATTCTACATATCTATGTATAGGAAATTAACTCAGTTATGACTATTCCAAGCATACACCTCCCCCCTCCAAAGGTTTTTCAAACTTCCAATATAAAAATATATAAAATAGATAATTATTAACTAACTAGTAATTTATTAAACTAACATAACTATGCACGCCCAAATTCATGCACACACATACTGTGTTATATAGATCTGATGCATATCGATTTGTATATTTTAATGGTATTCATTCAATTTTAAAAATTTAATAAAAATCTTTTAAATATTATATATAATTTTCAAATTATAAAACTTGAACTACATATTATAATTATAAAAATGAGAAAACTAATATTCATAATATAAAAATATAGTGTATCTTATTAGATTCCTTAAGGATATGTCTGCATAGATTGTTATAATAAATTGATTCATTAATACATAATTTGTTTGTTAATCCTTTTTAAAATGAATAATTAAAAAAAAAATTGTCAAAAAAAAAACTAATTAATTTTTAAAGTTAGTCTGAAATTTATACTTTTTGTTTTTATATTTTTAAATTGAGAACATTCTACTAACACCAAGGTTGAGTAATCAATGGAAGTAGGTGGTAGTGGTATATCCAAATCATCAAACTAGTTTCTATGTTCTGGATATTTTCAGTGAGGAGCAGGATTTGTACATACAGATTCAACAAACACTTTTGTTTCTTTTATTTTATTCAAACGAATAATCCAAGAATCAAAAACATTCTAAAGTTTTGAGCCCAAGCAAACTTGCTTATATAAAGATCTAGGCCAATAACTACTTATTTTAGTGATTTCAATGTAGGCTAATTGTACATATCCTTAACTCTTTGACAAAAACGTTTTATTCCAAACAAAACATCACGACTTTCTCTGTATACATTAAAAATATGCACTATAAGCAATACTTTGTCATTCTAATTACTCCAATCCAGATGCCTACTGTTAGCATAATACTAACAATAAATCTTTCATAAAGCAGAAAAAGTCATATAAATTTTATTTACATAAAAAAAAGTCGTCCCTTCCTGTCCACATTAATAATAGATTTAAATTAAAAAGCAATTTTATAAAATATGTATTTAATACCAACAATATAAGAATATTTCTTATGTTTCCAAGAGCAATACTCTTCATCCTATTTTAGAGCACAAAAATTTTATAGCACTATACCATCTGGCGGCCATTTGTTACTCAAGTCCACAGTAGATTCTAAAGTAGATAAAAAATACATCTCTTGAAAATATACTAATTTGTTATTTCAAATTTATTCTATAAAACTATCCATTAAAGTTTTAGTTTCCAATGTTAGTCTCTTTTTCATTGCGGGTGAAGCTCTTACATAATCAAAAGCTTTTAATCAGGATTTATTTTGATGGAGAACAAACATAACTTTTATTTTTTATTTCTCAAATATATACCAAAAAAAAAAATTCTCATAATATTTTGTATGCCTAAATTCAAATAAATTAATCATAGTTCTTTAGTTTTTCCTTTTACTTAATCAAATGATGAAGAAATCTGCAATAGATTATGGTACATGATAATAATAAAATTTAAATGTAAAATTATTTACATGAAGTATGAAAAACATAATGAAGTATCTTTTTAGTATTGTAAATAATGGTTACATTTGTTAAAATAATCATGTTTATAGCATACATTAATGAGAAAACAACAACAACAACAATCAAATCAACCATAGCATTATTTCACGAGAACATTTCTTTGGTTTTATAATTAAATGTCTTGTTTTATTGAGGGGAACAAAAGACTTTCTGCCACAAATTTCCCAAGGTGCTTCTTTGTTATTTATGATAACTATTTGGCCTTCCAAATTCCAAGAAAAGTTGCCGTTTAATGTACTTTGAACAAAGAAAGCGGATCTGGTCAGGAAAAAATGTAAAAGATTAGATCAACAAGCAAATAAGATGGTAAAAACATTCCTATGTAATTGACCAAAAGATATGAAGGCTGATAAAACAAAAATTTGAGAACTGTAATTAATGAAATGGAAATATAAAGGAATGAAAAAAAGAGAAGAGAGAAGAGTTAAGTTGATTTTGTGTAGAAGACATTTTTTTTTGTGCTCCAGTCTTACAATTTTCGACTGAACAGTCTAAGTTTGTGGATAAGCCAAATTGCTGAAGATGATGCTTTTAGAATCAAACTTACTAAAAATGTTTAAAACCTTAACTATGCAGTAGAATCCATCTGCATGTAGGAC
Organism: Epiperipatus broadwayi; assembly: GCA_028023455.1. Taxonomy (NCBI): domain Eukaryota; kingdom Metazoa; phylum Onychophora; class Udeonychophora; order Euonychophora; family Peripatidae; genus Epiperipatus; species Epiperipatus broadwayi. Next base: position 6,508,397 of record JAQFVV010006223.1, on the reverse strand, counting down.
TACTACCTCATGCTTCTAATGCCTAGCTGTTCCTGTTGTAATTACCTACTTGTCTATACCATAATCTCTGCAGATCCATGGATTATACCCCAAAATAACACAAAGAAGAAAAGACAATTGATCTCATGTGCTTACTAAATTCCAAACAAGATCATCATTGACCACCAGAATGAAAAGATATTCAATTTTGTGTACTTATTAGATTTCAAACCAGGTCTTCATCACTGACTGCCACCATTAGTATTCGTTCCTATACTAAAAATTTGAACAAAACCATTCATTCTGGACACTTGCTAAGAGCACATATTTATATTACTTCAACTATGGAAGAATATCTCTCATTGAACAAACGCCTTGGGAAATGTAAGCTTATGTGTAAAAAATTAAAACATCTATAAATCCCAGGTAAAAAGTAAAAGTAACTTTTATAATTGAACTTATAATAGTGTATAGTTCCCCTCAGAGTTTGCTTATTCATTATTAAGGTAAAAAAATGATGTGTGTCATACAACTGCATTTTTTTGTTGCTTTTTATGTCATTTAATCTATTTTATGTATTTTTTTATTATCTATTATTGTTTATATATAAATTTTAATAAATTCCCCCATTGATAATAAATAAATATAAAAACTGTGTTCTTATTTACGAACAGTAATTATTTGCCATAATATTGACGAATTGATTTACCTTTGCATTTTTCTTTTATTATATCTCACAAAGTTAGTTCTGCCTGTCTATATGAGTACACACCTAGATCTAACATACTTTAAATCCTAACCTTAAATCCAGCAAATAAATTGTAGTATATAGCAGTTTGGAGTAACAACTTAGGTAGGTCAAGGCTGTTAATAAAAAAAAAATCTTTGAACTATTCTTAAAGCACATGTGGTTTGAAAGACGCCATATAACAAAGCAAAGTTACCGTACATTCTTAAACACCTCCATTAATCTGTTAGGGTTTCACTCCCAGCCTTGAGGTTGAGCTAGCTAGAGTTGGGCACCTGATTATAGTTTACAAGTGTAATTCTTTCTTCAAGGGTAGGATTGGCGCTTGAGGTTGGCTTCCACCTGATGCTCATAAATATACTTTTACCGCAAGAACCTTTCATCAATAAGATAATGATCAGTATGGGAGAGATATAACTCTAACCTTCGCATAATATATGTATGTGTAATGTAGAGGGTTATCTCATAAAATTTCTGAATAGGATCAATTCATACCATCACTTGGTAAGGTAGATAATATTTAGACTTTATCTACAGGTGTTGTGGTGACTAAACAGCCATAGTTATATATTATATTCTTGGTGTTATCACACCTCTATTAATTTATAAGTATATATACATCATTTTCTCAAAGTAATTGCAAATAGTGTGGCAACTATATGCAAAGATCTAAATTCATCAAACACATGGAGACAGGGTTAAAATATCTTAACTTCACATCTATTCAAAAGTACTGATTTCTTCAGATTTTTTTTAAATAAAAAAAATCCAATATTTGTTAGTACATGATTTTATGATTAAAACAAGAGTGAAATATCTCTAAGATGCCTAAACAAGCATGATCTTAAGGAAACATCAAATCAATTTCTCTGATCATAGATCTTCATTTTGCTTAATGTGTAGATTAAAAAGTAAAAGTCAACTTATCAATATAATATTTTAAACTATAACAGTGCTCTAAATGATACTAAAATTATAATAGTGAGCTCAAATTAGGGCAAACAATTTTGTGCATTTTAATATATTGGTGAAACACAGTCCTGTAAATAGCAAAAAAACATGTCAGGCTGCTTTTCAATTTTGTACAAGAATCTGAAAACAGATTTAAAATTTTTTGGGAAAGTAATCAATATTTTGCTATATTTGTGCTTTCATTTACTGTCAAAATAAATATTATCTGCCAATTTTTAAATGAAATGCATAGAATTAAAATCTGACATTCAATTTAAAGAAAAAATTCATCACACCTCTTTACTGGAATTTTATTCATCCTATCTTCCCAGAGATAAGTATTCCTGCTTCATAATCATGTATTGTATCATTTTTGGAGATACTTATATTTATGAGCAACTATTTTCAAAGAATGAAACACATTGAGAGTAAAATTAGAACCAAAATATATTATGAACATCTTGCATCAAATCAGATATTGATGATAAGTGTATGCAAATATCATGCTAATTTTATGTTGCTTCTTTTCTTTTAATTTTATAACAAAAAAATATTTAAATAAAGGCAATGACATTTTATCACTTAGATGATCACAAACTTGGGACCTACTTAACAATTTCAAAAGACTGAATACTGGTTGCTAAATAATTAAAATTACTCTATGAGGTCTTTCCCCCTTATTTGGGTTGATGAATATCATGGAAACTATGCACAGATTTTTTTTTTTGCTTATCAATTTTTAGTAATTTGAGTATTTAATGTGCGACCCAAGACAACTTCTTTTTCCAATATGACCAGAAGCATTGAAAAGGTTGGCTACTGGTGTTTTATATTATTTGTATATAAATTAACTATTAATATTAAAAAAAAAATTTTTTTTCTTTACAAACAAACATAATTTTATTTCTAATAAGCAATTTTTCAATCCATAAATTAATTTCAATATTTAATGACATAAAATTATATTTGAGTTGCTTATAAATGTTATATACTATAAAATTTTACTTTCTCGTGACTATTTATTTATTGTTAAAAATCTGATAGGATGTTCCTTTGTTTTATTTCACAATATGTATTAATTTTAACTAATATTGCTCTATAATATTTTAATTACCTTCTATTTTATTTTCCTGAAGCTAATTTGAGTAAATTCTCAGACTTGTTCAAAGATTTCAGAATTTTTGAAATAATTTAAAGTGAGGAATGTCTTTATTACATTAGGGCAGGGGTTCCCAACCCTATGCCCATGGGCACCATGATGCCCACAGACCATTTTACATATGCCCGCCACTATCCGAACATGATAAAAAATTATTTATCTGATACAAATAAATTTAATTTTTAAAATTTCTTATAAATTATTGCATTATATTATAATCAAATGTTAAAATTTTATTTTTGAAATAAATATTTTTTTGTATATTATGTGTATTATTAACAATATCTAACTATAAATTTACATTGAAAAAATAAATGGTGTCTGCCACCTGGCCGGTATTATAGAATGTGCTCTTAAGTGCAAAAAGGTTGGGCTGCATTAGGGTATGCATATAAATGATTTTTTTTCCACATATGCACTTTTTTTTAAATACTACATATCTACTAATATTACAGTTTTCATTTTATAATATCATATTTCATGACTTGAATTATTATACAAAATAGACAATAACTTCTAATATGCCCAGACATATAAGGTTTTATTTTCTTTATTTAACGTATTTAATGCATGATTTCTATGGAATCAATTTCCATGCATTTCTCTCTTGACTAAATTGTTCTACTCTTAATTACTACTTCATACAATGTCACCATTATAATATATATATACAGATATTTAATTATGCAAATAAAATTAAAATTTATGTTAATCTAAGACTATTTTAATGTTGCAAACATGTTTAATGCCACACTTTTGATTTTCAATATGAAAATAGCTTTGACAAGCAGATTACTCATTGAACTAAAAATTATGCCTTATGACAAACTAACAGAAGATAAACTTGAAAGGTTGAATTAATGAGCTTAGTGAAGGCTGAAAACCATCAACAGTGTTCATTACAGTGGAAACAGTATTTAGAATTTTCAATTATAATAATAATAATATCAAAATAAATTATTACTTTTATTTATTAACTGGGATAGAAAATAAAACTTCATTTACATCGTGAAATGTAATGAGACAACTCTTAGAAAATATTTCCTGATAACTTAAAAAAGATATAAAATGCTCATGAAATTTGTTAACTACCAAAAAATTATTGAAAGCATAGTTAATTATGGTTAACATAATTAAAGGGTGACTAGATTACTGAAGGTATTGAATGAAAATTTAGATCTATAATAAATATATAACGATGTGATTATTATGTCAATCTGGAGTGAATAACAGTTGTTATGTTCATTTGATTCAGCATACAGCTGTACTTACTATGAATACATAATATCTTTTTCCATAGATATTACGATATACAGAAGAAAAAAAAAGAGATGTTAAAAATATGTTAATATTTTCAAATGAGATTTAATGAATAAAAAAAGATGTGGGAAATACTTACAGAAAATATCCTTTAGGCAAAACAATCATTTTTGTACTTTTAAATAGTAAATAGATATATGATATCAAAATAAAGCAAGTAAGTAATCAGGGTTTATATATATATGAGATAGAATGTTAGTTATCAAGAGCTAATATTGTCTATGAGCAAAGATTCTATCTGCATTAAAATCTTGCTACTTAAAATCAATGCACTTTAAAATTCTCATTAGAAGGACAAACAACTTGTATGACATTGTCATAATGGATTTTTTTTTTCTTTAAAGTGGTGAATCAGTTTTAATGTTATACAGAATTGCCTCCATCATCAAATATAGATCTCCTTATTATATGTAAAATAATATGTCATACAAAGCACTTTAGGGCAATTCGTTCAAATATTAATTTAAATAACTCCTTTAGCTTTAAAATAAAAACATTATACACATTATGTATTACACCTATTCCCATTCATTTTCCTATTATTATTTGTGTGTGTGTGTGTATTTTGATCATTGTATTATTTTACATCAAAAAATAAATTTGTTCAAAAAATAAACTCAATCATTCTTTTGATAGCTTGCTTTGAAATCATTAATCTATGTACATAAAAGAAGTATAATAGGCAAATTAGATTTTAAAAGATACATGTCAAAATACAAGCAATGCTGAAATCCTGCAAAAAAAGAAGAAGCATAATAAAATTTTTATTTATTGAATACAGAAGATAATAATAAGGAAATAAATCTTTGGAAGATAATAATAAGGAAATAAACCTTTTCTGATCAATGTAAACCCATTTAAAATTTATAAAAAAACAGCCCCCCCCCCCCGAAGTTTATAAAGAAAAAAATCCTAATTTAAACTATACGTGCATTTATAGGAATGGATTATAAATATCATTTTGAGCAGGCTTGTAATAAAATCAACAGGTGGTTCAATTAACATTTATTTCCTTTCTAAAATGTTTTAATCTTTAAAAGTGTAAAAAGACATATATTATTATTTTTCATTGATAAATGTAATAGTTTTTTTTCTTTCATATGTCATAGCATGGGCCGGGACCCGAACCCACATCCGGCTGCAACCAACTACTTGCTTGCAAGGCAGCTGCGATGACCTCTCGGTTAACAACGCTTGTCATGAATGTAGTAGTTTCAGAATAAATTTATAAAGTCTTGCTTTTTTAAAAAAGTCAGTTTGAATAAATTTATGAATTAAAAAATTATAAATGAGAAATATTTTAAGCAGATTTAATAAAAAGGCACTAACTCTCCAATGTAATATGAGTAAATAAAAAAATAAATTTTGAATGATTTGATTTTGTTAACATTATCAGATATTTTAATTGTGGATAACCAAATATACTGCCATTGTTAAAACTAGCAATGGTTTTAATAATAAATATACCAGCATTCAAATAATGCCTTTTTTTTTTTTCATATGTCATAGCATCGGCCCGGGAAGCGAACCCGCTAACCCGGGACAACTGCTTGTAAGACAGCTGTGCTGACCTCTCGACCACCAATGCTTGACTATTCAAATAATGCCTTGACTATATTAAATAAATATAATTCAGGTTTCATATTTGTATTTAATGATGAATTGCATCACTGAGAATGAATAGGCGAATTTAATTAATTCTTTTTAAAATGGCAAACTAACACTGAAAATGGTCGTGTCATTATTTGTACTTCTCTATTGCCTCTATGTTCAAGTTAACACTTTTTTTTTCTTGACTTTTTTAAACTTGCTTTATACCTTTATGATTATTATTCATAAACAGATGCTCCAAGTATAAAGAGCAGTTCAATTATATATAATGATAGTGCTCAGAAGATATTTTTTGGCTATTATTATGTATGTGTACATATGCATATGAATCACCCTCCCCCCAGGTTATGAATTAAAATCTCTCTCAACGTTTAACAAAGGATCAAGAATAGAATAGCCTGAAGAGTGACTCACTCCCTTTGTTTACATAAACATTGAGCTATTAAGCATCACATGATCACCATCTCTCAGATCCAAAGCTCCTCACTGACAAAGGCCACAAGCCAGAAACTAGTCTGGGGATATTGGATGAGTAGGCATTAGATAGGGATTTTATGCACAAGTCTTCTGGCAATTGGCACAAGGTGGCACTACTGAATGGAGAGTTTTGTCTTGTTTACATTAAGCTATGTTTAATTTAAAGTTTGCATATGTATAATAAGGAATAGTGAAACCACCATTAAATATTCCTATGTAGGCAAAGATTCTAACAACTACTCATAAAAAAATTGAAAAAAAGACTTTACTCATGAGACTTACTGTTAGATGAGTTGTAGGGCTTGAATTTTTTCCATTCTAGTTTTATCATGTAGACACCTATTTACCAATTAATATTGTATGGTCAACTAGATTGACTAGGAAGTACAGGTCAAATCATAGTAGATAGATGTGCTATTGTTATTTTAATTATCTGTAATTGTTAATGTTGTTTTTTTTTTTTGTTTGGGGAGAAGTATGATAAAGGCTAGCAGGAATGACTGATAGATAATTAATACTTTATGTTTAAGCCTTTGAGTTTAATAATAATATATTATGTTTAATCTGCTAGAAATGATTTATAGATGTACTGTTGTTACTTTGATAACTTTTATGTAGTCTTCTCACTATTTCTTTCCTCCTAATTAAGATATACTTTGCAATTTTGAAGTGTTAAGCTAACATTTCAAAATTGCAAAGTGTATGACATCACGCAAGAGATTTCCTCCTCACAAAATTATTGATTTTATAAGGACTTTTAATTTCATTTCTTCTGCACAATTTTTAATGCATCATTTTTGTTACTTTTTATTCTATCATTTTTCTTTCCCTTTCAAGGTTATAGTAATATTCCAAGATTTGGATTCACTGAGCATGATTCTGAAGCAATTAATTAATAATAATTCTAGAATTCAACTTACCAAAGAACTGAGAAATAAATAAATTACTTTTTAGGATTATTATCCAATCACAGTTTTAGATTTCAGCTTATCAAAGATATTACTTGCAAAGTCATTTTGCTTTTGGAAACTATGGGTATTTGGGTTGTTGTTTTTCTATAACTTCATCTGTAGGCAATGATGTAATGTAAAAAAAATTAATTGCATAAATAATTCCAATTTTTTTCTTTAATTTAGAGGTGGACAATATCACTATTATTTTAACTGTATATGTATAAATTAAATATATTATGAATACAAAAAGAAGTTATAATCCATATTAAATAATTATTTTTTTGCATCATAATATGGATTTTAAAATATATTAGATCTCATATATATAATACATGAATATATATATTGTAACAGTCAGGTTTGTACATTTGCTCAACAGACAGAGAGTCCGAACCAGAGAACCAAAAGCTGATCAAGTCAGGATAGTAACATCCTTCATCTGATCATGCCTTAACTCTCTTACCCATGCTTCCAAGTCAACCCATAGCTAATGACATGCCTGAGGCTACACTCGATATCTCCTTCTTCACGTTCCAGCAGTAGCAAAGCGGTAAAACATGAGATATCCCCCACAGATGCACACAAATACATGGTATTATATAACTTAACTAGTGATTCATAAGGTAATGAGCAAGAATGAAGACTGAGATGAATTTATATTTTATAAATTTTAATATAATAATTAGTAAATGAAAACAAGGTAAATTATATACATTTGCTCACACGCAGGTGAGTGAGTACTTAGGTTTATAAGAATATTTAATGTATTCAGAAAATGATAAAACAACGCAATTTATATAGTGCTCACATGCAGATGAGTGCATACTTGGTCTATAAAATGTTTAAGATAATAATCAATAAATAATAAACAAAATCAATTATATATGCTCACATGCAGGTGAATGAAAACTTAAGTTTACAAAGTGTCTAAATAGATAATGGATTTGCTGAACTGACAATATGCTTACACCATCTTTTATGTTACATGAGAATATACATATAATTAAGATATCAACAATTATGCGCTTATAACGCTCGTTAAAGAAGTTATATATATTATTAAATTTATTTAAAGCTTAGTGCTTTCAAAGCTCTATGGCTTCATAATCATAGCTGTGTGTGGTTGATGAGTATTCAAATTTATGTTAATTAGATGTTTCGGTATTTTATTTAAAATATTGTTTGAATTAGTTTGTCCATCTTTTTGAAATGGCAAAACAGGTATCTTTTCTATTGATTGATTGGGTGTCATTATTTATGAAATATGCCTTCTTTATTTTGCGCCTATGGTCGTTACTTTCTTTGCACACTATTCTAGGGTTGGTGGGTTCAAATCTGGGTCCAGTAGCTTTTTCATATTCCATGAATGCTGGTGTAGACTCCTTGTTGTTCAGTGCCCTTTTATACACATATATGTGCTGGGATGCTCTGTTTGTAATGGTAGTTTTTGTTTACCCATAATATGAGACTCCGCATCCGGCCTGAGGGCATTGTATCTGGTACACCACTTGAGATGTTAGTTTGGGATCAAGTTTATCTTTTGGATTGTTTATTAGTCTATTGGTGTTGGCTGGAGTGCGGAAACCAATAATAAATTCTTTTGATAACGTTTTAGTTAGATGTTTGGCAATGATGGGTATGTATGGTATAGTTTGTGGTTTATTATCTCTGATTCTGCCTTGCTGGTTTATTTTTGCTTCGAACTGTGCTATTCTTTTAGTTATGTGTCTATATTTGTAGCCAACAGATATTAGTTCTCTAATGTATTTTAATATGTTATCTCTTTTGTCTGAATTACATTTACATAAGTAATCATTTCTATGTAGAAATGAATTCAGTCCAGCATATTTATGTGAGTTGGGAACTATTGCACTCTAATGCATGTATCCTCTAATTTCTAGGAGTTTGAAGGTCATGCGGCACATATGTTTATCTTCTCTTTGTATGTCTAGGTCCAGATATTTTAGATGGTGTTGCTCATTTTCCCATGTGGTATTTAGTGTGAGTTTAGACATCAGCTGTAATTCTTTGGTGATGTTTAAGATTGTACTCCTTTTAGCCGCAATAAACATGTAGTCCACATGTCTAAGATATATCATTGTGGGGTTATCTGCTTGCATGTGTTTAAGGTTTCAAAGATTGAGTGATTTGACCTCCAACTAAATTCATTTTAAGGTTAGGTAGATAGCGAGATAAATATTTCGCATCCTCTATGTCATAATTTATGCTAGGGACTACATCAGAAAATTAGTGATGGCTAGGAGATCAATTGACAACAGCTTAGTTATATTATTAAGTTTAAACATAATTTATAATAATATATATAATTACTACACAGATGATCACATTAATTCAGATTCCAAATCGGACCAAAGCCGATGTTAATTTCTATGGGAGGTTGAACTGATGTTGGGCAGTCTAACATCAGATTCTAGGGTGTTACAAACTATAGTATCAGAATATGTGTGTCTTGAATGTGTTCTTAATTGAGGTTCATTACCTAGTAATCGGTTCCTCAGACCGCACTACTTGTTATAATACAAAGAGACCCTTTTATTCAAGTGAACAGAACAGTGGCTTAACGAGCCCTTGGGACACTTTGGTTCCTTCAAATACAAAATAAATATCGCAGTTGCCTAAACTTAAGAGGCGTGACTTGACATGGAATCGATCCTGATGTAGGCCATTATAGATATAGCAAGAAGCTGCACATTTTTATGCTAACTAGCAACACATTCGCCACACTAATTTAATATTTTACTAAATCAATTACACCAAATATTAGCTTCTATCAGTGCCACTACCACTGGTCAGTTCATAAATAGTATATCTAGTCACACTACAAAGGCAATAATAAGAATCTGATTTAAGAATATCTGTATAGCTTAACATATAATTAAGGCGAGTTACAGCAAATTTAGGGATTTATCGAGATTGAAAATATTACGTATATGCTGTATACAATCATTCATGCCTAATACTAAGCAAAATATTGATTTTTAAAATAACTTATTCAGTACGTTATAAATAGCTGACTCACTCTAGCAAAATAAAAGTTTGATTTCAGAAGGGAGTTTTGCCTATATTTCTCTATATTATAATATTCCGCCATAATGGAAAGGTGCCTAATTGCCTCTCTGATAATTATTAAACCCCCACAAAACTCCATTCTGATAAACATAGCATAAATTAATAAACATGAATTTAAAACTAAGTATAGATGGCATAAGAACAAATTGCAGGAATCGATAAAGCGATAATTTAGAAAAATGAATAAGAATTTATGTTTAACTGGTTTTATAGGACTTAAATATTAATGATCAAGCAAGAAACTTAAGAGTGCTTTAAGTTTTAAAGTAAATTTAACATAAATGGTTTAATGTAACATTTAAATAATATAATGATATACGAGGCTTGATTAGTTAGCTAGCTTTAATTTAGAGTTTGTTTAGTAATGAAATTAGCATATTCTACAGAATAATTTACTGGCAATAATTGGTGGTAAGTCTTTCAAGGCATTCTTTACTGGGAGTCTTCTCTGTATTAAATCAGGATGCGGCTTTTCTCCACCAAGTCAGGTTGTGGCTTTTCTCCATTATTCCGGGTCAAGGAATCTTTAGTATTTCAGGTGCGGCTTCTCCATCATTGGCTAGTGCTGAGGTTGATGTTCCCTCCTATTTTGTAAAATAGTTTTCTGTGATAGATAGACAGCAAAGCCAACCCATGGGACTCATCTTAACAGCTTTCAATAATTGGTTGTTCCAAATTCAGCTTGGCCAAAAGTAATGCAGGAACAGCTCTCTGATTATTATTTTTCAAGACTTGTTTGAAAAAAATATGCGTCTAACGTTTTTAAATGGCCACTACAGGCTTTTTTATATCAAATTTTTGCCAGTATTACCTCTCCCTTTTACTTTCCCAACTTCACTTGTTTACTTACTTCAAATTTTTGCTTTTAATGAAATTTCTACTTTTTTTTAATATTATCCACAGCTAAATCTGGAGTTAAAAGCTCTTTTCCCTTGCGTTTCCCAATTACACTTAGGATGAATTTATGCCTGACTAAATTTTCTAATTTGTTTTTGCCTATAATTTTAAATGAGATCAATTTTCAGCTAAAAGATTATTTTTAGACGAAATGTTAAAACTCGTAAACAACTTACAGCCTGTGTAATTTTAAACAAACAATAGAACTCGAAAATTATTTTAAATGAATATTAAAACATAACTTTTTAAATGAATAATTTTACAAATTTAAACTTATAATTTTGTTATGTACATAAATTCTAACTACACACTGCTATGTTTACTTCAGTTTTAACAAACACCAGGGTGGTATGTGTGTATATGCTACCCATGACTGCATCTGCATATTATAATGTATAAGGCGATTATACATGCACATACTCGGCAATATTACAAGCACAAACATGAAGTTTTAAATTAAAAAAATACACACAACTGAGTGAAGCCTAGCACTAAATAAATACACTATTATAGAATATAATAGGTGGAACAGACAGGTCGACAGAGCCAACTGTTTCAATATATCATTAAAAACCAGTCAACACTTAGACAATCCCAATATCAGTAACAATCAGCAATTTCAAATTGTTGTCAAGGCAACCTCCTGTAGAAGACCTAGATAAATAAAATATACTCATAAAATAGAAGTACTTCTATATTCATATTCCTTCTATAAAAAGAAATATATAAGACCATAACTTAATTATAATATTTTGCCCACAAGTAAAACTGATATAAGCTCAGGGCGAATGTATCTATTCTTTTTGTTTTAAAATAATCATGGTCTGCCCTTCTTTTTTATCATACAAACTATTAATCTCATTTGACAATAAATAAATAAAATTTATGTTAAATTATAATCATGCTTTTAGATAAATTTACCTTTGATAAAGTAGTTATGAAGAAAACAGGCAAAAACTCTCCATATAGTAGTGCCACCTTGTGCTAACCAGAGAAATCAATGGATGCCAGAAGGCTTGTGCATAAAATCCCTATCTAGTGCCTATTCATCCAATATCCCCAAACTAGTTTCTGGCTTGTGGCCTTCATCAGTGAGGAGCCTTGGATCTGATAGCACTGCACCTAGATCTTAGGATCTAATGCAACCTTCCAGCAGCCACCTTTTATCTCAACTACAAAACTATGAGAATGAAATTGAAAACACAGTAATATTTTTAATCTAAGCTCAATAGCTTATATAGTCATATGGGTCTGAACTCAATTCAGCACCCATACATTTTGGTGACTTTGGCTCTTTAACAACCATAGCCACCATGGAGAGTTTTTGCCTGTTTACTAACAGTTATGTGCTAGCATGAGATGGTGATCATGTGAGTTATGAAAAAATAATTAAATAGACAGATATAGCCATAAACAAACGAATATGTAATATAAATATCTATAACTCAATATATAAGTAATTCAATGGATAGTTGAATCAGTACATCATGAAAGAGAATCAAATGCTGTATTTATTGATAATTAAATATAAATTTATTAACATCATAAATTTAATTATAACAAAACAAAACAAAATAAATTACATTAATTATAATAAATTTAAAATCCTTTATTGATTATAATCTATTTTGACTTTGCTGCATTCTTCAAAAATCTCTACCTTGATTTTCCTTTTCAAAGATATTTATTAAATATAATTTCATTAAAGTCACACAAACAAATAGTAAACATGAGATTTTGCATACCAATATTCAGATATATATCATAAAATTTAAGAATGTATTGGTGTCAAAAGATACCATTTTATAAATTGGGGGGGGGGGTTTTACTAATTGTACATCTATTTAGATCAAGTAATGCTTTCCTATACAAAAAAACTTTATATGTTCAAAAAAATTAAATATAAAATATGTATTTTAGATTGTAAATAGTCAAAATAAGAGTCAGAGATCACATGACCCTATTCTCTTAAGCTTGTAAGTTATAAACAAAGAGGATTGTCAATTCCTCAACAAGCTTTGTGATAAATACTTAGCCAGAGCCAGCACTTAAAATATCTCTGTCAGGAATCCCCCCCCCCCAACCCCTGACCATGGTTTTATGTATTTTAGATTATTTTATTGCTTTCACATGCATCAATTTAATGAAGTCTTGTTTACTTAATCTAAATCTTAAGTTTGTATTGAATAATATTAATAAATAAAAATTGAAATAAAAGTTTAATGAAAAATTTATGAGAATTCTTTGTTTTATACCCGGCATTCATTCAATATATTCAGCTGATATGTTTTGACATTTCATCAGCTACAGTTCCTTCTCAATATATTGTGCTAAATTCCAGTAATGACGATAATGATGAAATGTCATGGGTGCCATCCACTGACGATTCTCAGTTCTTTAACTTTATTAGATTTTTTTGTGTTGCATTAAAGATAGTTTAACTTCGATCAGCACTGATGCTTATTCCATGAAGAAATTATTTTATTTTACTTTATTGTTATTTATTCCATTCATTTCATCAAATATATCAGACAAAAGACTCTCCATAGCCTCCCTTTTATAAAATCTATTCCAATATCATTATTATTTTGCCAATAACTTTATAAATTTAAATTTATTGGATATAAACAACAACAAAAATCTAGGCAATATGCCCGTAATGAAGTTCGCTATTTGGTTGCTAGGCAATGTCATTTTTAAAAAAAAAAAAGCCGGTGAAGTTTTCTTTCTTAACCATAATAAATAAATATTCAATATGATAAAACAATCATTTTTATTTTTATTTCAACAAAATATTTTAAAAATGAAAATATATATACGGTTTATGGAATATTTCATTCACACATACATTCATTCTTTCATCTATCCTGGGTTTAAACCTTTCCTTTAACTATTATCCCTTATGATTATCTTAATCTATTTTAACATTAAATAAATTTTTCATAAACAAATGATTCACCATTGCTTTCTTTATTTGTAAGTTATTAAAAATGATTCCTATCTTTAAACTTAAAATGAACTTAATAAAATGAATGTAAATGTGACAAGGCTACACATCATATTTATGTCTTAAAAAAAATAAAAAAAACAATTCAACTTATAGTAACAAACTAACATTCCCACTCTAAAAATAAATCCTTTATTTGTAACTTAGAACTAATTAAAACTTATATAACCATAACAATAAAATTAATTACTATGCAATTACATTCATATATCCTTACATGTGTTTTATTTTATACTTCTAATCCTAATTATTACAAACGAAAGAACTTTACTATTGAATTTTGATCACATAGCATTGCTAATAACCTATATGGTTTACTAAAGCTTTGTGTTACCATTCTAAAGTATATAATAAAATATGCTAATATTTTAACCTTTCTCTTCCTTTATTTAATTTTTGATTCCACTATATTTTTTCTTAAATTCTTAAATTGAAAATTTTTTTAAATAAAATCTGAAAATGTAAAAGTATGTGTTTTAAAACATTCATCTTATATATCCTTCCATATGTTCTTGTTGTAGGCTTTCTATATCAATGTTATTTAACTACTTGGTGACTTTATCAACAGTGAGGATTTGTTGTACCCATTTAGGTAAGTTACGCCTAATGGTCCTGATAATTTGACCTTCAGATAGTGGGCATGCAGTAAAGCAAATTCTCTTCCAAATGAATCCTAAATCTTTCTTGAAATATCTATAATGAATGCCATCCTGCTTCTCTTCACTCCAAAACCTGTTTAATAAGGTCTCCAAAAGTAATGGGTTTTATGAGTAAGGATTCCTACCAATTTTTAGTGGATCCATAGAGATAGTTATTTGCAATAGCAACCTTTTCTTTTTCATTAAACCCATGAAAAGAAAAGAATTCTGGTAATGCTGTCAAATGCTCTATACAGTTTTTCCCAATGTTACCTTTAAACGACTTAAGTCTAATGAATTCGGACATGGGTATTGTAATTTTTTATAGGCTGACTAACTTAATGTTGTTCTTAAATATTAGCATTACTTATATGTTCATCATTCATAACTTCTTATGACAAATGATTTTCACTAACACTATTAACTCTTTTTATGCTATCATTTAATATTCCATCTTCATTCAATAGGATTTTTGGTAGGCAATATAATGTCTCGTTTAAGTGAAGATATCCCAATATTATTTGCCTTTCTGGAATGTCTGTGTATATAAAACTGTATATGTAAATAAAAGATTATTTATTTTTGTAAATATGCATAGATTTTTTCACTTTAATAACATTCCTTTTTTTGGAGAAAATTACTCTAGAAATTTACTTGAGAGATTGTCCCAAATTATAGATTAATTTGGATTGAATTTGTATGCAACTAAACTTAGTTGCATACAAATTAGATCGTATATAAAATACCCCCATTGTAAATGAAGAGAGGGAGGATGCAGCTAAAATTGTTAGACTAGATTAAAGTTAGTGTTGATTTGAAGTGATAACAGTAAAGTGCGGCTCAATGATAGACTAATAGACTGACTAATAGTGATTAAGTCTAAAATAAAATAGTGGAAAGCAAGAAGCAGTTGTTTGTGTATTGAAAAGATTATTATCAGTGAAGAGTAATTAACAGAAGCTTAACCAAGCAGCAGAGAGAAGTTAGGAGCAGAGGCAGTTAATATCAATGTACAAATTAAGTATTGTTATGCAAATTTTAATAGTTTATTCTATACGGAAATTATATATGCTTATTTGTGTTTCAAGAGACATTTGATTTGAAAGCACAAATCCTGGTGTGAAAGAAGATTATTTTCACCTGAGGAAAATAAATAGCATATGAATATTAATGGACTACTACCTTTTTATGTTGGTTTTTACCATATTATTATTGTTATTAAATAAATCTTGTAATATATATATCTGTTTATTTATTTAGCTCCCTGACTGGTCTTTAGAAACTCTCATGATACAACGCTTCCCATGCTTTCATTATAAGGCTTTATTAAGCTATTATAGGGTTTATTTAATTTATCTTGGATTTGGCTTTTATAATCTCTATTATGAGATTTTTGATCTTTGTTTGATACTGTTTTCCAAAATTATTTTTTGTGGCATCAATCCCCTTTTCTTTATTTTACATTAAATTCTCTGCTTTTTCTTTTATTAAAGTTATATTCTCAATTAACTTTTTTAATTCATTTTGATTAATTAAAGGTTGTAAGTGGACTTCCAGATCATTATTCTACACAATTTAAATTTCTAACTTCCTGATCTCCTCTTCTTGTTTGTTCTATATTTTCTCTACCTCGTTATTTTCTTGTTGAAGTTTATTTATCTTAGCTTCTAAAACTTTATTCATACTCTTGCCCTCTAAAATATATTTTTCAACTTTAGTTTCTATCTATCAGGTTCAAGCTTGCCCTTTTTCTAGGGTACTTCTGAATTTATTGATTTCAATCTTGAATTTCTTCTATTTTATTAATTCATTAACTTTAATTACCAAATTTTGTATCTGTTCTTGTCCTACTTTCATTTCCTGAATTCTATATGCACAAATTTAATTTCTTTCTTTAACTTATTTTCTAATTCATATTGACACTCTTCTATCTTCAACATTAATACTTCTTGACTTTGTTTCATTTCTGCCTGTTTCTTGTCACATTTTTTTTAGTTTTCTTTCATTTCTTGTTTAAGCTCTTCCTAGTTTTGCTTCATGTCCTGTTTGAGCTCTTTTATTTCATTCATTAAGCTCTTCAAAAATGCCCTTATAAATTCATCTTGACCTGTTTTTGATGTAATGGGACCTTTATTTACTTCTTTACCCTGCTATAATATTTTCTAACACTTGTTTCTGATTTTCCATATTTTAATTTATATATCTTACTTCATTTAAAGGGGAGAATATGAATTTCTTTCTCAACCTAATATTCTGGGCTAAATGAATGAAAAATTCACTTCTTCCTATTGTACTTTATATCTCTACCTTTATAATTTCTAATTACTTAACTCTACATATTAATTTATGTAAGAGAGCCTTCCAACACAGGATGTTATATTAGCATCATTTCTCAATCATGACCGATTCACCCATTCATTTTGGTATTACTCGAATTAATGTGTGCTTTCTTGGTTTCAAATTATAACATGACTTTCTAATTGCTATCTAGTGTAATTTTCTAACCATGCCCAAAAGACTTTGTGTCATGTCATCATCGATAAATTCATCCAAGTGTTAAATGGTTTCCTTCAATTCTCTGGGAAATAAATGAGAAATAATGCATGGCCAACAAACTAATAAGTTAATTTCAAATATATAACTATTCCTTTGGGACATTTTCATAAAAGAACTTCAATGAATATTCATCAATAAGCCAATATTCCTTTGTTGCTTTATCAACATACAGCACATACTTTGGTGCTTTTAAAACAAATATTTTAAAACTTAATCTTTATTATATCTTGATAAGCAATTTTCTCATCCATTTATATAAAATATTTTATATTTCTTACAGCATTTTACATTTCATAACTCCATTATTTATCAATTTGTGCACTCCTACATATCTCCCCGGGAAAACAAACTTTAACAATTCAACAAACAACTATGAAATTTCATTCATCAACAAAACACAACTATGAAATTAAAATAATCTTTAACCACTGGATCATGTTAATTTACTCAGTATAACATTGATTATAGACAAGCTTAACTTTTATTAATTACAATCATTGATTAACTATTCTATTTATATATAAATATAAATCTCTTTATTCTTTATGACTCTAACTCTCTCATGGGTTTATATTGATCAGGTTCTCATCTTTGGGCAGCCAAAAATATAATTTTAATCCGAGATAAATGGTTTTATTCATTCCCCAATATGTATATAAGTTATTTGCTTATCGGTGCATCTGAACTCTCACTACACCATTCTTAGGCAAATTGGGGACAAGTTTCTATCCATTTTTAAATATATATATATAAACATGATCTACCTACAATCTAATTTGGAATATTACAAATTATTATACATATCGATAAAGATTAACTCTCCTCCTTTCCCCTCTCCCTTCGTTTTCTTCTCATGTGCATGTTCATATACTGGGTTTTTTTTTTTATCAAAATATTAATGCATATACATCTTCTTAATTGATAATTTACTCAGAAACTGAAATACTTATATCAAATGTGATAGCCAAGCAAATTTAACAATATAAGTCAGAAAAAATAAACAAATAGCATAAGATTATATTACACATTAAGAGTAAAATTTGAATACTACTAGTTTTCTGTTATTTTCAGTTTGATTACTGCTAATTGAACTTAATGGCTGCATGGTTTTTTTTTTCATTTCAAATATGTCAATGCATCGATTTATATATGTGTTTATATGTATGTATAATCATCAATTATACAGAAGATTTTTAGTCAAATAATAAATATAAGTATAAATCAATAGACCAAACCTCTTTTTAAATCTTATAAAAATATATCCAACCACCAATATTTTGACTATTTTACAATATAGTCTTTTCATCAAGGAACACAATCCTTTTCTATTTGTTATGATAGAAAGGGATTGAGTTGCCTTGATAAAGACTATATTAGGAGTCCCCAACCCTATGCCCATGGGCACCATGCAAATAAATTTAATTTTTAAAATTTCTTATAAATTATTTATATATTTTTGTACATTACGTGTATTATTAACTATATCCAACTATAAATTTACATTGAAAAAATAAATGGTGCCCGCCACCTGGCTGGTATTATACAATGTGCTCTTAAGTGCAAAAAGCTTGGGGACCCCTGGACTATATTGCAAAATAGTCAAAACATTGGTGATTGGTTATATTTTTATAACAGTAAAATAGAAAGGGATAGAGTTGTCTTGATAAAGACTATATTGTAAAATAGTCGAAAGGTTGGTTATATTTTTATAATAGTCATATAAAAACAAGATTTAAAAAAATAGTTTGGTGTATTGATTTATATTTATGGAAAGTTATGTATTATTTTTGAAGAGAAAAAGCATGTAGATGATATTTCAAATTTGTTAAATAATAACTAATTAAAAAAAAAATTGCTAAGATACTAACACCACCAACAACAAAAAAAAATTTGTCACATTTCTTACCTTGCTTACTTTAGGCTCAGGAATAATAATATCATTGTTTTCTTCCTGACCAATAGTAGCACCCATTGTTGTAACAATAAATAATGTTCCTATATCCAACACATCTGAAGTAGTAACCATAAGCCGAATACAAGGAGGCCAATGCTCTACAATTTCTAAACCAAGTAAAACTAAAATCAGTTTTTTTTACTCGAAGTAAACAACTCTTATTTTTATATATACACACACAAATACTCTCTCACCTTCATCACTACTCTGATCTGAAGAGCTGATGGAAGATTCTGAACATTCTCCTTCTTCCATCAGAAGAGAAGAATTTTCTTCCTCATGCAATTTATCTTTTTCATCTGTTTCCATTGCTGTGTTTTTTGCATTAGTTTGAGCATTCTTTTCATCATCTTTACAACTATCTTTTGTTTCAACTTCTTCAGATTCTTGTGAAATAACCTATTATATTTTTATCATAAAAAAAAATAAAGAAAGAAAGAAAAGAAAGCTGAACAAGATTGTACAACAACAAATACTGTGCTTTTTAACACATAAAAGCTTACTTCAGCAATATTTTATTGCTCTTTTCAGTGAAACATATGTTATTGTGAATATTTACAAATCATTATACATAACATTTATATATATTAAAGATTAACTCTTCCCCTTTCCACTCGTTTTTTCCCTTCCTTCTCTTCTCATGCACTTTTTATATACATTATACAATAATGGGGGAAATTTTTTTTTCATCTGCATAGTTGTATGAAAAGAGTGAAAAGGGAAAAGGCAAGAAAAAAAAAGAGGGGGGGGGGAGATATTGTGTCTATAAAAAATGTATATGTTACCATGTATAATGCCAGTAAACATTGTCAATAAAATATACTTTAGGCTAAGGCAGGGGTGGGCAATTGTTTTGGCTTGGGGGCCACAGAAGTTGGTGGAGTTGGGGGCCACTTTGTGGAAGCGGAGGGCCACAGCTTTTTTCATGACACCATAAACACACTGCTTTATTCCCTGTATTACCAAAGGAATATTTGTTTGTCCATTCTTCATTAAACACATGACATTCATTACTGATTTTACATTTTTTCGGAGGGTTCACGGTTTCACTAAAGTTGGAAATGTATATATTTGGTAATGCAAAGACAAAATTGAAATTAACCAGATCAACTGGAAAAGCACTGCACATTGTATCAACACTGCACATGTGAATTGACATGGCCATCCTAGTGGAAAATAAGAGAAGAATCTTTGGTCATGCATGGGAAGGAAATCTCAGTTCATGGCAGATTTTTTTGATTGTCTTAGCGGCCGCATAAAAACTCTAAGCGGACCACATGTGGCCCTCGGGATGCTATTTGCCCACCCCTGGGCTAAGGGAAATCAATACAGCTTTGCTAAATAAAATTTTTATATAATAAAAATTATATTTGTTGTTGTATAATCTTGTTCAATCCAATTTATTTATTACACATTATTAAACCTACAAAGAATATTTATTATTATTTAGCACAATAATAATTTGAAAAAAGTATTACTTTCACACACTAAATAAAACAAATATGTTTATATTTCTACTATTTTGATTTTTTTACTAAGTAATAATAAAGACTGTATTACTAAAAGTCTTTCAAAATTGTAATAAATTATTTTAATAGTTTTTGGAAATTTCAAATTGTTTGAACTTATCGGATTTTAAGAATATTTTCAATTTATGAAAAAACATGGTATACGTGTGTGTGTAATAAAGTAGTAGATAAAGATTTTGATTTAAAAAAATGTTAAAAGAAATGGATTTAGTAAAAAAAAATCACCCCTGGCTTGATCAAATAAATATAGCAGCTGCAATGAACCATCACTTTGGTGCTTTTGGGCTATCTGATCTCTAGAGCAACTAACTATATGACAAATAAAATTATGTTTACATTAAAGGCTATTTTAAATTTTTTGATAATAAATCAGATTTATATAACAGTGTACTGATTATATATGAAAAAATTAAAAGATGAACATTTTTCTTTGACCCTTTTTGACTGTTTGGGCAAAAAAATGTGGAGGTGTGAATTAATAACTACACCAAAGTGTCTACAGAGAGGTTATTGCTAACTTAGCTGTTGAAGAGAGCAGTCAAATCTTAATTCTGCTACTAAATATATAATAAAAGAAAGGATTCCTAACTTGGCAGTTGAAGAGAAAGCAGTGAAGTTTTAATCCAACTGCCGAAAAGAAAGAAGCAGAAGCCTTTACTAATCTGTGGCATAACACAGCAGGAATCTTAACCAAGCTATTGAATATAATAATAGAGAAATTTTTAATCTAGATTTCAGCATACTATGAGTTTAGCACTAAAATTGGTTTATACAATGAAAACCATTGTTAAATTCAGCTAAAAGTTAGGCATCACCTTCCCATGTAACCTATCTTCACTGTAAAAAAATATAGGGAAGGTAAAAAACCCTTTATGTAGTCTGCTGCCTTGCCTTCAACCAAAAGCAATGAATCTC
This sequence comes from Epiperipatus broadwayi, assembly GCA_028023455.1. Classification (NCBI taxonomy): domain Eukaryota; kingdom Metazoa; phylum Onychophora; class Udeonychophora; order Euonychophora; family Peripatidae; genus Epiperipatus; species Epiperipatus broadwayi. The sequence goes on along the minus strand of JAQFVV010006223.1, from coordinate 6,486,613 downwards.
TGTCTACATCTGCCCACCTGAAAATTCAAGAGGAAAACCAAATGAACAAAATTTCTATTTTCATTTACCTGGAATTTCTACAGACCCAGGAAAGGATAAATTTAACCAGGCCCATATTTAGAAGCCTTCAAGAAGAAACTCCATTAGGAAAAACTGAAATTGCAACTGGAAAGGCCTTTATAGACAAGAAAGACATGTCTGTAGGTATTATTTTTTTATTAAGTGTGCACACTATTTTTTTATTAATATAATTTTTTTTTGTTTCATACAAGTTTTTTCTCTCAATTTGCCCTCTAGATAAAATCAAAGATTGCTATCTTTGATTTTTCTGAACATGTTCAACAATCTCTTAAAAATTTTAAAGAAAGAACCAAATAAATTCTTTAAAAGTTAATCCATGAATAAAAATTAATTAATTAGTTGATGTAATTTGGTAAAAATATATTGCTTTTCATGAAATGGATATTTGAAAGTATCTACTATCATGTCATTTTTGTTGTTATTAATTAGATATTAAATAATGTTTTTTTAAAAAATATTATTTCTAGTCTTAATTACTTTATTCTATCCAATTCCTGTTTCATGAAGTATTGTGTGTGACCTTATATCATGACAGCTTATATTCTATGATTTAGTTTTTGTTTCTTGATGATTCCAATAAAACTAGTTATTTATAAGTATGGGAAGCCCATGAATTGATTAAGATTGTTTATAATAAGCTAATTTATTTATTTATTTCCCTTTTGCTCACATTAATAAATTATAGACTTCTTGCTTCCTGAGCTAGATTTGTGCAAAATAGCTATATGGGATAGGTTTATATTTAGTGTACGGGCATCCAGATAATGATAATGATGATTTCTGGGTTGGCATGAAGCAGTTATTCTTCAGAGTCCATTTACTACTTTTTATTTAGTTTGGTCTTTATAAATTTTTATTTTTTTTAACTTGAGGATAAAAATGCAATTCCTCCGATTCCTCATGGTTTAAACCCCAATTTTCTGGAGAGTTACCAATTGCTAACCAATTTAGGGTGGTTGATGTTCATGTACTGGTAACCATTACTCCAGGTATAACTGTATTTCCCCATAACATTACAATTGGTGCCCAACATGGGGCACAGTGATTAGATTCTGATGGTCACTGACAACATAACTTGAATCTCAAATACAACTGAAAAAATAAAATACCATATTTTGACATATAACTGTAAAGTGTAACAAGAGTATAAAAGATGATTGTTACAATTCAATTATAAATTACAAAATAGAAATATTATTGTTTATTTAAGGAGTTCATATTTAAAGTTGAACAGAGATAATCAAGGCATAATTTTGGAGATTTGATTGAGTTTTTGACTGCTGAAATTTGATTAGATGTACTTTCAGTTTTGGTGATGAATGGAATGTTTTGTTGTTGGCTTGAGGATGCAGTGTTTTTCCTGAAACTCTATGGAGAATTCTTTCTCAGGCATTACTCCAACCCTCTTTGCAATTTTAATATTTCTTTATCATGGTCTAGTTAACACAGTCCTGCCATGATCCCTAGCCTCTAAGCCTCCAAGAAAGGAAGCAAGGTATAGTTGATATTTTCCTACCTCTAAGACTCAAAGGAACAGGGCTTTGCAAAGATTTTTGAATTTTTATTCCATATGAAGATTTGAGGTAGCTTATAGGGTCTAACATGAGATAGACCCTTGTGAATTCATTCTGCATTGTATACTTAAAGTCCAGTGATTGGATTGTGTATCTATCCTAAAATTGCAAATCACTACACATTATTTTGCTGTCAGATTCTCATCAGACCTCTAAAAAAGGTTTTGATAAATGGTTCTTGACATGAACTTGTGTTTGTACATGCATATGTACTTATAATAAAATTACAACATAAATGAAAATCAGTCACATAGACATGAACAGGATAGAATTGGAGAATAAAGCAAGGGAAATAAATTAATGAAATAAAACCAGGTATTGAGGCAATAAGGTTGAAAGAAAGACAGACTAGGGGTAATGATAATATAGTAGTCATGTTATATATAGTGGAATATGGTTGCATGGAAGAGGACATGATGTCAAGCTTATTTTATAAAATATTTAAGTTCAAATTTGTAGTTTTTGTGTAAAAATAATTCAATAGTTTTTTTTAAGAATAAATATCTATAATAGAACATATATATATTGACAAGAGGAAAAGCAAAAAAAAATGGAAGAAAATAATCCAAAAGAAGATGATCGGAAACCAATAAGAATATTAAGATATAGCTTTCCAAGCCATATTGAAAAGATGTTGGTTGGCACTGATAGATGTACAATTGGCAGTTGTCTGAACTGTTAAATGCATTTGACATCAGAAATCCTGCACATGTTGAAAAGAAAGGGGAATTTAAACCTCCAACTAAATCAACATACAGAGGAGATAATAATCCACACATGAATGTTATCCAATATAGGAAGCAAAAAATCAAAAACGCCACCATGGTATCATAACAGAAGAAATGAAGTGCCACTATGGAAGAGGAAAGAAGTTCAACTGGTGACATAAATAGTCCTACCAGAACCCGAATAGTCAGAAGATCTGGAAGTGGATTAAACATTAACCAAGGAAATATGAATCAGGAATGTTGTCATTCATTCCATGACAGAACTGAACAATCCAGGAGTATATCACCTCACAATACAGAGAGTCATTATCAGGAAAGTGATCATGATCCTCAGACTCCTAAAGTAGGATGCAGTTATACTTCTGACCAAGGAAACAAAAGTAAGCAAGACAATGAAACTGAAACTGAGGAAAGAAGATACTTTGAAAAAATAGGGGGTAAATATTTGGAAGTACTGTAACATTGTCTCCAGTGCTCATGGTGGATAGTGATATTCTTATAGGCATAAGGGATTCAGGGTGTTCATGATGTTCCAATGTTTTATCTCTGCACTGCACCTATCTAAGGTTTAAACTTTTTTCAAATAAGTAAGAGCTGGGTTTTCTGATCAGTAGAAAATTGAATTGTCTACCAGGCCCAGAATTGTGTCATGGGTGTGGAGCCTATATGACACATAAAGTGAATGAGCAAGGTATCCCACATGGCCAAACATTCCTTTGGTCATTTTTTTCTCTCAATGTGCCTTCTGGGTAGTAAGTTGTGTTGGTGCTTAAATTGAGATAGCTTTTGTGGTGCTCCTGTTGCATTGAAAACTTGGGTTCTGTGATGAGGTTTTCTGTCCATCATGGTGCTGGAGGCAGACATGCATATATTAGTCCAATAGTCACCCTATCTCGAGAAATAAAAATAGAATCAGATTATCAGTGGCCGAATAGCCTAACATGGCTTAATTAAATTAATTACATCCCAGCTTGTAAATCTGTGTAAATGTTGATGCACAGCAAAGCAGGACTAACATAAATTTTTGTTGTAGTGAAATGAAATTGGCTGAATCAAACTAAAATATCAAGGAGTTCAACTCAATTTCATTTCCCATATAGGACCAGAGTAATGCAACCAGTTGGTTACATAGCTGCACTAGAAAAAAATAATAAATAATTAGATAGTTGGCAGCATATTCCTCAGGTTTGAGAATATAAAAAAAATATTTTATTAATGGGGGAAAATAATATTTAAATTTTCTTAAACCTATTTTTATTAAAGAATCATTATTTAACCCAATCAGTGTAAAATCCCCATATGAAAGAATGAAAATTCTTAAACATTACACATATTTAAATTACTATATATATATGTATGTGTGTGTGTGTGCTGTATGCACAGATAATGAAGCTAGTAAATATATATAATTAGACACAATATATTAATTTAATTTAAATATAAGAATATTGATTTATTTTAGCTAATCTTTCAAGACTTCTTGCTCTCATATTCATAGTTGCTGTTGTTAAGTTTTTTTTTTTCAAAAAAAAAAAAGAAAGGGAAGAGCAAAAATAGGTTTTAATAATTTTGTAAATTTTAATTTATCAGAGTTGTTTTGCTTTCTTATCTCTATTTAATAAAATGGAAAAAATCTCTAATCAATGCAATTAACAGATTATCTTGTTGGTTTGTTTTTTTACAAGATTTGATTTTTAATTATAAAGGAATGTCAAGAATTTTATGTTGTTAAATTTTTGTTCTTAACTTGCTTTTAATCTTTGATTAAGGAGATAATTAGCTGAATAATTGTAGTTATGAAATTTTATTTAATTGGTTGTCATGGAAAATGATAATGTAAGAGACAGATCGTAATTGGCTTGTGGGCAAGACTATTTTAAAAAATACATGTGAGGGGCTGTGAATTAATAACTACACCCAAGTGTCTAGAGAGAGGTTATTGCTAACTTAGCTGTTGAAGAGAGCAGTCAAATCTTAATTCTTCTACTAAAAATATAGAAGTATTCTTAACTTAGCTGTTGAAGAGAAAACAGTGAAGTTTTAACCCAATTGCTGAAAAGAAAAAAGCAGAAGCCTTTACCAACCTGTGGCATAACACAGCAGGTATCTTAACCAAGCTATTAAATATAATAATAGAGAAATTTTTAATCTAGATTTTAGCATACTATGAGTTTAGCACTAAAAATGGCTTGTGCAATGAAAACCATGTTCTAAATTCAGCTAAATGCTAGGCTATCACCTTCCTCCATGTAACCTATCTTCACTGGAAGAAAATGTAGGGAAGATAAAAAAAACCTTTAAGCAGTCTTCAGCCTTGCAATGAGTCTCTGTCTATATCTAACTCATCTGGAAATTCAAGAGAAAATCAAATGGCCAAAAATTTCTATTTTCATTTACCTGGAATTGCTGCAGACTCGGTAAAGCACAAATTTAACTAGGTCCATGTTTACAAGCCTTCCAGAAGAAACTCCATTAGAAAGAACTGAAATTGCAACTGGAAAGGCCTTTATAGCTAAGAGAGACATGGCTATAGGTTGCTTTTTTTAATTATATGTACACACTATTTTCTTCTATTAATAGAAATTTTTTTTGTTTCATAAATGTAATAAGTTTTTTTTTTCTCTAAATTTGCCCTCTAGGTAAAATCAAAGATAGATTGCTATCTTTGATTTTTTTTGAACATGTTAACAATCTCTTAAAAATTTTAAAGAAAGAACCAAATGAATTTAGAAATTAATCCATGAATAAAAATTAATTAGTTGGTTAATGTAATTTTGTAAAAATGTATTTTTTTTTTCATGAAATGGATGTTTGAAATTATCTACTATTATATCTTTTTTTTTTTTGTTAATTAAAATATTAAATAATTGTTTTTAAAAAAAATATTCTTTCTAGTCTTAATTACTTTATTCTATCCAATTCCTGTTTTATGAAGTGTTGTGTGTATGTGACCTTATACCATGACAGCTTATATTCTACAATTTAGTTTTTTTTTTCTTGATCCCAATAAAACTAGTTATTTATAAGTAAGGGAAGCCCATGAATTGTCTAAGATTATTATAATAACCTAATTTATTTATTCATTTTCCTCTTGCTCACAGTAATAAATTATAGAGTTCTTGCTTCCTGAGCTAGATTTGTGCATAACAGCTATATGGGATAGGGGGTTATATTTAGTGTATGGGCATCCAGATGATGATGATAATGATTCCTGGGTTGGGGTGAAGAGAATATTCTTCAAAGTCCGTGCACTAACTTTTATTTAGTTTAGTCTTTATAAATTTTATTTTTTTTAAACTTAAGGATAAAAATACAATTCCTCATGGTTTAAACTCCAATTTTCTGGAGGATTACCAATGGCTAACAAATTTAGGATAGTTGATGTTCATGTACTGGTGACCATTACACCAGGTACATCCCTGTATTTCCCTGTAGCATTACAATATATATGAAACAAATTATATTAAGCATAAAATAGATAATTGTATGAAAATTTATAAAACTTAAATAAATTTAGTTAATAAATGGTCTATCAAAAATGAATAGGAAATTATATAATAAGGTAGTGTAATGTAACCCAGACCCCTTTCGCTACTGTGGACACTATTTCTCCTTTTGGCTTTTCTGTTGACGATTCCTGTTTTTACGAACCCGCTGTGTTCTATCGTCCGAGGTTACATAATGTTTTGTGAAAATAATTTCAAACACATATACACGTACGCTTTTATTTGTTTCATACGTGGATTCAGATTGAACCCGAGTAATAGGCGCCAGGAGAACCTTTACAAGCTCGCCACGCACGTGCACATGCTCACTCAACTATATCACAGAACATGCCCAAGCATAACTCTAGCGGACAGCAAGAAACGAACACAGCAACACTATTTCCGAACTAGATCGCACATTACCGTAAAAACAATATTAAAACACCTTTATCACTGTTGGGCCCGCCCTATATCCCCCAGAATAAATTAATCATAACTTAACATTAACTTAAGAATTGTATGACAAATATAAACGCGATAAATATACTTAAATCTTAACTAAAATATTAAATGTACCCGTTCAAACTACACAACATAGATCACTCTCGCACTCATTCAACATTATTGAAATAAATTTGAAATTCCAAGCGATCAATAAAAGAATTATTAATTAAATGAATGATTTATTTAGAAAAAACTGGGTAAATAAATTTATCATGCAGATATATGATTTAGTAAGTCTAGATAACATAATTACGGAATTAGGTATGAATTTGTACAGATATTTGCTGAATCTTAATTGTACATATGATTCTGGTTGAGTTTTTTAGTGATTCAATTTGGTCATTAGTAATTTTATCATTTTACACTTAATGTCTGGAAATCGTTCTCCACTTTAAAGTTATTTTAGCTGGTGCATGAATGTGTGAGCAAATGTTAAAATATAACTACCTGTGGAACGAGAAGACTGTATTGGGATCCTGAGCGATGTTTTCTTTAATTCAGCATGTCGGTTCTGGGTGAGGCTTCCAGGGTGTGTGTGGTCCTTGAGTTCATTTTCTCCGAGGTTGAGAGCATTCTAGGATCGATCAGCGGTGCCAGGTGCGAAGGTTCGGCGGCCAAGCCGCGAATTTTGGATTCAGCAACGCATTTCGTCTACGGTATCACACAAAGTTTAGGTTAAGAAGTCTAAGTACTTAATCAGCAGCTCAGCCAAAAAATTAATAATACTTTCTGCTAAAATTCAAATTAATTTCGCCTTCCACAACTCCTAATCAATAATTAATAATTGTAAATTTAATGTCTCTCCAGCTCTGTCTTGCCTTTTTCTTCTCTTCTTTCCCGCCACGACACCTTGAATTTTTCCTCCAATCTCTGTCATGCACTCATGAGTCATTAGTTCTTATTTGCTAATTAAGGGTCCTCTTTATTCAATGGTTTCTGTGACATTTGCACCACGTGGGAATTTAATTTAGTTTTTCCATCTTTTTTTAAGTATTGTTTTAGCTGGAGCCAGAAGTCTAAGTAGTACAATAGCAGTGTACACTTTTTATCACCTCTGTTTCTAAATTTGGATTGTTATCTAGACTTTACCAACATACATCCTGCTTATTGTTTCAAATTCTCTAAAATTTAATCTACTAATTGCCCCCCCATTCAAAATATCTTAGATCGCTTGGAATATTTTATCCTATTGCAGATTAATTAATTTACTTATCTTTTTTCTTTCTTTTTTGTTTAAAAATGATTTAATAAAAAATTTCTAATTTGTTCTCGATCATTCTTTTTCTTAAAACGAAATAACAAAAAAAAGCAAACTTACAAAAATGATTATAATAATTCCTCAAAAAAAATAAAAACTCTTTTAATTTTTAGTTCAATAAATCTGACAGGTACTCATATATAGCTGCGATCTGCTTTAGAAACGGCTGTTTCTCGTTTATTCTTAAAACAAGATCGTTTTTTAAAAAGTTTTGTACCTGTCATTTATTTCGTCATTAATATATATCTTTAACTTTCCTAGGTTCAAACTCTATGTAACGCTATTCCGTTACAGTAGTAAATATAAAATTGTATAAATTGTTTTTCTCTTCACCAATAAAAATTGTAATTATACATATGCGATTTTTTCGCATGCGTTAGTGAAATTGTAATTATACTATAATGTTTAATATGCCTGCTTAGCGCTTTTGAGATTTAGTATTGTAATCTCATACTCATAGCTTTATGAATGAAGACTGTTGTGATTTATTGTACACATATGCAAATGGGCTCTCAATTAGGATGCCAGGCATCTTACTACGGTGCGACTTGGGCTAACATCAATACAAGAATTTACCAACACAAGTATGCACACAATAGGGTTAAAAATAAAAATGAAGGAACATCAATCTTCTGGGACCACCAAGCAGCTACAGCCCATGTATTCGAACCCAGTTCTGCCCAAATAATTTGCACAGAGAAGAGTGATGCCAAAAGAAAAGTAAAAGAAGCTTTTTACATAGCAAATGATCTCAGTGGCATTAATAGAAGAGAGGCATGCTTTGCTCTCTCCAAACAATGGACTAACGAATTAAAAATTCAAGCTCATTTGCATATGTGTATAATAAATCACAACAGTCTTCATTTGCAAAGCTATGAGTATGAGATTAGAATATTAAATCTCGAAAGCGCTAAGCAGGCATATTAAACATTATAGTATAATTACAGCTTCATTAATGCATGCGAAAAAATTGCATATGTATAATTAAAATTGTATAAGGTAATGTTTTTATTTATTCTGTGTGTTGGTTATGTTATAAAGTTAATTTGCTTAAGCCTTTACATTGAATCTCTATCAATCTGGATAGCTGTATCGTAATTTTATTTTATTCGTGTCTTATTTTATTTATTGTTATTGTTATTTTTACTTCTATTATAAAACAGTAAAATGTGTTAAAATAGATGTTTAACATTTAATATGGGCATAAAATCATGATTTTTATTATTTTTTATAATTTATATAAAAAAATCAGCATAATGAACTTCTAAACATCACATGATCACTATCTCATACTAGAACATAATTGTTATTAAACAAAGCAAAGCAAAACTCTCCATACAGTAGTGTCATCTTGTACCAAGAGCAATCCATCTTGTTGGCACAAGATGGCACTACTGTATGGAAAGTTTTGCTTTGCTTTGCATTATGAACTTCCTTTATTCTCATTTTTGATGAAATTATTTAACATAAATACAACTTAAAATAATTATAGGAAACCTCACTATTAATCAATATTATGTTGAAAAGCAGTATTGAATATTGGTATAGGTGATAAGTGTTTCTAATCCTTGAAAAATAAACTGTGACATAATATTAAATAAAATACCAAACTTACCTGGTCAAGTAATTCATGAGGTTTCTTTTTTCTCTTTTTTTCTTTAACTGACTTTTCTGTCTGAGGTATCTGAGAATGAAACTTGTAACTTCCTGCTTGGTGATCATAAACATAATAAATACAAGTGATGGGATCATAATAAAAAGATCGATCCTAAAAATGAAAAAAGTTCTTAGTTTTCAGAAAAATGCAAAAATTTAAGCAGTAAATATTTTGATAGAATGTCATTATATAATAAAAAATGGTATTAGTTTATTGCAATATTGACATGATTGAATATTTATCTGCAATATAATTTTATTTACTAAGGCTGTAACCTCAAGAATATGCATGTAAAATGTGATATTAGGGACCTCTACAGGTCTTAACCACAAGCTTACACTTTGGAAGAAAAGAAGGGCTGTACAGGTCCCTAATATCGCATTTTACACACATATTCTTGAGGTTACAGCCTTAGTAAATATTACTTACGTAATCAGTGTGCGTTTAAATAAATTTATAATTACAAATATAATTTTATGTAGAATATTAAAAAAAAGAAGCAACAATTCTGCAAAAAATAAAGAAAAAGAACTAAAGAAAGATACAGAGATATAATTAAAAAAAAAAAATAGTTACGTTTAAATTAAATAAAAATAAAAATTGGAAAGATTTTGAGAAGTGATCTGGTATGACGTGTGGAATATATCTTTGTTGAGATAGCATTATATGCATACACATACATTTTATTACAAAATCAAAATGGTTATTTAGATACTGGATGATAATACAAATATTTTGATATTAAATAACAATTTGTATCAAAAAATAACAAAAAAAAAAAAAGATTAATATAAGGATTATATGCATTATTCTTTATTCTTACAATAAATATTTTAATAGCAGGAAAGCAGATTAAACTAAAGAAAATGAAAGTTAGTAACATTATATATATTGATATAAGGAATATTTTTAATTATATACATCACATAAATATGAAGATGTAATTTTTCAGGATTTCTATAACAAGAAATTAATGAACATTCTTAGGCATTTATATTGTTGTCAATAAATATAGATTATACTATATAATTTTTTTTAGAAATGCTTGCATAGTACAAACTTTCGTTAATCATTTATTGTAACTTGTCTAAGGTATATTACTATTTATAAATTACAAATTATAATAGAAAAAGAGATACAGAATAACACAGCCACAAAAAAAAAAAAAACATAATTCATCAAAACTGGCAAGACACAAACACGACAAGGTCCATCAACATAATGTATTTAAAAAAATAAATAGACAAGCCGAATACAAGCAACTTTCAACGCCTTAAAAGTAGCAAAACACAACATAAAGAACTCAAAAGAAAGCTTCCTTTTCTACTTCTATATATCTGTAAACAATTTTATTGCCCAGCAGAACTGCATAGACACAGGAACAGATTGGTGCTTACTATGTAAGCCCAATCTTATCGATGTAATTATTGTTTTTTGATCAATAAAGTATGCTTTGAAACATAAATTACAAATTATAAAATTTAAGCAATATTGTATTCAATAATAATAACATTTTAATGTGCTATGTATATATAATCAAATAAAATCAAAAAGGATTACATAATAATAATTTGTAGTATTTAAAACAAAAACTTTTTTTTTTTTGGCAATATTTTATTGCCTCTTTAATTTAACAAGTGTATTGTTAGGAATGTTTATAGATCAATGTACATAGTGACTCATAATCTTTTATTCTCTTTCTTTGTCTTTCTTCTCATATAATTATTATATATATTACATCCTCATCATCACAATAACATGGACTTACATCTATAACAACAAACTAAAGTACTTTTTTTTATAGTTTACATTATTATTTATCATTAATATAGATTTCTATATTTCTTTATAATCACATATACACATATATGGGTGTGTACATTATTATAAAGAAAAAAATATATAAACTTTTGTACAAATCCACATTAATAATAAACAATGATGTAATTATAAATAAATAAAAAACATCATTACTTTTAACTTGTCACTATAATCATAAGTGGGTTTTTTTTCATTGCTTGTATAAAATCTATAATAGTTATATGAGAAAGGAGAGAGGGATCTAAGCGTTACTATGTATAACGACCCATAACTATTCACAATAATTTATATATTAGAACAAGAAAATGCTGAAAAAAGCTTTTTTTGTATTAAATAATACAATATTTGATGTTATATAATCTTTTTGGTTTTATTTATTTATTTATATAAAAAAAAAAAAAACATAATGGATTACATACACTTTTATTTTACAATAATTGTATTCTTATATATTATACTTTTAATTCAGAACATTAATTTGCCATTACACGGTAATTAGTATTGCTGTTCCAATAATGAGTTAATATTGATAGTCAAAAATATTCATTTTTGATGTTATGATATAAATTCTGCATTACAAATTCATTTTGTTTTTAACAACAATTATGTAATAACCTGCACATGATTTTACCATTTTATATTTTGATCTCTTTCTATATTATTATTATTTATAATTCTAAAATCAGAGTACATTTTTACAGTATCTATTGATGAAATTCGAAATGCAGTCTCAACAGAATTAAAGTAACATTTACATATATTTTTAATTTACCATTATTGTTATAAGCTTTTCAAACTATTTTTAGTACTATTAATTACCCATCTATCGTTTTTTAATGATTAAAAAAAATAGATTTATAATTATGTCATATTTAATATTTCTCCCTTTTGTGGCTATCCATTTTGTTTTCATTCTCTAAGGAATTTTTTTCTTCCTTATAAGTCTCTCTCTCCATCTCTCTCCCCCTCTCTTTCTCCCTCTCTCTCTCCCCTCCCTCCCTCCTTCCTTCTTCCTCTCCCCCCTCTCTCTCTCCCTTTCTCTCTCTCTATCCCTCTCCCCCTCCAAAAATGACAACACTAAGATATTATCGGAATATTATGCATTAGCTACAAAGATTTTCCATATATAGCTCAATTAAATGAACCTATTACAATTAAGACGCTCGCTATAAATAAAGAGATGTATGCCATCTGATCTTAGTTATATTGAGCAATCCTTCATTTGTCGTGAAACAATGACTGTTATGGAAGATCATAACTATTATGGTTTCAGATGTTGCTTGATTTTCTAAGCTGTAAGTAACATCTCTAAGAAAGAATCAACTCATAAACTCTTTTTATATTTAAAGATATCTGTCTGTTTTATTACAACAATTATAATACTATCAGATAGAATACTAATGAAATATAATGCAAACAGCTCACAAAAAATATCTGAGATCTGTACTCCTATAATAAATTTTATTTTCAGTGAATTATTTAATGTTCATTTTAGCTTGCTAAGCTGCAGTAATGTTGTAATAAACAATCCTTATAAAGTATTTTGTATTAAAAAATAAAATGAAATTCTCATGAAATTGTTTTTAAGATATTTAAAGTAATAATCTAGTTCAGATTAAAAAGTAGTCAGTGGTTTCTGTGTCTACACATTAAAAAACAAACAAACACTGAAATAATCATTTTTAAATCATGTTTTGATACCAAAAACTTAATTTATTAGACAAATTGTATTTACTTTCTTATAACTAAATTAAGTACTTAAATTATGACAGCACTTATACATTTCTAAGTAGAAATTACTGTAGACAAAGAGCTTTTTGAATGTTTTGTTTTAAATTTTATTTCAATAAGCTTTATTGCCATAAAAATATTTTGAAATTACAAAAATTGATATATAAAAGAATGATAGTGACTGGATTATAGATGAAAATCCTCAAATTAAAAGCAGTTTGGCATAATGATTGATTCTTCTATTTGCTAGACTCATAATCTGAGTATATCTGATTAGATGAACTTTGAATTAAATTGAAGATTTAATTTTTTTCTTTTAATTAGTTGACTCACTGCTAATTCAAGAGATCTTTCAATTTCATTTGACAAATATGCAACATGCTAGTATTACTTCGACACTAATAATACTATGTTAATTAGGATTAAACAGATAAATGTTGATACATCAATTGTACTATAATATCGCCTTATCATCATTAGGCGAGGCATGATGCTGAGACCATGGGATGTCTTTACTTTTAGATTAAAAGACTAAAAATATACAGCCTTGATCCTATTTGGAACCATATCATATATACAAAATTTATCTTAATTTATAATCAAACTCAATTGTAAAATTTAAGCTGTTACTTCCTCATATATATATTTAAAAACAATAGGGTAGGTAATAAAAGCACTCTCATCATGAAGTCAAACTACATAAAATTAGTTTTCATATTTGCATAACCATTATTATCGCTGAATAGAATTGATAATAAATTTATATAAATGGATTAAAAACAAGTTTTCACAATTTTATTTTTTATTATTATTATTTTTTAATACCCAAGTAACTCTGATTAAAATAAATAAGATCATCAAGAATTTATCAAAATTGTTGTCATTAAAAGTAAAAATCTCTTTATAATATTATTTCCTATTAAAATGTTTTGCTATACAAAATAATGTTTGAATTTGTTACAAAATGTTTAATTTACACCACACAGTTTTATTTTAAACTTTTTTGAAAATTCATTAGAATTAGTAGGTTTATTATTATTTCATTAATTTCTTCTAAATACATATAAATCTGAAACCAGTATGGATTTTTAGTAATTATTATAATATCTTCATTCTGTTTTTCCAGTGGAGCACATTCCATGAGGATGTCCCCCTATCAAAGATCAGAAAGGTGAGTAATTGATATCAACATGCAAAATATTGTACAATGATGTATAAAATTAGGCAGAATATGTGAACTTTCTTAAAACATTTCAATAAAGTATTTATTTTAAAAATTACTAAACTAATATTTATGAAATTTGTTTTAAAAAATTTTAATCAACTTTCTATGTATATAAAGTCAGTTTCTTTATTAATATAATTAAAGGTTTGGTTTCAATGTTTAATTTCTCACAGGTAGCACATTTCTTGAGATGTTTAACATTTCTGTTTGAGTAGAAGGAATGATTCTAAAGCCAAAATGCTATCATGCCAAATACAAAATAAAAATCTACATACTGTGAGGAAAAAAAACAAATGTAAAACTTCTTAAAAGTAAACAGTGACCCTCAATAAAGCTTAAGAGTAATCAATCATAGTTGCTCACATGAAATAATAAAGATTGCAAGTTTTCTTAATATACATGTCAGAATACTGATTTTTAATTCAAATGTCTAGATATTTATTTCTACATAAAATACTACCATGTCCTATAAGAAAAAAAAAAACTAGCACATATTGCAAATGAACTATATTTATTTAGTCAAAATTAAGTTCAAATTCTTTCAAATGAATCCTATTTTATTTAAAAACTAAAAAAAGATTAAAAAAACTAATATCAAAAGTAGCCACTAAAGATAAAAGTTCATGTGACAAAGTAGACCTAAAATGATCTGTTTAGGATACCTAGACACACATAAACATTTTAAATTATGAATTAAAGTGTCTATCTATTATACATAATTGAATCAAATATTTCCAGGAATTGTTATTATAATAAAGAATAGAAATGAAAAGATTATATCCATCTAAACAGAGATAATATTTTTAGCTTTTGATATTGCCAAGAAATTATTAATTACTTACTAAATGACAATCCTTGAGGCATTTTCTTATTAACCCAAAATAGCTCTTTTGATGAAGTTTTTTGTTGAAGTGAAAGGGGTCCTCTTTTATTTCAAACCTCAGTTCTTATATGAATATAAACCAGAAAGCTATTTTTATAAGTGTGAGAATATGAAAGAATAAAAATTTTCCATACATTCTGCAAATAATATTTTAAACTTCTCCAGAAAGAAATATTATTCAGTAAAAGGATAATCTCTAGATTAATGAATGACTAATAAAAATTATTAGTTGTATATGTTAAATTTAAATTTTCCATGGATTGTTGTTGTTGTTGTTGTTGATGATGATGATGATGATGATAATAACAATAATAACAATAACAACAAAAAATAAAAAAAATAATTATCCAATAATCCGATATTAACATTTACACTGATGTATATAAATTTTAAAATTTCAATTAATATTATAAAATTTAACGTTGTAATTCAAATCTAACTCGAAACTTTGCGTGCGAATAAAATATACTTGTAAAATAATATAGGCACTTTTGCACCTGAACGCAAAGCTACTTTATACTTAAAACAAAATAAAATTATACTATTGTGCAAGCGCTTTCAAGAGACGTGCTCTCATCTTCATAGCTCTAAGTGAATTAATTATATGCAATTATGCAAAGTTCAAGGCTAATTGCTCCATTTTCTTGAGATCATGAAACATGTGTCCTTGCGGTTGATGGTGTTGCAATCCATCATTATGAAGCAGGCCTCCTTCACTTTTCTTTTTAAAGCGTGCCTTTCTTTGCAGACCAGGCTGACATCTTGAGGTTCACACTGGTGTCCTGTTGTTTTTTGATGAATTGCAAAAACTGAATAACGTGATGATCTGACTGACCTTTAATATATGCATATTTATGTTGTTGTAATCTGTTTTCTATTGCTGCCTTGGTCTCCCCATAATATGAGGCTCTACAATTTGCATGAGTGCATGCAATATTATAAACGACATGAGGTGTTTGAGACAGTGCTAATTTATAAAATTTATATATTTTATTTAAATAAATAATTTGATAATTATACTTTGTGATTTGGTGAATGAAGTTATGGAAATGGCAGTCTCTGGAGCTCAAAGTCCATAGATCATAATCCAGATGTCACTTCAGGCACTTAAACTTTTTACGAATTTCTGACTAATAAACCAATTCAAATATTTTTTACTTTATTTGATAATTGAATCTGATATTTATTTGTAAATAAAAAGTAGCGCCAAAGTACTACATCTTTTTAAAATTCCATGCATATTCTACTATCATATAAAATATTATCCATAATGATGAATTTCTTTTTCAGTGCTGATGTAGACTAGAGGGATCATAGAGCATTGAAACAGGGTCCTATTTATTTTATATTATTTGAAAGTTTTACTACTTCTTTATTTCAATAGACCATCAAAAGTTAACTTTGATGATCTATTGAAATGAAATATTTTTATTTTTTTTACAATATTTGATTTGAATGGCAGTTGATATGGTGGGATATATGTAAATTTGTTTTGAAACTATCCTTTATGTAAATAAAGTAAGTAAATAAATAAAATCAAAGATAAGTAAAAGTTTGCTTGAGCCCAACATACCTCATTATAATAGTAACCACTTTTATAATCGTAATACATCTGGCTGCTTTCATCATACACAAGACCAATTTCTTGCAGTGCTTCTTGGGCTGCTGCAGTTATGCTTTCAACAACAGAAACCTGAGATAATAAATTTAGTTTTACATGATCTCCATTTCTTATACTAGCACATAATTGCTTATAAACAAGGCAAACTCTCTATACAATAGTGCCACCCTGTGCCAACCAGAGTAATCAATGAGTAGGCATTAGATAAAGATTTTATGCACAAGCCTTCTGGCTTCCATTGATTACTCTGGTTGGCACAGGGTGGCACTACTGTATGGAAAGTTTCACCTTGTTTATAAACAAATTTAGTTTTAGATAAACAAAATTTTCATTCAAAATTCTCAACTTAACTGCTTCATTAGAATTTAATTAACTTTACAAATAGGAATAATAGCAGCATTAAAATAAAATTACCAAAACATAAACAACTATATAAAAATAATTATAATTTTAAAAAAAATTGCTTGTTGAAGAAGTTTTTAACAATGACATTTTTTGAAAAACAAAAATAAATTTTTCTAAATAATTTCTTAATATGTTAATCCATTGGACATATATCAAAAATAAAACAAATTTGCTACACCTATCCATTTATTAAGGATCAACAAAGTGATCACCAGTATATCTACGCAATACAATAGACTATACATACCAAATCAATAATTTATTTAGTCATAAATGATTATTCATCTATAATCAATTAAATAAATTCCATTTAGGATTGTCCAAATATATTGCTTAGTTATTATTAACTAGACTATCAAAACATATATCAAACAACATCTATTTAGTATTAATTAAGGATCAATAAATTAATTAGACATTTACTATTTTTCAATTTATCTATGTAATATAATCATCATCATTACAACACTTATAAGAAGAGTCATTTTATCACCAAAAAATAAAAATAAAAAAGATAAAAAGAACAAAGCATTAAAAATTAATAACATATATAAAAATATTACAAAATATCATTATAAAACAACTAGCCATGTATTTATAATATTAATACAATTTTTTGGCAAATTTTTTTGCTCTCCTCAATAGGGAAATAATTTATTTTAACCTTTTAATTTACATTACATCTATTGTAATATCTATCATTTTTTAATATGCATAAAATTAACAGCATCAATAATAATATTGTGATAAAGCAATCCAAATACTTACAAATATACTAATGGATTATATAGAAAAACAGCATAATAGCTTGCATTTATTTCCTTTTTTGATAAAAATATTTTATAAAAAAATGCTTTAATTTAATTTGATGAATAATGTACTAAAAACCAAAAAATAATTGCTCATCAAAATAAATTAAAGCATTTTTTTTTATAGAAAATATACTTTATATATTTTATTTTCCATTTTTTAGTATTTGAATATTTTTCAAAAGATTTTTTGTAAGTATTTATATTCAAATTTAAAAATTGAGAATTTGAAAATGGAATTCATTCAATTTAAAAATTGTCTACAAGATTTTTGTGTTTATGAAGATGAAATATATGTAGTGATATAAAAAAAATTAGTGTGTGGATATATATGTATAAATGATATGATGTTATAAATAAATAAAGTTTTATTACAGAAAATAATTACCACAAACATTTACATAATTATTCATTATAGCAAAATTTGTATTAAATTAGCATGCACTGAACTTAAATTGTGTATGCAAATTAACTATATATATATGAAGAACACACACACTAAAAAACATCAGCAGATGGAATAAGCATGTGTGCAAATACTTGGAAAATCAGATGTAGATTTCCTTATTCTCAAGTAATGTATACACTGAAATAAAATATACTCATAAAAATATTTACATTAGAAATTGTCTCCTCAAGGATTAATAATTAGTTCATTTATCAGTATATATATATTGTAACTATTTCAAATTAATATATATATATATTTGTAATAGTTAAATTAATATAAGATTTGTAACTATTTAAATTAACACATAGAAATACACCTCTCTCAGGTGTGTGGCATATTTCAATCCCTATTTGGCATGCCATTTGTAATTATAATTTGTAACTATTTTAATATGTCACATTTGTAACCATAATAAATATTTAGATAGGGGAAATTATTAATTATTAGATATATGCCTATCCAATCTGTACCATTTGTAACTATATTAATTCATCATATAGCATAGATAAAGAAATTATAGAATCACTGTGCCACTTGAAAATATCAGCATTAAAGATTTAATAATATCTAAATATTGGGGATGTCATTTGAACAATAAAATATACTGGCCATTGTCATCAAATAAAAATAATATTAAATATAGCAACTGAATAAAAGTACCCACTGTGAAATTCCTGGAGTGCCTTATGCTTATCTCCAATACTAGGTTCTTCTAACAAAGAATCCTTCCTATTCTTCTTTCCAAATATATAAGACCATTCATGGTCATATGCACACACTGGTGCTATTCATGACAACTTATAAAATATATATATATATATATATATATATATTCTATAAAACTAATATTATGAAGTTGGAAAGGGATGATATCACTCTTTATTCAGTTTAGCTAAGTACATGTGTTTTCCCATGAGCGCCACTAGATTGTTTTCAATCTAGATAAGTATCTATTTATAGTGTACTTGAGTTCAAACTCATTCAGTACATTTTTATTACACATGACTTGGATGACTAATGAAAAAAAAATGACATTCTTACATTTTATCTATATTGATAAAATTACAAGATCCCAATATTACCAAAGTTTATACTATAGATCAAAGATTCTTATAGACATTGCTAGCTCATTTACGTATATTGATGAACAGACATGTATAATCCTATTAATGGCTTCCAAACAAGCATGTGAAGACCATTATTGATATTGATGGCCATTTAACTAGATTATTTATCACAATAAAGATAATAATGATGATGATGATAATAATATCATAATAATAATGATAATAATAGTGATATCATAATAATGATTATAATAGTGATGATGATACCAGCCATGGCTTATTAATAAACTCACAACAATAAATTCATCTTTATAAACTTATAGGCATCTATTAAAATTATCCTATTTCATACTGGGATTTAATAATACTAGTGGTGAGGATTGACCATCATGAATCTCTTTTGCATAATATTCAATTTTCTATAAACCCCTATTTACTAAAATATATTCATTACGCTAAACATTAAATTTAATGATTATAATTTATTAATGATGATTGATGGCGATCATAACTTTTATATAGTATTATTTGAAACATTTTTAACCAATAACATGATATCCATCTTTGATGAGGATGATCTAAACTCATGGACACAACACAATTTTAACTTTCTATTGTTGAACTATAATTATCAAAATTTGGTTATTCTCAAGCATAATCCTTAAATACTTAAATATCAACATTCTAGTTTACCTATTATTTTGTGGACGCTTAATATTTGCAAGTGATTGCTCAATATATACGAATAGTAATACTTAATAACTGCGAGCAATGATGATGAATTAAAATGATAGAATTAAGACAAGAAAAAAAACACAATATTCTTAATAATAACTCGGAAACCAATTAAGATATATAATTATATTTTATTAACACTACTACTCTTTCTTTCCTTCTTTAAAGTCAAATCAACAATTAAATAAATGGCTTATTACCATATTAATTCAATACAAAAATCAATATAAAAAATTTATATAAGTATAAGCAAATAAATCTAACATATAGGTTTGTCATTTTTCTTGATATCTCAAAATAAGCTGACTTAAATCAATATTAGAAAAAAAAATACATATTCTATAAATGCTTATTTAAGACTTTTCTTATTTATCATATCATAAAATAAATTTCAGGTGTAACTTGTATATGTTATTTCACTTCCATTCAAATGTAATGCCCTACTTTTTAATTTACCATTTTAAACTAATCATATATAACATATTCTATGATGTGTTTGGATAAGCAGTTACACATGCACGCATTCGGTAATGTTAACATATATGTTTAAAATGTATACCCATAAATTACATATATAAAAATATCTTTTTCTTTTGCAACCTTATAGCGAAAGAAAATAAAATACATGATATTCATTTTTTCTTTTTTTTTTTTTAATATGCAACAAGATAAAATAAAAATAAAAAACATTATAAATGCATATATCTATAGGTTGCTCATTATCATTAACAACTGAAGAACAATTAAAAAAAAAACATTTCAACATTACAATATATAATAAAAAAATAATAAAAAAAAATAATGAAAAATTTAAGTTTAAAGATTTAAACTATGTTTGTGCTATGTTGTGAGATATTGCAAATAACTATAGATAAACAAGTCTTTAATGTTTCTGTATCAAAAAAAAATTGCTTTGACCTGTAAATCAAGGTTTACTTTTAATAAGCAAGAATAAAATCGGTTAAAGAAAGTTCATATTTACCCGTTTACTTTTTACTTCTTATTAATGTCCCGAGTTTAAAATTTCAGACTGCTTTTCTCTGCTCACCAACAACAACAAAAAAAAGAAAGTTATTGCAGATACTTTTAAGATAATGCTGAATCAATTGACTTGCTTATTTCTTCAATTCTATTATTATTCATTGTTGACTGGCTTCCTTCTACCATTTTTAAAAAAAGTTATTATAAGTACTTTTGAATAAGTAGGTACCGGTGGATTTGCTTGTCTCTCTCCTTTTAAAAAAATAATTGCTGTTGACACTTTAGATGATTGAGGTAAACTAACAAAAATTTGATTCATGGCTTCAAACTTGGTTCTACATGGCTTTTATAAATTTTCTTTTCCTCCTATTTCCTCTTCTCCATTCATTCGAAGGTAATGAGCTTTTAATAAGCCAGGAACTAGAAACAAAGCATTCCATATAGCTTGTGTGGTTGGCTTCAAACTCTATCATTTTGTTGGTTATTACTTGATACATGACTTCATAGACAGATCAGTGATTTTAACTCATTCTGTATTAACCAGGAAGCAAAAAAAATGGTTTAGCAATGCAGAGGCATAGTATTATGCATAGCCAAATATGTTAATATCATATTTATATAATTGTTAATAACTTCTATTAAATTCAATCTTGTTCCAATGTTTTCCTCTCTTCTTTAATATTGCTGGAAATTGTTTATATAGACGCACATCTTCATCTATATTGACTTTATACCAGAGTCTTATACTTCATTTCCTTTCTCAATTTTTAAAGAGTGAATAAAAAAAATCAAATCGCTTACTTTTCTCCTTTTTCCTATTTTAACATTAATAACAAGGAAGGACCGACTGAGTTGAGTCTCAAAATAATACTCACTGAGTTACATCTCACTTTAATAATAATAATCTGAGTGACTGTCTCTCCAAAATATTCATATTGAGTCTCTAAAAAATAAAATCATACTGCCTGATCATCTCTCTAAAAAAAAATTAATGACTAAGTGATCATCTCTCTGAAAAAAAATTAATGACTAACTGATTAAAAAAATTGTTTCAATCATTTATATCGCGAATTTCAACCAAAAAAAAAAAAAACATCTGGAAACCTTATCTTAAAAAAAAAAATCAAAGCTTCACAAGTTTGACGTCGGTCACAATCAATAAAGACTTAAAATTGATCGCTATCGTTATCTACATCAAAGCACCTCTTTTGTAAAAATAATCTTAAGACACAGACAACAACAAACCTGGAATCTATAGCCATCAGAAATAGGTGTAAAAGCATCTTTGTGTTTGTACAGATGTATTCATTCTTTCACACGTGTACGTTTTTTTTATCTCCTAATCTAATAATCTCCATCGCCTTATTTTACACTTTTCTGATCTACTCTATTTTAATAAAACCAAAGTTAAATAATATGACACCTTATTTAATAAAACTATATATAATAAATCATTACCAAATATTATTACCCTCTACATAATGGTTTATTCATTAACTATCTATATATTTATAATAATAAATACACATATATAAATCCTCATATATATATAAAAGAAATTTTTTTTTAATTAAATAATATATCTGTGTGTTTGAAATGAGTCATACACATACAATATATATATATATTGTAGCCTTTCTATTTTGGGACATCATTATATGGTTGAAACTAATGATCACTTATAAAAATTTTAAATTTTATATACTAACTTATAAAATATTGTTACTTAATTTGTAGAAGAAGTGAAAATATCCTGTTTCTTTAGTACTAAACTCAAATTAATATCCCTTAAATAACTACATTCTATAAGTTATAAATTTGAAATATAAATTGTGTTATTTATTTTTAAGATAAACATAAATAACAGTTAAAATCATATAAAGTATTTTAAATCAGTAGTTATAATGATTAAAACTTGATATTTTTATAATTATTAATAATCAAATTAAAATTTGTTATTTATTTATTGGTTTAAAATCATTTAATTAATGATGAAATAAATAAAAAGTGGGGTGTGTGTTAGTAGTTGTGTGCACATATTCATCAAATAATAAATTAAATTTACTTCCTGCTATATTTTTAAAAAAGTTATTGATTGTAAGTAATAAATGTTATATTTTAATTTTATCAATGTCATAAAAAGTTTATAAAATCAAATTACAATAATGTAAATATCAAAATTTAAATTGAAACAAAGAGTATATCATTATTAAAAGATAAGCTTAAATTTTGCATTACTAAAATTAAGAAAATATTAATTTCATAATATTAACTAAAATCATTTTAAAAATAGACAAAGTAATTAATATTCATTTTTGTGCCAGATGTCTGAAAGTAATTAACCAAGCAGGTATTGTAAAAATTTTCCTATAAATATACGATGGGTAGGTGATAGAAGAGAAATCAAGAAAATTTTCAAGGAATAAACTACATTCTTTTGTTTTAAAAATTTTATGTATAAATTTATTGAAATTTTGTTTTAACCTTAAAAGTAATAATTATAGTTTTAAAAAGCATAGGATATATCTTAAGAAGTTTATTCATTAATTTCAAAATGGAATAAGAAAAAAACTATTCTTATTGGTATATTACATGAGCTGACTATAAACATTTGATAAATGAAAGGAAATAAAACTTCAATCAAGTTGATAAAAATATTTTTTCATAAGAAACCTGTCAGATTATCAAATCATTTTGCTTACAGAAAATACAAAGGAGATATAAGGAAATTATTTGTTATTAATTTTCATATGCATAATGATAGAAACCATTTTCTACTAACTCTAATCATTAGGAAGGATAAAGATAATTCAATTCATTAAAACTACTGACATTTTCAGATATAAATTTATTAGGATGATGATAGTCTAAAAGAAGAAAGATATAATGCAGACTAATTTTATTCTAAGTTTATTACTAATAACTTTAATATTGTGTAAGCATTCATAATGTATTAACATATTCAATATGAATTATTCAGCAGTGAAATCTGAGAACTTTGTAATCCTACCAGTAAATATTTTGAAGTTGGAGTATGTAGAAAAAAATGAAACTTTTTAAAAATATAATAAATGTCTTTATTAAATAATAAAATACTTATTTAGTAAATTGAAAGAAATTTTTTATCAATGATATAAAGAAGTATGAACTTTTGATATAAGAAATTATTATTATTATTGATAAATAACATTTATTAGGATTTTTTATGTTTTTATTCATGCTATGAATAACAGAGAAAAGGACAAAGGTTAGAGAAGGGGAGGAAGAAATCTCTCATTTCAAGCAGCAATTGGTAATGGTTATCATACTAACTAATACTTTTCTGGAAATATGATTTACTTTAGTATATGAATTATAATTTTAAGATAGTATTAAGACTAATTATTATTTGTACATATGTTATTATTTGTAAATTTAAGTATTTTAGAAAATTTGGGTATATAAAAAAGGAAAAGTCAAATTTTTTCTGTTTTTGATTATGATTTTATAACATAAAGGAAATTATATCTACCAGAGTGTCATCAATAACAATCATAAAATATTATGATTAAAGTAACTTTATTTTTTTAGTATAAGATATTGGTATTGAATTTTTGTACCCGGAATCAGGTAAAATAAATATAAATACTATTTATTATGTGTGTATTTACATAAATGTATATGAGATAGGAGTGAATATATTTATTATAATATTAATATTACTATATACATGTATGTATAATTGATCTCTTTATAAGTTAAAGGAAACGGACTTATTATATTCATGATAAATTATATAAGACTATTTTTTTGTTTTTTAATCTTCTTGGTATATTCAAAAGTATGAAGTTGGGATATAATTTAAAAATGATGAATAATATTTATGCAATGTTATGTATTTTATACCGAGTGCTAGATGTGAAGTAGTGATATAGAAAAATAAAGTTATTGGAAATCCTGTAGTGTTAGGGATATGTTGTTTAAGGTTAAGTATAATACAGTATAAAGCAGGGGTCCTCAACCCTATGCCCGCAGGCACCATGGTGCCCACAGACTTTTACGTGTGCCCGTCGCTATCTGAACACGATAAAAAATTAATTATCTGAGACAAATAAATTTAATTTTTAAATTTTTCTTATAAATTATTGTATTATATTGTAATCAAATTGTAGGGCATACTATACTTTTACAGCGTAAAAATATATACGTTAATTATATGTTAAAATTTTATTTTTGAAATAAATATTTTTTTGTACATTATGTGTATTATTAACAATATCCAACTGTAAATTTACATTGAAAAAATAAGTTGTGCCCGCCATCTGGTTGAAAAAAATAAATGTGCCCACCACCTGGCCGGTATTATAGAATGTGATCTTAAGTGCAAAAAAGTTGGGGGCCCTGGTATAAAGTAAGTTAGAATATTTACGATATATGGATAGTAACATTTTTTCTAAAAATCTGTAAGAGTTTAAAATAGAAGCCAATATTAAGGTGGACATAAGATAATGTAGTCTTAAGTTGCATAATCCAATTATAATTATAACTTTATAAGATATCCATCCCACACTTATAATCGTGAAAATAGCATTGGTATATACATCGTATTAAGGAATTATAGATTTAAACAATGCTAATAACTAACCTTTCAAATGATAATAAGATACATCCATATAATACAAAAGGGATGAAACATAAAACTAATAGAATTCTAAAAGAATATAAATAAAGATTTTATAAAGGTTTTTATTGGATATTAGACATCAAAATACAGAATGAAAGTCTGAGTACAAGGTAAGAGATATGCTATTGAAAAAAAAACCCTAATAATTATTCATATTATTGTAAACAATATAATAACGTGTCATATCTTAATGACTATTTAAATAATTAAATATCATTTTATGAAACATAGAAGAACTATAATAAGACAAGGAGTTATAATTAGATCGTAATATCATCAGAAGACCAAAAGTAAAATAAGAATAATATAAATAAATAAGCTTGTGAAATATTTTAAATGTGATCAAATACAAATTGTACATTTTATTGATACATTTTAATATGGAAATATTAAGAAGTATCTTAATATTCATAGAGAAAAGTATGAAATTTACTATATTCTAGTTCTAAATAATTTTAAAGTGAAATATAAATGACTTATGTTATTATAAGTATTTTGTTAATATTAGGTTTTTTTTAATTATATTAAAATTTTTATAAGATGCTTAAATTATTTTAAATTTTGTACTATGGTAATAAATATTAATGTTTGTTTTTAAACTAATAAAGTGTCGAGAGTCTCTTTTCTTGCTTTCCAAGTTATTATTCATCATCTTTACTACGCATATATTATAATAATTAAAGATATTTGGTATTATTGCATATAATCTAAATAAAATAATAAAAATATTGTGATTGTTAAAGATATTTGAGGTTGTATCCAAAATATTAATTAAATTTTTTTCTTCATCTTACTTAATGATCATAATGAAGACTGAATGACTAATATGCCATACAAAAAATAAAACAATTAGATCATATTATATAGTGATAAGAAATTATTTTAAATTTGTTTATGATAATTAATAGCAATAAATATTAGTTAATAATTTTAATTTAGTTTTTTAGTTAATTTTAAAAGAAAATTCGTTAATAATTTTGAAAGAAAAGAATTGATTAGTATATTTGTTTCTCAATTATTTTAAATGTAGCTGAAATCCCTCTTTACATCTGGTTATGTAAATTAATGAATTTACTTTGAAAAACAATAGTTATTTGTATTTTTATATTGGACTATTTCCATCATCTAATATGTGTGTCGAATGTCTTTTAGAAAAGTTTAATTTTATTTAAATATTCCAAATACTTTCAACTGTTAGTAATATCACAGCAAACAACTGTTTGTAATATCACAGCAAACAACTGTTAGTAATATCACAGCAAACAACTGTTAGTAATATCACAGCAAACAACTGTTAGTAATATCATAGCAAACAACTGTTAGTAATATCATAGCAAACAACTGTTAGTAATATCACAGCAAACAACTGTTAGTAATATCATAGCAAACAACTGTTAGTAATATCACAGCAAACAACTGTTAGTAATATCACAGCAAACAACTATTCGTAATATCACAGCAAACAATTGTTAGTAATATCACAGCAAACAACTGTTCGTAATATCACAGCAAACAACTGTTAGTAATATCACAGCAAACAACTGTTCGTAATATCACAGCAAACAACTGTTAGTAATATCATAGCAAACAACTGTTAGTAATATCACAGCAAACAACTGTTAGTAATATCATAGCAAACAACTGTTCGTAATATCATAGCAAACAACTGTTCGTAATATCACAGCAAACAACTGTTAGTAATATCACAGCAAACAACTGTTCGTAATATCACAGCAAACAACTGTTAGTAATATCATAGCAAACAACTGTTCGTAATATCATAGCAAACAACTGTTAGTAATATCATAGCAAACAACTGTTAGTAATATCATAGCAAACAACTGTTAGTAATATCATAGCAAACAACTGTTAGTAATATCACAGCAAACAACTGTTAGTAATATCACAGCAAACAACTGTTAGTAATATCACAGCAAACAACTGTTAGTAATATCATAGCAAACAACTGTTAGTAATATCATAGCAAACAACTGTTAGTAATATCACAGCAAACAGGTTAGTATACTAACCTGTTTGCTGTGATATTTGGAATATTTAAATAAAATTAAACTTTTCTAAAGACATTAAACACACATATTAGATGATGGATACAGCTAGAACCCTATCATCACAAACCTTTAGAAAAACAATAGTTATCTGAGATATTGATTGAGTTTACAAATATTAATAAGAGTGGAATACAATCATTTTAGTAAATAGATGAATATTATATTTTGTTATAATTAAATTTAATATAGAAAATTTTAATATTAAATATAATTTGCTTAGTGTATTGTCATGGGAGTACCATTGATATTTTAGTGAAGTAGTGTTTAGTGATATTCCTATGCTATTGGGGGTATACTTTTGATATATACTTAATGTTAAAAAGAGATACCTTACTGGATGATTAAATAGAAAGTCTCATAATTATAGTTATTTTATTAAATAATTGATTGATATAATATATTAGATATGAAATGAGTAATATTTGTATTGTAGAAATTTTATGTATAAGAAAGAAATTTAGTTTGGCTGAGCTAGAAGTTAGTTATTGTTAGTTAAACCCACCATAACAAAGTAGTTGGTGGATGGATGGTCATCCTGTCAGGGTACAATATACACCTGAGTCTCACTTTATGCGGTAGATAGGTTCCACAGAAAACCTGCATTAAAAAAAATCACACAAAAATAGACTTAATTTACATTGAAAAATGGAGGATAGGTGCTGTAATTTTCAGAATTCACATAAAAGCAAAGCAACAAGGAAAAATTACTTTAAAATTTGCATTAAAAAAATAAGCAAATAAAGTATGACTAATAAAAAATTTCAAATATTTAAAAGAAATCAATACAAGACAAACTTTTTTTATTACTACAGTATTTAATTTTATATTTTTAATACATATTTTAATCATTACCACTAGCGTTTATACACTGGTAAGAAATCAGATTCGATGTGATGTGATGTATTGTGGCTTCTCCTTAAATGAAGTCAAGAATCTCTCAGCAATTATGCCCAGAGAAACCTGTTAGCCACTTTATTTTTATTCATGATGTGATGTATAACTAGTTACACTTTCAGTCTTGTGCTGTGTTAATGGTTTTCTTTTTCTATATTAAAAAAATGAGATCGCAATCAAATCAAAAAGATTATACATTATCATTAGAAAGAACATTTTCAGTTTATAAAATCTTCATTTTTTATTTTAAAAATCTAAAAGATCATTTATTCATTTCAAACAAACTTTATTCACAATTAGTTGTTTACAATGAAAGTTATTTACAATGATTAAAGGTTATCATTTGTGTTCTCATTTGTGGATAACAACAATTTCAAAGTTTTTATTATTTTGTTGGCTTGTGATTGTTCTGGTTTCACATTACAATCATACTTCTAGACAATAGCTGTGGGTTTTTTTTTCTGTCTTTACATTATGGCCTTTTTTTGTTGGCATTGGAATGGTCTAGTGGCTATCAGTGATGAACTTCAGATAATTTGTTGGTAATTGTTTTTTACCAATAATGTCAATCAATGTTATAAATTCACTTGACCCCAGGTTTCATCAGACAACCAGGATAGACATGTTCTCGTGTCTTTTTCTTTTATATTTTTAAGAAGGTTAAGCAAGAAATCGTCTGCTAGTTGATCCAGTCCTTTTTGAAAAGTTATTTTGCACCTAATGGTCCAGATGGCAAAGTTTATAAAAGTTGCCAGTCTTATTGTACCAAACATGCCCTTTTTCAGGGCCAGCTTTAGTGCTACTTGGGTCTGTTCAGGATTGACCATTCTTTTTAAAATTATTTTTCGGAAGTACTCCCATGCTTCACAATGGGTAAGAATGTGATCCATTGTCTCCTCATCTTTATTGCATAAGGGGTAGATCATGTTGATATTTGTATCCTCTCTGGTGGCACAAAAAGGCCGCAGTAGGTAGTGCACCCAGGTTTATTTTTAACAAGAAGTCCACGTTTTGGTTCTAGCTTCCAAAATTGTGTCAGCTTTATAAATCTGGGAATTTGTATGGGGAGTAAGAAGAGAGTTTTATTACTCTCCTGAAAAACTGCATGGTAGACATCCCAGTATGTGAGTTTAGCATTAAATAGAGTACTTGAGGTTTTAATGCTCTCCACTACTAAGGTAGTTTGTTGTTGAATCCACAGTCTTTTAAGTTTTGGGGGTGGCCTGTCTGTTGATTCAACCTTTATTAAAGAAATTGGGCATTTCATTTTTGGATTGTCATGAAGTAATTTGGTAATTAGGTTGTGTGATCTTTGTATTAGAAATATCTTAATAGAGTGTAGTGCCAGACTGTTCAATGGTTTTGGTTTCTGCAATCGTTTTAGACTAATAACAGCTGCCTTCCCTCCCCAGCATAGTCTTCTGCATAGCGTCTCCACTTTTTTTATGAATATTGTTGTGGGTGCAAAGTCAGCTAGGTAGTAGATGATTTTGGAAGAACTACTGAGTTCAGTAAGGTGACTTTACCCAACAGTGATAAATATATCTTGGATAGTGACAACACCATTTTTTCAATTTTGTTGAATAGTGAGATCTCTAAATTTTTCCTCATGACTGATGGCGGATCGGATAACTGAAAGCCCAGAAATTTCTGAGGGGACGCTCTCAGTCTACTCGGGACTTGCTTCCCTGTCAGGATCGACCACATGGACGATTTGCCTTCATTAATTCGCAGACTGGTGTCAGTTGCAAATTGATCTAGGATTTCTTTGAACCTTGCAAACTCCTGTGATGAGAGAAACACCATCACATCATCCATATAGGCGATGTGTCTGATGTTTTCTCCCAGCAATGGAATTGTAATTCCAGGAAAAGAAGCCTCGATGCTTAACAGTAATGGTTTAACATAGACTCCAAAGAGAAGTGCGCTTAGTGGCGAGCCCTGAGGAATGGAAACACTGGGCCTAAATCCTGGGGCAACTCTGCCATCCAATGAGAGACAAACCTCCCTGTTTTGCAGGAGATTTTCCATCATTTGAAGGTATGCCGGGGGAACTTGGAGATCCTCCAGTACACTAAGCAGCACATCTATCCTGACCCAATCAAAGGCTCTGGCAAAGTCCAGTTGTACTGTGATTGGCCAGGACATTCTTTTCCTGCAAACTTGATCTATAATGAGGCAAAAATGACGGACAGC
This sequence comes from Epiperipatus broadwayi, assembly GCA_028023455.1. Classification (NCBI taxonomy): domain Eukaryota; kingdom Metazoa; phylum Onychophora; class Udeonychophora; order Euonychophora; family Peripatidae; genus Epiperipatus; species Epiperipatus broadwayi. The sequence continues at coordinate 6,455,775 of JAQFVV010006223.1, read as the reverse complement.
ATCAGCAGTCGAGCATCCTTTCCTTGCAAATTGATAAGCTGAGAGTCGCCCAATGATAAATTCCTGAATATCTTCCTTTATTAGTCCTTCTATGATGTTTATCATCAGGGGCACCATTGATATAGGATGCAGGTTTTTCAAGTCATGTGGGGCTTCCCATTTTTTTTATTAGGGGGACGATGGCTATTGGACAGATATCTGTAATTTCTCTGCTGTCTTCTGCAATATAATCCATGATTCTCTTGATAAAGATCATTTATTTCTGTTATATATAACAAAATACGTTTTAAAAGTTTAAATTTTTTGAATATTTATTGTGATATTTTTATATGTAAGTATAAATCTATTATTATTATTTACTCATTAGTATAAATAGCTAAGATTCTAAATACAGCTTCAGGCCATATTCACGTTAGCTGCTAATATAACATTATATTTTTCAAGTCAAAATAAGTTATTAATAATTGAAATTTCTTGATATCTAATAAATATAGTGAAATATGGAGGATATTAAGAAGAAACATGAATCACATAACTTCAAAATCGCATTAAAATAATCCACATAAAACGAGACCCAGGTGTATATATTTACTTATGAGTAAAATAAACTCACTTATTTAACTGTGACTTAGCATACATTTTTACAAAAAGCAAGATTTAATTAAACAATCAAAAAAATTAAGATTTCATTTTACATTTACTTTTCTTTCTATTTAAATTAAATGTAAACATTTTTTGGTAAATTAGTAATGAGATTCAATGATAGTGTATTTTTTAAAAAATATCTTGTCTTCTAGGGTGCCACACTGAAGACTGTCTGATTGGTTTCAATGTAATTTGAATAGTGGTCCATCAAAACTGTTAGGATGAAAACCAAATAATTGCATTGTTATCAATATTTAACACATGGACAAAATTTGGAAAAAAAATCCATTAGATAGAAGTATGTTAAAAGTCACAATATTTGAACTAAATAAACAAACAAACACAGAATTTCTAATAAAAGCATTTAAAAATGTGTTTTGTGATAACTACATAAATCAAACATGAAGTATAAATATGGCTACATATATTACACAACAGTTGTCTATTAATAATTTGCAATGTGTCTTTTAACAATATGGTGATTCAATAAAATAAATGGTCATCTATCATTCATCAGTTTTATCTATCTGTTTATTTATTAAATTTATCCAAATGTTTATTTAACCATCTCTATCTTTTTTTCTTCCAAAAAAAACTATATATTCTATATTTATCAACCCAAATCCATTTTAATCATCTCTAGAAAGCAAATATTATGACTTCAAAGAGCCTCTTATAAACAATCATATAAATAAATGATAAAAACAATCATGTGACTAAGTGATAAAAATATTATCATTGCTATAAATTATACTTTTCTGCTGCTTTCCACTAATATTTTTAAATTTGTTAAGTAAAATCTTTATTAAACAATAAGAGATGGTGATCATGTGATGTTTAGTGGTCTAAAATCTTTATTAACAAAAAACAAAAATTATTTACATATGAAACGGAAATCTTCCAATCTCTTTCCGTTTCACCATCAACCTAATGACCTACTCGTCTGAACTCATTTCGAACCTATCTTAAATGTAAAAATGTTATATATAAGTCGAGCGGGAAAACTTTGTTACAATGGCCGCTTAAATGGCATCATCCATTTACATACGAAAGCACGCTATAAATAGACAGGTTTGATAAAATTATAGCGTAGAAATGCTCATAATTTATTATAAAATGTTTTATTAATTTTCAGTCAATTCTTAATTATACTCGCTATTATATTCATATGTGGATGGATAAGTTAAACATTGGAATGATATATATATTTAAGTTTAAATAAAAATAATGTAAAACATTTTCTTTAAATTATATTTAACAGTTTTCTGATTTAATGTTTTACATATATAATTGAAACTAAAGTATTTTTTTAAATCTGTCCAATTTGTTATTTTGTAAAAACAAATATGTTAAAAGTTATTTATTTCAGTAAAATAAAAATCCGTTTATAATTAAACATGAGAATTTTGTGTAAACAAGAAATCAATTAGTGACCGCACCCGGATAAATGTAAAATCTGTTTACTGATTGATTTTGTTTGCAACAAAAGACTTTATCATTAAATCAGAGTACTGTTCCTTCTGCTAAGCTTTAACATTTTATAACACCTAAAAAAAGGAATTTAATTAATGAAACTGAATCAAATTATATAATTTATATATTTTAATAATTTTAAGTAAATTAAATGTAACACCTCGGAGACGTTATCTGTTGTAGAAATTGAATTATATTATTTTGTTTTAATTAAAAGTCAATTGGTCCTGAGGCAAATGAAATTCCAAAAAGGTGTTAAGGTTTTGTGAAAATGTATAAATAGGCCTTGTTTTAAGCGGGAAGGGATACTCCATCTTGCTTTTGAAGAGCTATTACTATCCAAGTTATAAATTGTTTAATATTACCATGTCCGGCTAAAGTCAGGCAAAATTTTGCTGCTGTTCCCGTGATGGAATGCCGAAGTTCAATCCATCCAATGCCGAAGCAACAAGCTTATACCAAATAAAAGATGTCATAAGCCACTAAAAGGGACTTGCTTTCATTCCAACACCATTTTAAAATCGTCTCCAACTAAATTGAAGATGCTATAAGCCACCCAAGAACTCACCTTCATTCCAGTTTGAATATCTCCAGTCCGTCTACAGAAGAACTGTTTTAATATTTAAAATCGCAGAGCTCTGTGTGAAATCCAACTTAATCATTATTTCTTCAAAATACAGGTTAGCTAACCATATAACCATCTTATTGTAACTTCTTTCTAAATTGTTTACTAAATAATATCTAAATTCTATAAAATGAAATACTTTTGCTAATTTCTTTATTAATTCAATATTGTAAACTCTTTCTAAATTGTTTCTAAATAATATTTGAAGTATATAAAATGTAATACTTTTGCTAATTTCTTTTTAGTAATTCAATATTTTGCTATATAATTTAATCACTGCAGTATATTTACTTTTCTTTTGTTTATTTTAAATAATTATTAATTATGCCTGCATTTCGAAATGGCATGAGTTTAATTACAAAATATGTTTTTTTAAAAGATATAATTTAAAATCTTCGAATTATTAGTTGTTAAAATGTCATTTTGCACGCTGTCTCGAATCCTTATTTCTAAATAATAGCGACCCTTTGTGCTCGTTATTATTTTGTCATTTAGTAAATTAATTAATACAAATATGAAATGTGGCTTATAAATCCAAATTCGCAACCTTTAATTTATATTACTAAGAGTTAAACTAGCCTGGAGTGTAATTATAAATATATTTCTCTTATTAAAGTATTCGTAAGTCTTTTAAATATACTCCCCCCTTTTAGCTTATTAATTATACATGGAACAGGCTTAAACCTGCATTTTTTATATATATGTAATATATGCGGGGTTCGAACTCAGACTTTCACATGACCCACCACTCTCAGTGCCGTCTCATATTGCTGACCCATCTAATCAACACATGTTGAAAAGATAAATAATCACCAATATATGTATTTCATGCTAAACCAGCAATCATCAGTCTTATTAATTATAGATAACTGAAAAGATTGACCGGGATAAAGTAAAGTTTGTATATATTCCCGTCAGTAGCATATACATATTTCTCATGCTACAAAAGAGTTGGCTCTTTTGATCAAGCTGATAAACTTGTGTTCATTTAATATATGATATTTAATTTATAATATACTTCAGCTTGGCGGATGTGGAATTTATTAATATGTTCTCGTTGTGCTGTTTTTTTTATATATATATAAGATGGAGCCACGGTAAGTCCAGCCCATCTTCTTCTCTTATGGGTAGTGCTGTAGCTAAGACTGAGCTAAGGGCCAGATTAGCACTAAGTCCCCCGCTTCTTGTGAACCAAATAAAGGTTCCCTTTTTAGCAGCATGAAGACCGGTTATTGGGTAAACCGCTGTTTGTCACGAAAACCCTAAAACTATTCTTCCATTCGCAGAGCAACTTTATTATTATATTTTACTTGTGCCTAGCGTATTAGTAAAATCTCTACAGCCAACTCTGCCTCCTTAATATGCAATCTTCGACATTGAACCAAAGCATTTTTGAAAACCCGTTCGATCTAAAGCTATCTGGGATGCTTTACAAGCCCATATTTAATATATAAATTTATTATAATGAGACGTATTATTAAGCTTCACTCCAGACTTGGTTTGATTTCATGTAAAATAGCCACTCGAACTGATTATAAAAAGGGCATAACTAATAAGTGAGTGTAGTAATTAGTTGTATAGCATGATATTTGGCTCCATTAATTAATAGCAACAAACCTATTTGCCAACGTTTCAATTATTCTTTAAATGGCCTAGAGTAATGTCACTTAATAAATAAAATGTCTGCATGCTAAATAATGTTATATCAAGATACATATGAAATTTGTCAATAAATATATTTTATAATTCATTATCTATTTAGTTTCTGTCTCATTATTAAATCAATCCAATTCACTAATTGCCCATAGCTTTTCATAAGTAAAACCCCTATTAAATTAATATATTAGATTTTATCTTTGGAATATCTCTAATATTAAGTTGTTTATATATATGTTTAAGTCCATGAGTCTTATTGTTTTCTCCGATTTGCTAGCGGGCTGGATTAAGAATTAATTCTTGTGTGCTATCATTGTTATGTTATCCATTAGGTGTTAGATCTGGTGCTTGGAGAGTGGGTTCGAATCCAGGCTTTTCCATGATCTAAATCTCAGGCTTGACTGGGTTTGAAGTACATTTTCTGAGTTCCAGCTCACGTTAGATGGATAAGCATGTTTTGACTGGCACATAGGGTTTTTTTTTCCGCGTTTGGACGCTCATCGTGTGGCTTCGATAGAAACACCTACATACCCTGAGTTATAGACTTTTGTGTGTATATAGCAAAAAAATTTATTAAATTTATTTTGTGTCTTTCCTGTTCACTAGTGACTGGCACCCGAGGATGATTGATCAAGTTATAAGTCATCCTCTTATAAATTTGTCATTACGGAGCAGAGAAATGAAATTTAGATTAAAAGAAAAGGGGGAGGTCTTGTTGTTTTATCAAAGTATTTTTATGAATTGGAGTGATTTAGAATGAGTAAGAAATATATCTATAAAAGTAACTTCAAATTAACCAAAAGTTAAAAGGTTTGAAATTGGTGCAGACGGGTAAATGGAATTAGCTCATAAATATGAGCTATTTAAGTATATCAAAAAACAAAAACAGCTGGAAGAAGAGATTGGGGGTGAGTTAGGTTTTTATTAATTCATTTTAACATCAAAATATTATGTGTTATACTTTAGATATATATATAAAAAAAAGATTTTTTAAAATTTTGTATACTTTATTAAAGCTACAAAAAAAGAAGGGATTTTTTTTAAATAAAAAAAGTTTCGTATACTTTATTAAATAAATAAAATAAAAAGTAGGGAGACAAATTTTTTTTTTTAATTCATTATATGTTGGACAGGCATCGAGATGAAGGTGTAAGCTTATAGATATATTAGTGAGTTAGGCATAGAGTTGGGATGGAAGTGAACGAGTCGTTCTTGAAGGGGGAAAGCAGCAAGCAGCCGTATTAAAAGTATAAGTTTTAAAAATCAAATATTTATTAGGTGTAATAATAATAACTTTGAAAGAAATATATAGTATACAGAATGAACAAAGAAACAGAAGTAATGAGCAGTGGGGAAGAGATAGAAGTAGGAAAGGAGATGAAAGGTGGAGGTATCATGTTGAGATCAGGAAGAGAGATTAATGAGTACAACAGCAGTACAGAAGAAATAGAAAGGGAAATGGTATGAGCCAGGATAGAGATGAGGGTGCACAGAAAACTGTTAACTATGCCAGAGAATTTAGTTACAGAAATATCGGAACAGATATCGATAAAGGAGATTATACAGGAAGGCTGGGATTTGAATTGGTTGCTAAGACAGCTTAGACATGATGCAGAGAAAAATGTCACAAAGATTTGAAGCCCTTAGCAGAGATATTAGACAAGAGATGGCAGACAGAGATAAAAGGCTGGAAGAAATGTTGTGCCAAGGTCTACAGGAATTATCAACCAGCTGCCAGCAGAAATCTGAAATTAGGGGAGAATTTAAAGAAATGTTACATAAAAACCAGGAAAAAAATAGTAAGAAATTTGTTGAGATTAAAGAAGAAGTTAAAGCTTTAGTTGAACAAGTAGAATGTCAAGAAAAGAGTTTGAAAGAAATGGTCTTTAAAATGGGGGCAGAATTTAACAGCAAATTCCAAGAGTGTGAAGAAGCCCAAAGGGAGATCAGAGAGGAAATATATGAAATAAAAGAAAACCTGCTGCAAAGAAGTCAAGTAGCCGACAAAGAAGAAAACATCACAGCATGTATTCCAGAATTGAGAGATGTAGCAGAAATGAAAGAAGAGAGAGAAAAGGAAAGTAAGAAAAGCAACTTTGCTAGTGATTACCAAGCTAACAAACTTAATACACAGGAGGTAGTACAAGTTATTGGCCAGACTGGAGATGATACTGAAAATAATTTTAGAGAGGGGAAAGCCAAAGTCGATCAGCAAAGTATTATAATCAAAGAAAATGACTTTTTAAATGAGCATAAGGATCAGATTGAGTATGAAAATAGCACGTTTTCCCTATATGAAAAACAAATTGGGTTGGAAAAAAACGAATCCCAAGCGACGCAAAGTCAAAGGAAGGAATGGGGAAAAGCACTTACTGAAGAAAAGGTCACTGAAAAGGAAAATAATGTAAAATGTACACAAATAAACATGGTTGACACAAATAAGACAGAGCACCTAGACACCCCATGCCAAGAAACTCCTATAGAAAATACTAGTAAATTATCTGTAGCAGAACAGGAACCCAAGTTTGAAGAAAAGGATCTCGAGTTGCATAATGAGATACCGTATGAAGGCAGCGAATTCGCACGAAGTTTGGCAATGCACCCTAAGCGACCTCCTGTGAGGGTGAAAGAAAAATATAAAGACGGTTGGACAACTGATGATGATGATCTATTGGGATATTGTTTCAACACCAGCATGAATTTACTCCTTAAACAACCCCCAGATCCTATTTAAATTGTTAATTTTCTTGCGAGGATCTGACCTTTTACAGATATAACCATGATATATTATACACTTTACATTTTATCTATGCATTTTATATATTATACACTTTATATTTCATCCATATATTTTATCTATATACACTTTATATATTATACACTTTATATTTTATCATATATTATCTATATACCCTTTATATATTACACGCATTATATTATATATATATTGTAACCAGTTGGCTTACATAGCATACACTAATATAGTGTATGTGCATATATATACGTAAAATAAAGGAAAAGTAGAAATAAACACAGACAAAAATTATAGTAGATATTTTTTACATTTACTGAAATAGAAATAAATAAATAATAACACTGATTTAGAATAATATTTTATTGTAAAATTAGATATTTTAAAAAGATCTGATAAATATTATTTGTAACTCTGATTTTGAAATTTAAAAACACCCTGTTGTATTTTTGAAATTTTAATTAAACAAAGTTTTTATCTATTAGAAATCCCCTAAGTGAAAACATGTATACGTTTTTAAAAGGATTAGAGAACTAAAAATAAAAACTTTGTTTTCAATGAAGGTGTTGTTATCACCTCAGATAATTTTATAAAAAGGGCTGATAACAAACTAGCTTCAGTCTGGGTAATGATTTTTGAAGAGAGAAGTTTGGATTGTAGTTTTTGTGAGAGCTGAACAGAACAGCTTGGCTACTAAAACTTTTTGAATAAGTGGCAGAAATTACCTAACCAAAATGGATAGCTTCAGTTTGTTGTTAGCTGTAGTAGAGAGTTGGCAAAATAGTTACCATAAACTGAGGTTGCTGAAGGCAAGATAATAGACTGTTTTCCTTAGCAGGATTTTGAATTCATCTAGAGAAAATGACCCACTTCTTTCTGTAGAAATTCATAGCCTTAAACATGGAGGATGGTTGCTTGCCTAAACTTCTATCAAACCAAGGCAGCTGATTGCCTGGAATAATCCTAGATAGAGCAGAGACCAACTACAAATCAAGATTTTGCATGGACTGCATTTTTATCTGATGATGACGACAAAGATGGATTATATTTTTCTAATGGACAAAAAGAACCAGCTTGCTAAACAAATAATTAAATAGATGCTAACTATCTAAAGGCAGAGAAGAACAGATAAAAATATATATAGCTGTGGTGAGTAAAATTACATTTTGAAAGTGATGCATGAATTTATATTTTTTATGTTTATGGTGGGTGTATGGTTGAACAGGGCTGTGTGGATGCAATGTGTTTATGGCGCTCCGAAGTATATGCTCAGCACTGTCTAGACCTAGATATTGAGCTCCCAGGGTAGTCCAGCAGTGTATATGTAGGCCTCATGAATAGGCCTTGGTCTCATGAATAGACCTTTTCTAAAACCCCTAAGACTCACAAGAGATGAGCAGGGCTGGCTCAGTGCCTGATATTTTTTTTTCTGGATACTATTTCTTGTGGATGATCTGTCTAGGTACTTAGAGGGGCAGTGCTTAAAAATGAGGTATTTTCTCATGACATCATGGGGCATTGTGTGCTTAGTCCACGCTTGACTATCTACTTATCATGGCATGAAGAGCTGCACTTCACGTATTCACTTTTCCTCTCTCACCTTGCCTATTTCATCAGCATTAACTAATCAAGCAAAAAGACATTTTGGAATTTATATTTTCTTAATTCTATAAAATGATTGTATATTTCCTTTATTAAAAAAAAAAAAAAGAAAGACATTTTAAATCAATTAACTGTCAAAAATTTGATAGTTCTTATTTAAAAAAAAAAGATTATATTCAGCAAAGAGAATTAAATTGCGAGAATAATCTGTAATAATTTTATTGTGATAAATACTAATGTTATGTAGATAAATTAATATATCGCATATCTGTGCAAATTATATAAATATGCGTTTCAGTAAACCTACTATGTAAAATGTATTTCATTTAACTGAAACTTGAAACTTTAATCATTTATTGTATTTTTATATAATTTAAGATTTTGATAATTATTTTGTAGCAAGTCAAATAGGTTATTTCATGCACACACATGTATATGTGTGTATGTTGTCAATTATAACACATGTAAATTTTAATCATTTTTTTTTGTTGTTATTGAATATCAATTGAAATAGATTAATCGTATATTATAAATCGCGCGTCTGTGCGCCTATATATGTAAACCATAGTAATAACTTGGATTGTAAATTTTAATTTTGTAAATCAATGTAACAATTTAAATTTTGAATAGGAATTATGTAAATTAATGTGAAAACTTGAATTTTGTAGTAATCTTATAAATTACAGAGTGATGACTGTATTACTGTGTACTTTTCAAAATCAGAACCCTTATAAGACCTTAATCGTTTATTTTTTTGTTATCAATAAACTTGTATTTAATTGTTAAAATTGTATTCCATCATCTCTTGTTCACATACAGTAATAGAGCCCATGTTCTCTGAGCTAGATTTCAGACACGGATAAATGGGGATATGTTTAGTGCTTTGGGCATCCAGAGATGATCAATCATCATCCTGGTTGGTGCAAAAGAGGATACTCTTTAAAGCCCATGCACTATTATTTTTTATTTTACTTTAGTCTTATTAAAAATTTAGGTTTATAGTTGGCCAGTATAAATGGCCTGAGCATTGATGATAATCAGCATGTTTTAATGTCCCAGCATTATTGATTTGATTTCTGATTATTGAGTATTCTAATGGATGGGCACTAAGCTGGTGCATCCACATTATCTTTAAATAATTGCCCAAGCTGGCAAAGGCTCAATAGTTAGCCTGGTCTAAAGAAGACCCATTTCAAATCCAGTCACAAGATTGACTGTTGATATATTGTACTAATTTGTTTATTCCCATCAATGATGATAATGGATGGTTCTCTTAATATTTACTTATACTGATATTTACTTTATAATGCTGGTTGAATTTAGAATTATTATAGTTGCTCTTATGAGTTAGCTTCTGATCTCTCAATGTTCTCTGAGATTATCTAATCTCATACTCATATATCTTTAAATATTTACTTATAGATAATTTTTCAAACTATTAATATTTTAAATTGACTTGGGTTGATGATGTTTTCCCATCACCCCATGTTTATGTCTTTTACTTCGATTTCGATACCCCCCATCCCATTACAATATATATAAAGACATATCCATTATTTTGACCAAGATGTATACTCGTTTGGGTATATATCTGTTTAAGTTTAAAATATTTACTAATCACCGATGATTTCATTATATGTGTTGATAATTGTTAGAAGCACTAAATGTATTATGATAGTTAGTAAATTAGGCCATGAGTTTATACGTAAAAAGAAGCTATAATTTAGCTCCGTGTTTATATAAGTAAAGTCTTTTTTTTTTATTTGTTTTTTTTTTTTTTACAAGTTTACTGATATGAAATGGAAATCTTCCAATCTCTTTCCGTTACACCATCAACCTAATGACGTACTCGTCTGAATTAGTTTCGAACCTATCTTAAAAGTAAAAATGTTATATATAAGTCGAGCGAGAAAACTTTGTTACAATGGCCGCTTGAATGGCATCATCCATTTACATACGGAAGCACGCTATAATTAGACAGGTTTGATAAAATTATAGCGTAGAAATGCTCATAATTTATTATAAAATGTTTTATTAATTTTCAGTCAATTCTTAATTATACTCGCTATTATATTCGTATGTGGATGGATAAGTTAAACATTGGAATGATATATATATTTAAGTTTAAATAAAAATAATGTAAAACATTTTCTTTAAATTATATTTAACGGTTTTCTGATTTAATGTTTTACATATATAATTGAAACTAAAGTATTTTTTTAAATCTGTCCAATTTGTTATTTTGTAAAAACAAATATGTTAAAAGTTATTTATTTCAGTAAAATAAAAATCCGTTTATAATTAAACATGAGAATTTTGTGTAAACAAGAAATCAATTAGTGACCGCACCCGGGTAAATGTAAAATCTGTTTACTGATTGATTTTGTTTGCAACAAAAGACTTTATCATTAAATCAGAGTACTTTTCCTTCTGCTAAGCTTTAACATTTTATAACACCTAAAAAAAGGAATTTAATTAATGAAACTGAATCAAATTATATAATTTATATATTTTAATAATTTTAAGTAAATTAAATGTAACACCTCGGAGACGTTATCTGTTGTAGAAACTGAATTATATTATTTTGTTTTAATTAAAAGTCAATTGGTCCTGAGGCAAACGAAATTCCAAAAAGGTGTTAAGGTTTTGTGAAAATGTATAAATAGGCCTTGTTTTAAGCGGGAAGGGATACTCCATCTTGCTTTTGAAGAGCTATTACTATCCAAGTTATAAATTGTTTAATATTACCATGTCCGGCTAAAGTCAGGCAAAATTTTGCTGCCGTTCCCATGATGGAACGCCGAAGTTCAATCCACCCAATGCCGAAGCAACAAGCTTATACCAAATAAAAAATGCCGTAAGCCACTAAAAGGGACTTGCCTTTGTTCCAACACCATTTTAAAATCGTCTCCCAACTAAATTGAAGATGCTATAAGCTGCCAAAGAACTCACCTTCATTCCAGTTCGAATATCTCCAATCCATCTACAGGAGAACTGTTTTAATATTTAAAATCGCAGAGCTCTGTGTGAAATCCAACTTAATCATTATTTCTTCAAAATACAGGTTAGCTAACCATATAACCATCTTATTGTAACTTCTTTCTAAATTGTTTTCTAAATAATATCTAAATTCTATAAAATGAAATACTTTTGCTAATTTCTTTATTAATTCAATATTGTAAACTCTTTCTAAATTGTTTCTAAATAATATTTGAAGTATATAAAATGTAATACTTTTGCTAATTTCTTTTTAGTAATTCAATATTTTGCTATATAATTTAATCACTGCAGTATATTTACTTTTCTTTTGTTTATTTTAAATAATTATTAATTATGCCTGCGTTTCGAAACGGCATGAGTTTAATTACAAAATATGTTTTTTTAAAAGATATAATTTAAAATCTTCGAATTATTAGATGTTAAAATGTCATTTTGCATGCTGTCTCAAATCCTTATTTCTAAATAATAGCGACCCTTTGTGCTCGTTATTATTTTGTCATTTAGTAAATTAATTAATATAAATATGAAATGTGGCTTATAAATCCAAATTCGCAACCTTTAATTTATATTACTAAGAGTTAAACTAGCCTGGAGTGTAATTATAAGTATATTCCTCTTATTAAAGTATTCGTAAGTCCTTTAAATATACTCCCCCCCCCTTTAGCTTATTAATTATAGATAACTGAAAAGATTGACTGGGATAAAGTAAAGTTTGTATATATTCCCGTCAGTAGCATATACATATTTCTCATGCTACAGAAGAGTTGGCTCTTTTGATCAAGCTAATAAACTTGTGTTCATTTAATATATGATATTTAACTTATAATATACTTCGGCTTGGCGGATGTGAAATTTATTAATATGTTCTCATTGTGCTGTTTTATATATATATAAGATGGAGCCATGGTAAGTCCAGCCCATCTTCTCTTATGGGTAGTGCTGTAGCTAAGACTGAGCTAAGGGCCAGATTAGCACGTAAGTCCCCCGCTTCTTATGAACCAAATAAAAGTTCCCTTTTTAGCAGCATGACGACCGGTTATTGGGTAAACCGCCGTTTGTCATGAAAACCCTAAAACTATTCTTCCATCCGCAGAGCAACTTTATTATTATATTTTACTTGTGCCTAGTGTATTAGTAAAATCTCTACAGCCAACTCTGCCTCCTTAATATGCAATCTTCGACATTGAACCGAAGCATTCTTGAAAACCCGTTCGATCTAAAGCTATCTGGGATGCTTTACAAGCCTATATTTAATATATAAATTTATTATAATTAGACATATTATTAAGCTTCACTCCAGACTTAGTTTGATTTCATGTAAAATAGCCACTCGAACTGATTATAAAAAGAGCATAACTAATAAGTGAGTGTAGTGATTAGTTGTATAGCATGATATTTGGCTCCATTAATTAATAGCAACAAATCTATTTGCCAACATTTCAATTATTCTTTAAATGGCCTAGAGTAATGTCACTTAATAAATAAAATGCCAGCGTGCTAAATAATGTTATATCAAGATATATATGAAATTTGTCAATAAATATATTGTATAATTCATTATCTATTTAGTTTCTGTCTCATTATTAAATCAATCCAATTCACTAATTGCCCATAGCTTTTCATTAGTAAAACCCTATTAAATTAATATATTAGATTTTATCTTTGGAATGTCTCTAGTATTAAGTTGTTTATATATATATATATTTAAGTCCATGAGTCTTATTGTTTTCTCCGATTTGCTAGCGGGCCGGATTAAGAATTAATTCTTGTGTGCTATCATTGTTATGTTATCCATTAGGTGTTAAATCTGGTGCTTGGAGAGTGGGTTCGAATCCAGGCTTGTCCCTGACCTAAATCTCGGGCTTGACTGGGTTTGAAGTACATTTTCTGAGTTCCAGCTCATGTTAGATGGATAAGCATGTTTTGACTGGCACACATATAAGTTTTAAATTACAAATCTTCATACTTATTTATATATTTTCTTATATATGTATTAATGTATTGTGCCAGTCAGATGATGTATGTTGGCTTAACTCAGTTCGAATACTAGGCGAAAGTACCTCAAGGCCACCCATACATGAGATATTAAATCAAAAACACTATGACCTCTGCCCTCTTCACCTATTACCGAGTCTAATTACGAACCAACAACATTATCTGAGACATACATAAATTATTTGCTCATCCGGCCCAAACTTGACAAGAATACTTTTAGAACTAAATAGTTAAATGTGCATAAAAGTACTACGAAAAATGTGTTTTGCGTACCTGGATCATTGGAAAAGCAAAATAAAGCATTAAAATAAAATTAGAAAACTCAAGCTTTTTAGTTAAATAATATATTTAATTAATGACTTTTAAAATATTAATAATGTTTTAATGGCCTCCGCTATTCCCCTGAATTAATGAAAAACTAATTAGACAATAAAAACAGATATAAACGACATAATATTTTTGCAGTCTAAGTCTTTTCTTCCCAATTTTAATAAAATTGTCAACTCGACTCTCCTCGATAAAGCACAATAAAAAAATCTTTCGCACAGCATTTTAATTGCCTTGTGCTAAAAACAGACAGTTTAAAATTTAAAACATATATAGCAAAATAATATATACGTATGGGGCTAATGGTGGACAAGAGAGGCATCATCGAGGAGATCAAGTTGGCAAACAAAAGAAACTGACTCGTATTTAATTTACAAACTTAAATGAAACTGGAAAGATATTTTAAATGAAAAATTAACCTTTACTTACACTGCAATGGAATACAAAATATTGATAGCATGTTAGCAAAGAGGAATAGCACAGGAAAAGGGTTAAATATAAATAGATAGATGATCACACAATATATATCTAAGATTAGTCTAATAGAAATAGTTACGTTACAAAATATATAATTAAATAAAACAATTCAGAAACATAATTCAATAATGCTATTAAAAAAGGTATGAACAAAAAGGTAGAATAGTAAATAGTTCTTTGAGGAGAGATACGATTACCATCCTGGTTTCCCGTGACGTGTATGGCTTGATCTGTCCGTCGATAGGTATTTGTCCGGACAAGGAAAATGGAAATATGTAGCATTCTTTCATGAAAAGTCCCACAGATACGGCACAGAGTTCAGATTAATATTGATTGGATACAATAGCATTTTGATGGTTTTTTAGGAACACCGGAGGCAGGCAAAGCCATTTTGCCTAACTGCCAAACATAATCAAATCCATCAAATTCATATGACTTCTAACTGGTCGCATGTTGAACTGATCCGTGGTTTTGAGGACGACAGTTGAATAGCTTTTTGGAGCAAAATCTAAATGAGAAAACTGAATGAGTACTCCCAAAGAGAAATCTGAAAAAGCGACCAGAGAAATCTCAATGAATTCTCCAAAGAGAAATCTGACTGAAAAGCACGCACAAGAAAAATCTGAAAGAATTCTCCAAAGAGAAATCCGACTGACAGCAAGCAGGGGAAATCTCTATTAAGGAAAAAGCCAAGTCCTTTGTTCTCTCTCCTATTTATACCTTTTTTGTAAGCTACCTTCTATTGTTTTGCGTATGATCTTAGATCTTGATAAGACCCCCCCCCACTCCTTTGTTTCAAGGTAACATTTTCTAAAAATAACTTTTGGCTTTTTTATTCTAAATTTCTTTCTTTAAACTTTGAATTTTATTAATTAAAAAAAGAAGAGAAGGCCATCTTTAATTTGCCTTGAATGGGCTAATTAATTAAAAACATACCCTTTAGAAAATGTTGGCGGGCTTATCTCAAAATAAAATCATACGCCATATTTTAACAAGATTTAAAAAGAAAAATACATTCTTATTTCTTTTAATAAAATAAGCATTTTATTTCAGCAGAATTTTGCATTAACTCATATATATACGCTTGACGTATATATATGTTTGATTAAAAGGTTTTAACAATTTTTTAAACAGCAATTTAATCTTGGAACGGAATTTATTTAAAACGAAATATTTACTGCACATACAAATTTAATAAACGTAATTAATTTTAGCTGTATTGCAAAACCCTGCTGATATTGGGCTATAAACTTAATTCAGGTCTACAATACTGATTAAGTTTATAGGAGGCTGTGAAGCATGGATCGGACTTTCAGATCCATTCTTCAGTATATATAGAAAAACAAATATCTTTACATGATTTTGTTTCAGTATGACATACAATTTTTTCTGTTTCTATTTTAATCATTCATTCTCTTAAATTCTTTTAATAGAATATTTTAAAACAAATTCTTTGATCTTTATTATAGTCACTAAAAAGTGTCTTCTCCATATAACGTAAAAATCAAATGCTACATGTCCAGCTAAGTTGTAGTATTCTATTTTCTTGATTCTAAGGCTTATTCCTTTCATTGGAAAACATACAGATATATATATATGGCAAAAAGTATTATCAGATGTTACAAAAAAAAAAAAAAAAACTTTTTGAATGTATTTTTCATTATTTCTATCAAATCTTCTCCATATTAAGCGTGTTTAATTAATGTAATGTGTACTTTAATGGTTTCATGGATGTTTATGATTTTTAATAGAAAAATTCTGTATAACAGCAGAAATTTTTTTAATCTTGTAATTCTATTTACAATAAACTTTTCTTGACGGAAAAAACAATGGCTTATAATATTTATTCACTATATATTTTGAAACAAATACACAACTGATTTCTCCTATCTAAATAAATGATAATATGGCTGCAGTTACTTACTTAACACCAGAAACCTATATAAATCAATTATATATTTGATTTAAAATATACAGTAGAAAAATATAACATACCACCTTTTAAATTATTTTTTTTTACTATAGATGGCGTATTTGTATTATAAATCAATACAAATTTGATAAGTTTATTTAATAATCTAAATACACATTGAATTTCATAAATAAAAAAAATAGAAATTTTTATTATATTTAAAAGGTAAATATAAACTATGAATTTTCTGTTAATCAAATCTTGATTACAAAAATAGACAAAAAATAATTAAACATCTTTCAAAAACTAATTTGAAAAACAAGCATTTTGAAAACTGTTGTAAATCACAATAATTGTTAAGATTGAAGGCAAATAAATATTTAAACAGGCAAAACTTTCCATACAGTAGTACCACTCAGTGCAAGCCAGAGTAATCAAAGGATGCCAGAAGGCTTGTGCATAAAATTCCTATCTAGTGCCTACACATCCAATATCCCCAGACTAATTTCTAGCTTGTGGCTTTCATCAGTGAGGAGCTTTGTATCTGAGAGCACTGTACCTAGATCTTATGATCTAATGCATCCACAAGCTAGAAACTAATCTGGGCATACTGGATGAGTAGGCACTAGATAGGGATTTTATGCACGAGCCTTCTGGCATCCATTGATTGATTACTCTGGTTTGCAATGAGTGGCACTACTGTATGGAGAGTTTTGCCTGTTTTAATAACAGTTACAAGCAAGCATAAGAAATGGTGATCATGTGATATTTAGTGGTATAATACCAATCCTGCCTAATAGGATAAGGTGGCTATGGTAATTAAAAACCAAAGACACGAAAATGTGTGGTTACTGAACTGAGTTCAGGCCTATATGACTATATAAGCTAATGAGCTTGGACTGAAAATATTATTGTGTTTTCAATTTTATTTTCATAGTTTAATAGTTAAGTAGAGATAAAAGGTGGCTGCTGGAGGGTTGCATTAGATCCTAAGATCTAGGTGCAGTGCTATCAGATCCAAGGCTCCACACTGATGAAAGCCAAAAGCTAAAAATTAGTCTGGGGATATTGGATGAGTAGGCACTAGATAAGGATTTTAGGCACAAGCCTTCTGGCATCCATTGATTACTCTGGCTTGCACTGAGTGGCACTACTGTATGGAGAGTTTTGCCTCTTTTAATAACAGTTATGAGCAAGCATAAGAAATGGTAATCATGTGATGTTTAATGGTCAAATAAATATTTACAGTTTTAAACAATTTTCTAAAATTATTGGAGAAACACACACAGCAATGTGCACCCAACAGGTTGTTTCTTAAAAGAAGAATGAATTTAAAAATGAAACTAGATCAAAGACAATATCTAGTTTCAATTTAAGAAATAACTTTTTTTTTTAAAAAAAAAATCACTTGTATATTTGAAGGAATAAGTTATTTCATCACGTTTTTTTTTTGTCCCTAGGATTCAATTTCAATTTGTGATTTCTAGTAGCAAAAAGCTAATTTATTGCAATTTCACACATAGAGTTTATTATTGTCAAGCATTGTTAGCTGAGAGGTCAGCGCAGCCATTGCAAGCAAGCAGTTGGTTGCAGACGATTGTTGCAGGTTCGCCTCCTGGCCAATGCTGACACATAAAAGGGGAAAAAAAAGTTTATTATCAATACATATATTAATAATCAGTACAACATATTTTTATATAGTTATCATTTTAGTATATATTCTAAAATAAAAATATATTTATGATAACATTTAAACAATATACTGCTAACGAAGTATTTGAACCAAGTTTCAACATGACAGATATGTGTTTTAACAATATGACAAAAAAAATGGAGCAAAAGAGGAAATTATTGTAGAAGATTCAACATTACTACAAATTGCCAATGCTCAAATATAAAATCATAAAATATATGTATACACTATCACTACTTTATAAACCCATGTATAAATGTGGAAAGAATAATTTATAATAGATTAAATAACATTTATCTTGTTATTGAAAGTATTGTTTTTATTAAAATCACAAAACTTGTAAGAGAAATCTTTCTGCTCATTAAATTTCAAATATTATTTTTTTTAGGATTTCAAAAATATGAAAAGATAAATTAATGTGACTTCATAACCACATTTATAACAAAATAAACTGTATTAAGATTGAATATAAATTAAAATTGTTTATAAATTAAATTTTTGAACTTAAATTCTAAATATTTAGATATATAAATTAACATGTTTACCAAATATCAATTTTGTGGATAATTGATTTAAGATTTTCCAGATGAGATTTTCAGTTATTTAAGTAACTCATTGTACAAAAGTTACAGAGGGGAAAGATGTAGACAAAAATCAAAAGACAAGAGAAAATAATTCATCCGCATTTTTAAGTTGAAGTTTAAAGTCAGTAACAGAATACTTATTTTTTATAAAGATTATTATAAAATGTCTGAGCTCTGAAATTATGATTTCTATGAATGAAGTGAATTAATATATTAGCATGTCCAGCTAAGTCACAATTTTTACAAATGCTATCTTTCTCCCAATCATGTAGAACTGCAAACAGTGTGAAGGAAAGACATCCAGATAAACTTCCTAATATATAAACGGTTGGAAAATAATTAACTTGTTTTCAATATCTGCCTGTCGTAAGATACTGAATATTGAAGAAGTCAGAAAAACCCAATGATAAATATTAAGGAAACCAATAGTTATGAGAACTGATTTGAAAATATATTTAAGAGTTCTGTTAAAAGTCTATGAAGCGCACTGATCTATAAGTATAAATAGTAGATAAGTATTCAAATTTTATATAATTTTAAAATAGATATTTTAAATGACATTAATGTCCTAAATAATTTAACTCTGATTATTATTTTCTTATATTTTTTAAAATTTAGAATTATCTTGTTTTAAAATTAAATACTTACCATATTCTCAAATATTGCTGTGAAATATATACTGATTTAATCATTGAATTAATTTATAGCAGACATATCTCACCACTAGTTTATTTTAGATTAAAATAGATAAATAGGTATTGCTCTTTGCTAAATAATTCATTAAGCAAAGGGATATACGCATGAGCATTTTATATTATCTGTAAGATTCATTTTATTATCATATAGGGTCTATGTAACTAAATTCTGATTTCAGTTTTGAAACCAGGATATAACATGCGCATCACTATAAGTAGATAATAAAGTAAATTTAATAACATATTTGATTATTTTTATTTGTCTTAATAATTTGTGGAGTATATTGTATAGATTTTCAGTTACAAATAATGATATATTTACTTAATTGTTTTACAGTTAAACTGTGTTTGTTATAATGTTAATTTCTATCTATTAAATAATGTTAAATCTGTACTAATTTAAAATTCTGCATCAGATATCATCATCATCATCAACCATTATCAATCCACTGCAGGATGAAGGTCTCTCCAAGTTTAATCCATCTTCTCCGATCTTTAGCTTCTCTTCTCCACAACACCCCTGCACATTTTCTTATTTCATCCATCCATCTCACATGTGGCCTCTTTCTGGGTCTTTTACAATCTCTTGGAATCCAGTTTAAAATTTCAATTGTCCATCTATTATCATCTCTTCTAGCAATATGTCCAGCCCAACTCCATTTCAATCTTTTAATTTTTTCAATAAGGTCAGTAACACCTGTTTGTTGTCTTACCCATACATTGCGTTTTCGATCTCTTCTTGTTACTCCCAACGTACATCTCTCCATACTTCTTTGAGTGGTCTGAAGTGTCTGTATTGCTCTTCTATTAAGTGTCCAAGTCTCAGATCCATAAGTAAGAACTGGTAAAACACATTTGTTAAAAACCATCCTTTTCAAACACATAGGCATATTTCCTTTTAGTATCAAGTTATTTCTACCAAAAGCACTCCAGCCAAGTTTAATTCTATGATTAATTTCCTCCATTATGTTTCCATCTGTATTAATAATCTGACCAAGGTATTTGTAACTGTTAACTTCTTCTAATTCTTCATAATCAATCTTTATTTTCATATTTTGAGCAAATCGATTAAACATCATTTTAGTCTTTTTAACATTTATCTTTAGTCCTACTTTTCTACTTTCATCTGCTAACTCCTGCAACATTTCCTGCAGCTCTGAAGCATTATTTGCAAAAACAACTACATCATCTGCAAAATCTAAATGACTTAAATACTCTCCATTTACTTTCACTCCTTTAGTTTCCCATTTTAATCCACAAAATACTTCTTGCAGCACTGCTGTAAAGAGTTTTGGAGATATGGAGTCACCTTGTCTTACACCTTTCTCAATGTTGATTTTTCCAGTATCATTATGTAATCTAATTGTTGCTGTTGCATTTTTATAAATATTCTTTAAAATATGACAATATCCTGGATCTATACCTTGATGATCCAATGCTTTAATCACTAGAAGAAATGTGTATAGAATCGAATGCCTTTTCATAATCTACAAATCCAAAACATAATGACAACTCATATTCGTTTGTCCTTTCTATGACTTCTCTCAATACCTGGATATGATCTTTATTATTTAGTACACATTTTATGCTAAGTCATCTATTGTTTATATAAGTATATATTAGTCTGATATATTGTAATTAAACAATAATGCTCTGGGTATTAGGATAGATGGTCATATAATGTAAGTCAGATAGTGTTTGAAGGGTAGGAATGGTCCATCTAAAAAAAGAATGGTAGCATCCTCTTTCAGTAATTAAAATTTTGTTTAAAAAAAAAACCTGTACTTCATTATATAAATATTTTATACAGATATATAAATCTGTTACTCCTAAGCATGAGATATCTAAATTATACTCCATAAACAAGTAGAGACCTGAACTTCATATCACCACTATTTGTCAGAATAGATGTGTACTGATTTCAACAAATATTATGTCACATAAAGTATCTGCATAACATGAGGCCATATAGACAGGTGGTTATTTCACTTTAACTTTATTCAATATTATATATTGGCAGATCAACATTTGACCAAGCACATAATTGAAATAACGTCATATTCACAATCGTTCAGATAAAATAAGCCTAGTAGATTCATACAATACTTACATTATTTTTATATATTTTTTATTTTAATTCCATTTTATAAAGCTTGTCTTTTCATGTAATTTCTTTAATTATACAAAACCTGAATTTATTGGAAACACAGTTATGAATAGGAATCAATATTACAAACAGAAATATCATGCAATGTTAGAGATAGTTATAAGAAAACTGATTATTAATTAAAGAATGATCCAGCAAATGGCAATCAACTGTTCCCATTTTAAGAGTGTTAAATTTTATTTTTAAAAATTTGGTTTGAATGTAATATATTCTATTATTATATGTTTTTATTATGTTTGTTTTACTGATTTAATTATGATAAAATATTTTATCTGACATGCAAATATATATTGTAATAGGATTAGTGTCATCATCTTGAAGACTTGCTACAGTGTATATAAATTTTACATGCCAGTTAATAGGTAAAACGATTGATCAAACATATGCATTTAGTATGAAAGTTTTAACTGATAATGAAGATCAGACTGTATCTTCAATAAGCTGATCTATTTTAAGCATTAACTCTAGCCATATCTCCTGACCATTTTCCTCATAAAATCAGTTCAAATAGATGAGAGTCCATCATCTATCATTTTTATTTATAATAGATCTGCTATTAAACAGAAGTGAGAGCACCATTTCTATAATGTGGAATATCTATAGAAGTTCAAAATTCTCTCTCTTCTCTTTGATGTCAAACCCTTCTGTTTATCTATAACTGGCTCAGATGAACATGATAATAATTAAAGGGTCATCAATTTTATTGATTCAAAGCAACTATATAATTGCTTATCACTTATAAAATAAAATAAAACTATCTCAGAATCTCAACTGCTCCTACATTTATGTAGGAATATTAAAGAATAGAGAAAAGAAGCTATTTATAATGACTTATCAAAAATTTTATTATATTCTCATAATTTAATCAATCCTGCATATTTACACAATAATTTATTATATTTTTATAGCTTAATGAATATTGTACATTTACACAATATATTAATAAAATGAAAAAAAAAAAAAAGAATGCTTAATGTGCATCTGTAAATAGAAAAAAAAAAGTAATCAAAAATTATAGATGTGAGCTATTGAATAACCCACTAAATATTTTTAAAAAAAAATATTTTTTTAGAAAATTATAAAATGATTTAACTTTGAATAAATATAATACTTTCCTCTTTAAGCCTAAATATATATATAATAATAATAGAAGTCTTACCAAGTTCATGACTTGATTTTGGGATCACATTTATTTTCTTCTTTTAGGGTCTTTATCTCAAGTTCATATTTTCTGAGCTCTGATTTCCCATCGTTCAAAGTAATTAAATCCATACTCATTCAGTTTGGCTAGTTACCTGGTTTATTTTCAGTTCATGTGCATTGAAAATCCAATACTAATTACTGGGTTTTTGACTTCATTCCTGTGTTAACAGGATTCATCATGTTTTGATTTATTGTTCCTTTCCATAAAAAGATCACAGAACCAAGGTTAAGTCTATTGTTTCTTTTGTTCTACATATTATTTCTTAAAAACCAATAAAATATCACATGATTCTAACACACGTCTTCAGCTTAGGTCATGTTGCTCCAGCGATACACTTTTTTCTTCACTACAGCTTTGTCACCTACTGTAATCTTTAGTACCCAAATGCAGATAAAAGTGCTTAATAAATCCCTATTCAGTACTGCTCTGTTCTGTGTACCCAGACTAATTGAGCTTGTGACTTTCATCAGTAAGAAGCTTTCATGACATTATATAGTATATTGGCCTATGTCTTTGAATAATGCTGGGCTTAATTTCTAATTTTATTATATTTTAGGGCCGTATTTTAGAGCACCCCTTTTCTACTTAAATTACTGTGAAAAGATCAGAACAAACACACATTTGGAGGTTCAGCTGTACATATCAAAAATACTTATAATAATATTCATCATCTTCATGAGATATATTATGTCATCATTCTTTGCCTAATGGTTTCTCAATGCTACTTCTGCAAAGTTGTTTTTTTATTTTATCGACAATGTTGACTTTTAAGATTTTTCCCACAGGTATACCTATTCTTGTCTTAAAGAGAAGATAAGACCCTCTACAATTGATTTTTATCCTTTTTATATTTTACCTCATCACTGTTTTTTAAAAGATATATTCTTGTCACCCAGACAATGTCCGACATCAGTCTACCATATAAATTCTTGGCTTATCTTTTTTTTTCTAATATTACTTTAATTTCTGAGTTTACATTCCAATAAATCTTAATACCATTTTAATTACATTTAAATCAGTATTTGTAAATCTTCTTATAATATTTATAAACTTGTTATAAACAATTATTAAGAAAAAGTAAAATAATTTAAATTTAAAATTTTGTATTGTACTAAACATGCTTTCACAGATCGCTGCCAGAATCCTAGTGTTGATTCTGGCAGAGTTCTGCCGAAAGCAAGTTTAGCACAATATAAATCTTAAATTTAAATAATTTAATTTTTTTTAATACTTGTTTATATCAAGTTTATAAATATTTCTTTTAATGTTTTTTTTAAATCTCTCATCCATGTGGGAAATCACATGGTTGTTATTGAAATGAACAAAACATTATTCATTTCAATATATATATGCATGTATGTACAGTTTTTTTTACACTTGTGTTCGTAGATATTGAAATCAAACATTTCATTTTTTGAAAAAAAATAAAGTACTTACGTATTAGACCTGCAACATAAGAGACATGTTATACCTTTTCACATTTGTGATAAATGTCTGATTTCATCCAATAATGTGATAAATTTACGCTTTCATTTATTGTCCAGATTTCATTCAGACAAGTTCTTCTCAAATTGTTTTTTTACTTCAGTGGTGATTTATTTTTCTGTTTTCTGATTAACACTACAATTTTTTTAAACAGTACAAAATGATGAACATTTGGAGTTTACCCACTACTGAGATAAATATGGTCAAGTGCATCCACACTTCAACAAGTGATGGTGTTATAACATTCAAAGATGTAATAATAAAATAGACATTCATAAGAGAACATGGTAGGAGGGTTCTGGAATTCTATTTTTGACAGTGATCCAATTTATTTACAGCTGGGCTCACAAATTAATATCCATAGAATGGGGAAAAACAGAGCTTGGTTTAGCAGAGAAAAATGTAAAATTGGAAGTCCTAACAAAATCGTTAAAATTGATGAGAGCCTTTTGCACAAAATGAAAAAAAAAAAACAAGCAGGATTAATTCTTCCAAAACAGTGGATGTATGATGGCTTGTGCAGGAAGACCAATTAGGGTTTCATCGTGAGAATTCATAATAGAATAATGGAAGTCATCAAACAAAATGTGGAAGAGGAATCAACAATTCATTCAGACTGTTGAAAATCCTGTAAACCTGCTGGTTACCGATCATTTTCTTATGAATCACATGTTAAGTAAGTTTCCATTTTGAAAAGAAAAACAAAAAAAATTTACTTTAATTAAACCTCTATTTTAAAACAAAATTTTATCCACTTAAAATAAATTAGAACAGATGAACGATTGTTTTATCATTGTGACAAATCTTGTTATATGTTATATAGTAATATGTTTTCATTTTAAGCATTTTGTAATTTCATGCCAGATATTCATATAATATTCTAGATATAACATTTAGACATGCTAATATTTTGGATATAGTAATACTTTAGTTTTATTATTATTATTATTTTGTTTTTTTCCAATTTTGCTTTAGTGATTGTTGTGTAATTTCATGACGGATTTAAATATCCATATTTAAAGTAACATTTGGGAATTGCATAATGCCATGTCATATTTAATATTTTCTGTGTGAATTTTATATTTTTAGTATTGCTAAAATATCTTGCGAAAATATCATGTACACATGGTTCATTTTGACAAATTTATCATTTTATGTTTGTATAAGTTCCAGTGTACACATTATTTGGTCAGATCACAAGATTAGAAAGTTATCAGTAAACTGATATGAATGTAAAAGGGTTTAATACATTGCAAGTATAATATGCAAGTACCAAAATATCTACTGCTTAAGCATGCTGTAGTAAAAACTTCTCAAGTAGATTAGAAAAAGATATATCTACTATGAAATCTAAATAATTAGTAATTATTAAAGCTTAATTTTTTAATTGTAGCATTTTAATATGCAAATACATCATAAAATCTTTTATAGTTATATATATATATAATAATTTTAAATACCATTATGTATAAATATAAATACACTTTTCCTGCCATTCTTACACATGGAAACATCCTAAAAACATTAGCCAGTATTAAATATTTCTCAAGATTCTATAGTTAAACAATAATAGTATGACATATATGATTAATATTCTTCAATGGTACTTCAGTTATATAATAATTTTTATGCAGAGTAGGAATGATTTTTTTAAAACCTTTATTAAATCTATGTTATTATGCTCTCGAATTAGTTTAAGCTTAAGATTACATTAATTTTAAATAAATAGTCCTCTGCATGTAGAATATTTGGTTCCATGCAATCAAAATCTCTCTTGTTTTTCTCCCTTTCCCACAAATACATATATGTATCTGAAGATATTTTCAATATGTATATAAATAATTTATATGCACACCTATGATATAATTTTATTTATATATTAAGATGCAACAAAATAATTAGCAAAAAAAAACTACATAAATTATAATGAGCAATTTTATTATTAATAAAGTTAATTCTCTATTTTTCACAAGAAAAATGTTAAGCTATTGTACCAAAAGCAAAGCATTTCCTATTAATGTGAATGTATAAAGGATAAAATGTGACAGTATTTTCAGAGTCATAAATTAATCTAAAGATTTCTTTGGCAATACAATCTAGTATTTATCACTTACAATTTCTCACAGAAATGACACTAGATTAGTGATAAACAGTGTATTAATATTCATACAATTTTTACTCTTTTGTATTGCTAATAAAATCTAGAAATGGACACTACTACTGACCTTCAAAAAGATCAGAATTTACAGGGATTAGGCTCATAGTTATTAAGTTAGTTTCATTTCTGACATAAATGTTGATTTAATTTTTATCCTTTTAATAACCTAATGGCCTCCACTTACAATTATACACTATATTTTGTCATTATTTTCAAAGAGAGTAGTAGTCTTCTATATATATATTTTTATGTGATTTTCTTTTTATATTACCATTTTAGTTTATTATTTCTTTTGTTTCCCCTTATTTATTATATCAGAATTTAAATAAAATGTTTCAACATCGGATGATAAAATCTGAAATGCAGAAAACTGATTATTTTATACTTAGTAACATTTTTTTAAATATGATTGCTAAATGTTTGTCTTTTAAAAGATTTTAAATTAGATCACTAATGTGATATATTCCTCTAAATACTGCAGCAGATAAGAACTGAAAATCAACATTATTAACTTCTCAGTTATTATTTCAACAAGTTATATCTATTCATATTGTTTCTCATATTTTAAATTTTGAATTTTCAAGCTAATTGAATCTACAACAAATAATATGAATCTGTAATAGTCCTATATTTAAATACCAAATAAAATGGAAGAGATTTTGTTGACAGATCCTATATAACATTTTTCTTCATGGTGATGGTAAAATATATATTGTAGATGAGAATCAATATGCATTTCAGTTATATATATATATATATGTAGATAGGTAGGTAGGTGGGTAGGTAGGTAGATGGGTAGACAGACAGACAGATAGATAGATAGATAGATAGATAGATAGATAGATAGATAGATAGATAGATAGATAGATAGATAGATAGATAGATAGATAGATGGATAGATAGAGATAGATAGACGGACGGACGGACGGACGGACGGACGGATGGACGGACGGACGGACAGACAGACAGACAGACAGACAGACAGACAGACAGACAGATAGATAGATAGATAGATAGATAGATAGATAGAAAGAAAGAAAGAAAGAAAGAATGGGTTAAACTCAAAATACTGTATTACATTAAATATTTCTCACTATAAATTCTTATATAAGTATGTCAATACATATATTAAAAAAATATTGTAATAAATTCAATTAAACAATAAACCAGGTTCATAAACAGGAGTTAATAAATTCCATAAATGAGAAAATATATTAAGAATACAGGTTTACTAAACACCACAATAATTCAAACATTCAACACAAAAAATCTATCTTGTAACAAAATATAAATATCTTTTTTTTTAAACTAATGTAAAACAAATATTTATAAAAACTAAATTCTCTCATACTTTAAAAATAATAATAATAAAACAGTTAAAAGACTAACCTGTTGAGCAGATGCTTCTTCGATCCAGTTATTAGATACCTGATCTACAACAAAAGTACAAGTCTATATATATAATGTGTGGTTTTAAAATATGTTTACTATATATGTTTTTAAATATTTGTAAATGATCACACAAAGAAATAATTTAATTGCTAAAGCAATATAATAGTGCTATATGCAGGGCTATTTAGCTCATTATCACATGGAATTCTACCAGTGAAGAATTATACTCAAATGGGTGAGCTACCAGCTGAACAAGCATTAAAAGGTAAACAACAGAAAAATTTGACAAATGATGAACAATAAACAAAACTTGGATTTTTGTATAAATTATTGCATAGAAAAACAATTATTGAATAAATAGTAACTTAAATGGCACAATTAATCTTTGATACTATAACAATCCCCAGAAATAGAGTTAGAGCAAGAAAGGAACTATAATTTATTTTAACTTATAAACTTTATAAATTATACTAATGGAAAGATCAGGTACTAATTATGTATATAATAAACTATAACCACATTTCAAGAACAACTAAACCCACTCTTAATTAACTAAAAAGAAATCCTCCATGAATATAGAATTTATACTAGGTTCAAATCAGCATACCATTCTGAACACCATGGGAAATCTACGAAAGGAGACTGAACATCGTTCATCATTACTAAAGCTATACCATGACTAATTCGTTAAGTAAAAGTAATCTAGTATTACTGGCTATTATATACTTGACCATTTTAAAACAAATAACACATTGTATAAACAATATATTTATTTTAAGGTAAACTGAAAAATTTAAATGGTGAGAAATTAAAAGAAAAGAGAATGAAGCCCAAATTAACAAAACAAATGTTTGTTATGCAATAATAAACTTTCTAACTAATTGCACTTAATACAAACGTATAGCATGAATTCTGGTTAACTTATTATCATTAATAATAATACAAATAAAATATTAAAACTATTATAAATATTTATTTGACTTTTGGTAAATAAATGTAAAACACATACAGGGAAATAATTATAACTCTTACTGCATGTTAGATGATCACCTCTATGAAATTTCTTGACAGTTCTTTGTTAAAAGTTTTTGGCTGAAGGTCCTTTTTCATTGAGCTCAATGTTTATCCGGTCTTTGTTTTTCTTCATTTTTTGGCATTATAGAGTCTACTCCAGTAGATTTCTCTTATTTTTCTTGAGAGAAATTAAGATTTTAAACTTCTTCAGCTGGCTTTACACTGTAGAATCAAACTCAGATCTGGTCTCTTCCAATGGCTATGCATGCACATCCTCCACAAGAGAAGACTTTACTTTAAGCAAGCGTAATACATGGAATAGCACAACACTTCTTAGCGGTAGGTTAAATTTAGTCACATATCAGAACTTTTGATGGATGCTGTCAGAATAACTCATAAGGAATTACATTGTGTCTGAACTGATTGACACATACTCAGGAGTTCAGCAATTCATCAACATTAAAATTTTAATACAGAGGATTTTATTACACACACATGTTCTGCTGAACCAGTAACTTGAAAGTTAATCAGACAGAGATCACACATATATTTTACCTAGACTATATGCCTGAGTGAAAGAAATGAATGATGAAAGAATGTAAATAATAAATATTTTAATGACCCTTTATATATAAACTGTTCATTATGTAAGTTACTTTTGCTAGTTTGTTTAATTACAGAACATAAACTGCCTAAAACTATTTTACAAAACCTTTTTCTGAACAAAAAACACCAATAAATGGTGCTGATTTAGTATGCGCTCACGGCCGCCATTTTGAATTACAAGAACCACCCAAACCATGCTGAAACATCCAACCGATAAATGACATCGCTCAAAATGGCCATTTTCGTAGGGAAAAAAAACAAAAATCGGAATTTTCATATTAGTCAATCACGTGACTAAAATGGTAAAACATAAAAATCTTAAAATAATATATCAAATCTTATTTTTTTTTTTTTTTTTTTGTTTTTTTTTTTTTTATAAATTGTTTTTTTTTTTTATGAATGTTAATTTTTTTTTTTAAAAGGTTTGGATTGGTGGGGGTTTAGGTGGGGGGGTTTTTAAAAAAAGGGGGGGGGGCACCAAACGACACCAAGCTTGGTGGGTGCTTTTTGCAAATAGCATTTATGATTTATTTTTAAATGCCGTAAGATACGTTAATTTTTTGAGATTTACTATTACAATGCTTAGATTTATAGCGTTTTTAATTTTTTGAGATTTGCTATCAATGCTTGGATTTATAGCAATTTTGATTTTTTGAGATTTGCTATTACAATGCTTAGTTTTATAGCGTTTTTAATTTTTTGAGATTTACTATTACAATGCTTAGATTTATAGCGTTTTTAATTTTTTGAGATTTGCTATCAATGCTTGGATTTATAGCATTTTTGATTTTTTGAAATTTGCTATTACAATGCTTAGATTTATAGCGTTTTTAATTTTTTGAGATTTGCTATTACAATGCTTGGATTTATAGTGTTTTTGATTTTTTAATTTTTTGAGATTTGCTATTACAATGCTTAGATTTATAGCATTCTTAATTTTTTGAGATTTGCTATTACAATGCTTAGGTTTGTAGTGTTTTTAATTTTTTGAGATTTGCTATTACAATGCTTAGATTTATAGTGTTTTTAATTTTTGAGATTTGCTATTACAATGCTTAGATTTATAGCGTTTTTAATTTTTTGACATTTGCTATTACAATGCTTAGATTTATAGCGTTTTTAATTTTTTGAGATTTGCTATCAATGCTTGGATTTATAGCATTTTTGATTTTTTGAGATTTGCTATTACAATGCTTAGATTTATAGCATTTTTAATTTTTTGAGATTTGCTATCAATGCTTGGATTTATAACATTTATGATTTTTTTAAAAAGATTGATGTAGATAACGTGTATTCAAGATCTTTACTGCCTTTTTGGTCTCATGTCTCGTGTGAATGAAAATATAATTATTGCTTAAAATCTTTTCATCATTATTTTTTAGCATTCAGATTTTATAAGTTATAATCTTTTGGCATATACGATTTTGTGTTTTAATATTTTAATTTTTCCTTCACTTTTTCTGTTTAAAAATTCATATGCTTTACTTCATATATGATAGATAAACTCGCAAACTAAAATTGAAACTAGCAACCACCGATCTTTCCTACATCATTATTTTTTAACATTTTTAGCATTCAGATTTTGATTAGAAGTAAATGGTTTAATAAACTGAAATATGATTTTTTTAAAAAGATTGATGTAGATAACGTGTATTCAAGATCTTTACCGCCTTTTTGGTCTCGTGATTCCATTTCTATAAGTGAATGAAAATATAATTATTGCTTAAAATCTTTTCATCATTATTTTTTAGCATTCAGATTTTATAAGTTATAATCTTTTGGCATATACGATTTTGTGTTTTAATATTTTAATCACGTGATTTTTTTTATTATTAAAATTGCTATTTTTGTGTTTTAATATTTTAATCACGTGATTTTTTTATGAAAATTGTGATTTTTGTGTTTTAATATTTTAATCACATGATTTTTTTGATGAAAATTAAGATTTTTATGTTTTACCATTTTAGTCACGTGATTGACTAATATGAAAATTCCGATTTTTGTTTTTTTTTTCCTACGAAAATTGTGATTTTTGTGTTTTAATATTTTAATCACGTGATTTTTTTAATGAAAATTAAGATTTTTATGTTTTACCATTTTAGTCACGTGATTGACTAATATGAAAATTCCGATTTTTGTTTTTTTTTCCTACGAAAATGGCCATTTTGAGCGATGTCATTTATCGGTTGGATGTTTCAGCATGGTTTGGGTGGCTCTTGTAATTCAAAATGGCGGCCGTGAGCGCATACTAAATCGACACCAAATAAACAATCACTCTTAATTATCTTTTTAAAATCTGTCAACTAAAAGTGATTATTACTTTTTTTAAAACTTAATTTATCTAACTTTTTCTTTATTTTAAAAACTGTCTTAAGATTAAAACAAATATAATAATTCTCTTTTATTAGTCAATTCAGTCTACTGACATTGATTGATTTTATTTCTGCACTAAACTCTACATTAGTATGTTTTTTTTTATTTTCCACACATGACTATACAAACTAGAGATTCAAGCAGGAGAGACATAAAGTTCACAATCACACTTCACAATGCTGGAGTAAACTGACTAAGTGACAACTAAACCATATTTAATTTCTCAAGAATGTCACAACTCCATTGGAAGACAAAAACTCTACTGAACATCTGTATTTAAATTATGATTATTATTAATTATTTCAGTGGCAATTTCATTTCACTAGCTACTTTGCAGTGAGCCCAGGATTTCCCTCAACTAGTGCTTCACCATCAAATAATGTTAGGGATTTGAGCACACAAGCCCATGCCTGCAGTTCCAGTCTCCTCCAGAGAAAAGGCTTAATCATACAAATATTTCAATTTACAATTAGTTGCCATCCTAAAAACTTACATACTATATTTCCACCCTTTCAACACCCTACTCATCATTGTTTTCCATTATTATTTATGACTTTAATAAAAATTAATGCACAACGTAAGTTTTTTAAAAAAATTATTTCAACTAATAAATAAGATTTATGTTGCCATAATATTATATTTTTTCTATTCATATCCGAATTCATTAGTCAATATAACATATCCTGGGTCTTCAAAGATATCATGCAATCCTTAATTATATTGGAATCAAATTTTCTCTCGAAGTATTTTTAGAATCACTTCCAGTGTTCTGAAAGACCTTAGTCCTATTTAGGCTTCCAGTGGATCTTCTTCCCTTTCTTCTTCCACTCTGTGAATTTTTGCTATTTCAGTACTCTAGTGCATTAATCTGTGGTTCACATTCATGTCTGTAAGGCTCTTTTGGCAAGGATTTGAATCTCATTTCTTTTGCATCATATGCAGGTTTGCTATTATCAAAGGCATTCAACAGCTCAGCCATCGGTTTGAGTTTTCCTTTTGCCAATAAGAATTTGATCTATATGACTAGGAAAGTAACTATCCTAATAATATGATTTTCAGATGGTAGAGTGAGTGTTAGAACTCTTAGCCTAGCTACCTGTCTATGATAAAATGGAGTGAAGGGTTCTCCAGGCCACCATTTTCCTAAGGTACTTGATGTTTAAGATTTCCCTGTTAGTCTTTGCTTTAATAACTCAATAATAATTCATTTGTATTCACTAAAATATTAAGATTTATCAAACAGAGAATCCCATCAATCCTGCAAGACCCTTGTAGATGGCGCATGCAATTGTGATTTTAGCCTCTTCATGAAATTGATTCAGTGTGAAATATTTCTCTAACTTACTAAGATATTCTACAGGAGCTTCACCTACATGCTCTGAAAACATTCTGATTTTTAAAAAAAGGGTTAACAATCACAGTAGTATTAGATAGTTTGTGTACATTTCAGATAAATCTTTCCTATCTAATATCATTGAATCACTTAACTATTTATTTATTTCTTTTACAATCGATTTATCATTTCTGTTGGTTTAGCATTGCCTATCACCTTTTATGAGTATCTTCTCAATTTTTTCAACAATGTTGGTTATTTGGTCGATGAATTTGGTCTATCATTCTTTTATTGTTTTTACTTCCACTATTACCTCATGTAAAAACTATTTTCTTTATTATTTAATTTTATTTTGTTGTATCTCTTGATGTGCCTCTTCTACTTCACTTTCAATCTGTGTTATTTTCCCTCTGAGTTCTTATAATTTCTTCCCTCATTTATTCATATCCCTTTTTAATATGATATTCCAGCTTTTTGAACATTTTGTTTTAACTTTCAAATTTTATGACTATCTATTTATTTTGATTTTCAATTTTTTCTAATATTTTACTTTGATTTTCAAACTTTTTATTTAGATTTTCAAACATTTGTAACATTTCTTTATATTAGTTTTCAAACATTTCCTTATTATGATTTTCAGATTTTGTGTCCATCTGATGTGATTTGCAAGTTTTATAAACTTTTCAAACATTTACCTCATCATTGCCATAACTTCATTATCTCTTTGACTTTTTGAGACTTCTGCTTGTTTCTTTTCTTGTTCTTCACTGAAAACAATTTCATTTTCTAAAGCCTGCATTTTTGCTCTCAATTATATAAGCATATAACAATTTATAATTTTAACTACAATATTTATTTGTTCAGTAACATTATTTTAATAATTATTTCTATTTAACTTTATTTATACAATTAGTTGGTGTGCCTATCTGTCCTTCTACCCTATAGCCATATCTGTTAAATTATCTGCCTAATTATTTTACTGCTTACCATTGCTGTTCTGTAACTATATATCAATTTTACTAGTTTGGCGACTTATACATAAATTTAATGTTAATTATTTATATTTTCTCTTTAATTATTTTTTTCTTTTTTAAAATCAACAATTTTATATCAAAATTAACATCAGTTATTACTTTAACTGTTAACCTCTTCTCTGTTCTCATATTTCTCACTGAATTATAATTATTTATTTATTTTTTCAATATTCGATAGCCATGGCCATTATTGGGCACTCACATTGAGACTTTTATGTACACATCCAGAAGAATGGTGAGAGGTAGAATTTAATCAGCTATGTCCCATGTTGAAAAACTCAAATATAACACTCCCCCAAAATAGAAAGTTATGGCAAGAGGAGAAATATAATTTATTTTAATTTATAAACTTCTATATAAATCTAATAGACCACAGCCACATTTCAAGACCATTAAACCCACTCTTAATTAAGTAAAGAGAAATTCTCCATGAATATAGCATTTATACTAGGTTTAAACCAGGACATCATCCCCAAAACTGGGAAAATCTATGGCAGAAGACTGAATACCCATTAGCATTCTAAAACTGTATCATGACTAGCTTAGTTAAGTAAAAGAAATCTAATCTGATTGGCTATCATAATTTTGACCGTTTCAGAACAAATGACATATTCTATAAAAAATATATTCACCTTATGATGAATAATTTGAAAAAATTAAATGGTGAGAAATTGAAAGAAAAAAGAATGGCGGCCAAATTAAGAAATAATAAAACAAACATTTATTATACAATAATAAACTTTCTAACTAATTACACCATACAAATATATAGAATGGATTCTGCTTAACTTATTACCATTAATAATAATACAAATAAAATATTAAAACAATTACAAATATTTATTTGAATTTTGATATATAAAATGTAAAACACATACAGGCCAATAATTATTATAATTCTTACCAAATGTTAGATGATCATTTGTATAAAATTTCTTGGCAATCTCTTGTTAAGTTTTTGGCTGAAGGTCCTTTTCATTGAACTCAATGTTTATCCAGTTTTCTTTAATTTTCTTCATTTTTGGCATTACAGAAACCATTCTGGTAGATTTCTCTATTTTCCTTAAGAAAAATTAAGATGTTAAATTTCTTCATCTGGATTTACATTATAGAAATAAACTCAGGTCCGGTTTCTTCCAATGGCTATGCTTGCACATCATCCATAAAAGACAGCTTTCATACAAGATATTTTAAGCAAACATAATACATGGCATAGGGCAACACTTTTTAGCAATGATATGTTAAATTCAGCCACATTTTAGGCTTTTGATGGATGCACTCCAGATAACTGATTAGGAACTGCATTGGGTCAAGACTGATTTGACACACACCTGGGATTTCCTCAATGCATCATCATTAAAATTTTATAACAGTGAATTTTATTTATTGCCCATGGTCTTCTGAATCAAGAACTTGAAGTTTGTCAAATAGCAATCAGACATATTTTACACAGATTACGTACCTGAGTGAACGAAATGAATGATGAAAGAGTGTAAATAATAAGAAATTTAATGATCTTTTATACATAAACTGACCATTGTTCAAATTGAATCACCTTCACTTCACCTTATGTTGTTTTAATTTTCATTAGTTTGTTTAATTACAGAACATAAACTATCTAATCCAATTTTATAAATGACTTAATCTGATTAAGTTTTGTTAGATAACCATTTTATTCATTTGTTAATAATTATAACATTCCATAAACTAATGAAACAATGCTCAATTTTTTTTTCTTTTTAAAATTATTTTTTGGAGAAAATATAAGCAATTATTGTTTAAAAATATTTTTTCTTATTTTTCTTTCTTTTATTTTTTATTTTAAATAAAACTTTTTCTAAACAAAAAAAGATATATAATTAGTCTTAATTATTAGCTTTTTACAATTTGTAAATGAAAAATAATTTTTCTTAACTTATATTTGTTTAACTTTTCTTTCTTTATTTTAAAATCTGTTTTAAAATTAAAACAAGCATAATAATTCTTTCTATTTTAAAGTAATTCCATTCCATTCAGATATTTTCTTTAATTCCTTTATGTAACTAACATTTTGTGATGATTACAATACCTAGTATGACCTTTGTAGATACTAACATCATCAACATGTATATAATATACTGTCTCAAAAATTTAGTAAATACATATATGCTAAACTCTATAACTTATAGAAATCATGAAAAATCTAGACAATCAGGAGAAATCTTTTGGAGGATCCAAAAACATACAAGAATTATCTGCTAGAATTGTATTAACTTTGCAGTAATTAATTCTCTAGAGTGCATTTACAGCAGGAAAAACTAATTAACTTCTAGCTGACCAATAAGCACTTTAATAAACATTCATTTTCATTACAAATATTACTTAAATAACAACTACTTCTATATATAGTTAATTTTTTTAAAAAAAGAAATATAAATTATTTTTTATAATTCACATACTTTTACATTTTCTGTCCAAAAATTATTAATATTTTACAAAACATAAAAAGTCATTCACTCTAGACAATTATCTAAATGTTTAATCTTACATAGTCTTTATATTGTTTTGGCATTCTTTGGAATTTTTGTCCCAATTGAAGGCACAACAGACCATGCTTTTTCACCATTACTTTTCTCCCACATTTCAAAGCTGTTCCACATTGGACTTTTCTTCATCTCACACCATGGATGATTCATCAAAACAGTCATTATCTATTACTGTATCAGCATATCTTCCCTTATTGAGGAACATACTTTACTTTTCTCAATCATTACCCATGTAGAAACTTCTTAAATAATTTACATGTCTCCAAACTTCATTACCATCAGACAACATTACTATTCTTGTTTTGACAGTAACTTGAATACAATTTCCACCAGTCTGCATTTTAATGAAATCATAGAAACTATATTTCCTCATCCATCTGGTATTTCCTTACTTCCATTTTATTGTTTGTACCTTCTGTATTGAGTATTAATAATGACATGTACATCCATAGTTTTTTACTCATCAGTATTTTTAAAGGTGATTTTTTTTTTGTAGCAGAGCTATGAGTTGAATGTTGAAAAAATATTAAAGCAATTACATATTCTTAGTTTTAATTTAAGATACTAGATTGTCTATTTCGCTGGTCCAATCAACTTAAGACAATATGTTGGTGTCAAAATATGTTGTGCCCCCAAAATAACTACATGTGTCCCCATAATAACTAAAAAAAACTTTTACTTATATTCAGATAAAACCAGTTCCACTATCTAAAATTAGTATTTCAGATTAACATGACATGCAAATGATTCATTAAGTACATTTATACTATCCAATGGACTGGTATAATTTCATGTTAATACTCTGCTCATTTAAAATAAGCATCTATGACCACCAAAAAACAACTGGAATGATCCATATGCCAGGGTTAAGAGCCGGTGGCCATGACTCAAATTCTTTTATAAGTAATCTAACTGTAGACTGAAAGACTAGGCAGTTCTCAATTATAGTTCATTGACCTTGAAAGTATTGGAATCAATATATGTGATCTATCCTCGAACATCCTTTATATATTCACAAGCAATGACCAATATTTCAAATGTGTTGTACTATTTAACTAAGTTGGCAAAAAAGCCACACCTCTAATCCTGAACCTTCAGCTCCAATCGCATTCACTTAACTATTTTTAATTTTATGCTTAGTGGTTTAAATAAATTTCTCCATTTTAATGTACACTAAAACAAATAATCACCAGTAAAGATGAGCTTTGGTAACCAGTTAACTTTGTTATAACAGAATCTACTATATTGTACCGGTTCATCTTATCTCTGTTAAGATTGGCATGTATATATAGTGAAAAACAAAGCAAAAATCTCCATATAGTAGTGCCATCTTGTGCTAACAAGAGCAATCAATGGGTGCCAGAAGGCTTGTGCATAAAATCCCTATCTAGTGCCTACTCATCCAATATCCCCAGACTAGTTTCTGGCTTGTGGCCTTCATCAGTGAGGATCAAGTGATGTTTAGTGGTATATATAGTGAATATGAAAAATATGGCAACACACCAGAATAAGGAGCAATGCCAATTCAATGACAAAGTATGCCTGCAATTCATTTAATTGCATTGTTATAAAAAGGAAATCAACCCGAGTAGATCAATTTTAATGCCTTTTATGATCAAAATCGCATGGTCATAGGAACGGACATTAAAGTATTGGCTCCTGCATATCTTTGAAATATTGAATTTTAAATATAACTCCTTGTGCCACTCCCAGAAAGAGAAAACTAAAAAAGAAATCCCCTCCCGAAAGGATATGCAAGACCAATGATTACATAAAATGGAAAAACTAATAAGAATAAATGTCCAAATGACCAGAGATTTATATACCGATAAATTGATATCCCACATGCTTAGCTTAGTGTTCTCTTTAATTAGTTAAATAAGTGTGGATCAAAAACTCACTTAATTACATGACTCATTATGTTGTTAGAGAAAGAAAACAAACAAAATATCAAAAGCAGTAATGCAACTTTAAAGTTATTAAATAAATATTTCTTTAATCCAATAACTCATCACCATTTACAATTAAATGTAAAACAAAAACCAATAATAATAATAACCCCAAATGCATAATAATAACACCAAATGCATAAACACTATAAGATAGTCGAGACCTTTACATAAAAGAAATATTGTTCCAAAAATAGAAAAATGTATCAGTTAGGAAGAGAGTGGTCTGAGTGAATTATAAACCCACTCACTAATACTTTAGGCATTACAACCTATCATATAACACAAATAATAAATAATACCTTAAATATGATTTATATTTAATAGATATATATGCGAAAACTACACACAACACAAAATCAATATTAAATTAATGAAATAAATGGTACTCTATAAAGTCTTTAGGCTTCATCTGGCTCTAGGCTCTTGAAGTAGGCTATTCATCCATTCAACAGGGCAGCAGGATTTGACTCGAACATAGCATTTACTTGGCGATCTTCATCAACATCTTGCTGTTAGATATG
This sequence comes from Epiperipatus broadwayi, assembly GCA_028023455.1. Classification (NCBI taxonomy): domain Eukaryota; kingdom Metazoa; phylum Onychophora; class Udeonychophora; order Euonychophora; family Peripatidae; genus Epiperipatus; species Epiperipatus broadwayi. Next base: position 6,416,575 of record JAQFVV010006223.1, on the reverse strand, counting down.
GGAGACTACATCTTGATGGTAGGAGTGGAGCTGGATGGGCATGGTGAATGGAGTTCCTACTCCATAATCACTTCACTGATGGATATATAAGTGTACTCCATCTTCAAATTTAATCCACTTTATTCCAAGCTATGACAATATTAATCAATTGCTTATTTCCATGGACCACTAAGATAACTAAAGCTGAATGCTCCAGTCAGTTGTATTTGTATACTTTCTTCCTTTTTTTCTTGTCGCAGGGAATTAGATCTTCATCGACTTCTGGTTTGATGCTAGCTTAGATAAACTACATCTCAAGGGGTTGGCGATCATCTGCTATTTGATGTGAGTTTGCTATGGCATTGCTATTGCAATGGTCAGGTTCAAGCCTTCTTGTTGCACCTTTCAGTTTAACTACCGAACCTATCTGTGCTGGGTTCAAACCTTATTAAAATATTCATTTTATTAAAATAAACATCTAAACCATACTATCATGGCTGGGTGCACAGCATTATATATGCACATATGAATAAACACTGTACACACGTAGGTTAATAAATGTTACAGTGAATATAATAATTTAAATTTAAATTTTTTTTTAAAGAAATGATATATGTTTTAATTTTAAATGGAAATATCAATTTATTAAGTTTATTAATTACAAATTCGTATGTAGATATATGATTCACCTTATATAATAATATATGTAGAATGGCATGATTTAGTTTTGTAAAAGAGTAAAAAGCTTTTAGTTTTTAATTAGTTAAAAATAAAAATTAACTGTAAACAAATATGTATTAAGTCCACCGCACCTGTGGCTAAATCAAAGTTTGATAATTGCTTTACCCAAATTTGTCTGCTAAATTGTATTCATTAAAATCACTGAAATAGCACTATTTCACACCTAGAGGAGGATCTAAGGCATCATGGAAACCTAAACAAAAGCATTTTGGTCAATTTGATAAATCTTATAATTTAAAGTAATATTTTTAGAGTTAATGGGTTTCCAGGCAAAATAAATTCTTTTTTAGTTAAGTGCTGATAGGAAAAATATAAGTAGGGTATATTTGAAGCTTGAGGATGGAGTCATTAAATTTTGGAAGAGCGTCCCCATGCCTAATCCCCGTCAGATTGATCTTTGAAAGATCTGACTGGAGAAAGGCGAATGCTACGTCTAAATCCATAGAAGAATAGTGTGCCGCTGCAAGCCTATGCTTAAACCACCAGAGCTGCCACAAAAAAATGTCCTTTAACAGCCACTCAAGAAGATAATGAGACCTGAAAGCCAACACCTGCTTATCCAGCCAGCAATTAATCGGTAATGCCAAATCTCCAATTGCAGAGCTCTATGTTAACGAACTATTTCTAAATCAATATTTTCTACTTAAAAGTTTAAAGCTAGTAAATTATAATCTAACATAATCTCTAAACCCTATAAATGTTTTCATTATAAATTCCCGTTAAATGAAATAATATCTTATTTATATAACTTGCTTACCTCTTTATAATATCTTAAGTAAACTAAATGTAACCTATTCTAAATTCATTATCTATCACTGCGACTGTGCCTATAATATTTCTTTATTGTTATTTTGTTATTTAAATGTCAATACTTCGAAGCAGCGAGCATTTAACGTAATAAATATTCGGAGATATAATTACAAATCTCTTTCCATAACTATTTTATTAATGACATTCTTGATGCACACTGGTTCAAATTCCTATATTTGATTTTAACTGTATTGTGGTTTACTATTAAATTTCCATCTTATTGAGATTTATGAATAGAGTAATGTACTAGTCTTTAGTAATATGAAAGTATATTTAGTAATTATTTGGCCAGTCGATCAAATATACTTTCTCCCTTCCTCATAATAATTTCTATGCATCGATTAAAACCTATAAACCAGAGTTTTATTATATATTTTCTTTATCCCTCCAATGTCACTTGATTATGTAGCATTAGAATTGGCTCATAATAGTAATACTGACCCAACTATTGCCCCATATTTTTGTAATAATTAATGTCATACTTTTGCTTGGCGGATTAGATATATTAAATTCACGTTCAATGTTTAATGTTTTGCTGCATTTTCTCCTTAAGATGGGACCTCAGGAAAGACCAGCCCATCTTACGTTCTTTCGGGGCACACACTAGTAAGACCAGATGTATAATTCCCGGCAGTCGTGTTAGCCACCCTGACCTTTTAGCAGAATGACGCTCAGTTCTAGGGTACTGGTGTTTGTCACAAAAACCCTTGACTTCAATCTATCCGCAGGGTTCTCTGTTATTGTAATTTGCCAGTGCTATAGCATGTCAGTGACCCTGTATAGTCAATTCTGAGTCCCATAATTTAATTAATTATTCAGTATTAAGCTGAAATTTATATCTTTGGTTTCTGGGTTCAATCTCAAACCTGAGCTGATTTATACGCCCATAATTTATTACTTTAGTAATGTTATCATAACAGTTTTTTGCCTAAGACTTGTACAGAATTTATAATAGTAGCTACCACTGTCAATAGAAATTGGCATAACCTAATGTAGGCACAGCTTAGTGATTCTTTAAATGTGTCAATTCATATTAACATTTAAAAGATTTAAGAAGGAGAAATGTCAAATCCTCGTATTATAAAGCCTGTGTGCTTTCCCACATTAATTGATGTCCTATTATTTAATAAATATATGTTAAATTTATTCGTGCTTTTCCCACATTCATTTATGTTCTATTTATTTAATAAATATATGTTAAATGTATTCTGGTTTCGTGTAATTTCGGTTCCAATCTCAAACCAATTCAGTCTTAGTTAATTATATATATATTTGACAGAACTATTTATGCATTAATTACATTTATAAATATTATCTTTGATTTCACTCTGGTAGCAAGTAAATTAGTTAATATAATTTTAAGTCCCGAGTCTCGTGTTTCTCCCTGCCCTATGCCGGCTGCGAAAGATGGATGTACTATGTGTATCTTCAAGTGTGGTCATTCGTAGGGTCTTGATTCTTGGAGTACTGGCAAACGAGTTGAAGTGTGGTCAGATTTGGGATGTCACAATCCTGATCTGGTCAGCTTTGGTCTCTTTGTCAGGATTTTATAATCTATTATGCGAATGTACAAAACTTGACCGTTACATTATATTTCTCACATGCAATTTTTTTTCTTTTCCACCCCAGTCACAATGCTAGTAGTATGTTTTTTTACTTTTCTTAGATTCCATGGACTCTCAGGTAAGACACAATTGTGTACAGCACTAGTAATAATTTTCTTTAGTGACAAATTACTTGGAAACTTGGCTCACCAAATAGTCAAAACAAAAAAAACTTACTAAGTGCCCCAAGCACCTAATGAATAGCTTATATAGTCCACTCATTGCATACCCAATCTAGGTACCCCTCTAAGAATCATTTAATTAGCTAATTTCACATTTCTTTCTTAATGGATTTAGACAATTCATATAACATTCCTATCCTATTGTCTAATTAATCAGTCAGGAATTTTACTTATAATTAAATTTCTGGATTTACTCAGACCACTATCCGATAAGTATTGATTCAAATTTTCAACATATAAGAAAACGGTTTCTTACAATCTAATTACATAAATTTTTAAATTAGAATACATTTTGTGAAGTAATCTAGATATCTGTTTCCACAAGCATTAGCATACTGTTTCTCTGAACTTTTTTGTTTATCAAAAATAAATTTAGAATAAAAAAAAACAAAATTGCTTAAGAAGAAAAAAAATGCCTTTAAGCTTTTTTTAAATCTGGTAGGACAATGGTTGCCCCTCCCCCTCCCTTGCTTAATGTGTTTGTAGAGAAAAATAACTAATAAAACTTTAATTTCAGATTATAAACATGTTGAAATATTTAGTCATTTCCATTTCTTTTTACTTCTTTTACAATCTGTCGCATTAAGTAATAACTTTTAAAAAAAATAATAAAATAAAATTGCAAATAAACATCTTTGCATTTATATCCAACCTTTTATAGTCTTGAAGTGATAAAAACACTAAATTTATAAAGTGTTTTTGTGTTTTTTTATCTTGATTAAAAGGAATTTTAATCCTTCTGAAAGCAACTTTGAAATTTTTATCAAAGTGTAATATACACGTTTTTACTTAGAGATATACCAATTAATTAAAAAGATTTTCAAAAATAGATAATTATAAATTTTATTAAACGCTCACTATTATTTCAGTAATAGTTTTAACAAGGCTGTAAACCTTAGCAATGAGCGTCTGAAAAAATAGTCACTAGGGACCTCTGTAGGTCTTTAAAACACATGCTTATGCTATGAAGAGCGTAAACATGTGTTTTAAAGACCTACAGAGGTCCCTAGTGACTATTTTAAAACTATTACCAAAAATAGATAATATAAATTTATACAATTATGAGAAAATATGCTTATTTCTAAATTTCAAAATCAGAATTACCAATATTAATATTTATTAGATCTTTTAAAATATTTAGTTCATAATGAAATTTTATTTTAAATCAAGAGTTATTTAACTCTTTATTTATTATTTTTATTCAAGGAAATGTAAAAAAATATCTACAAAGATTTGTCTGGTTTTTTCCTACTTTTTCTTTATATATATGTGTGTGCAACCCAACCAGTTACAATATATATTATTATGAATAAATATATTCATTTTTACTTGTACTGTTGTTTTGTTTCTTATGGATATGACCCAGCTGATATTTTAAGATATTACCAGAATACACAGAAATTGCATCTCCTTTTTTTTCTCTGGAAGAATATCATCTAAGAATGTAAACATATATTTTTAAACTGCAATGTAATTCTTTAAACAGTATTAATTTTCTTTACTATGACAGTTGTGTGATTTTTCTGAGGGAAATGGAAATTTCTAAACTGTATTGGACAAAATAATTGGAACACTTGTGTCGATGATGTAAGGTATTATCTGATATCCCTTAGCACTTGGTGTGTCAACTGTGATTATGAGATTCTTCAATATTTTGATTTCTAAGGGGAGCCCCCAAACCACTGCTGACACAGGCAAACATTAGATGGATACTATGTTTAATATGTTTTTCCATGTAAGCAGTTATTTATTTTGATAAATATTATTTGCTAATTAATATTTCATTGACTGTGTTAGCATTTTTTTAAAACTTTTGTTTAGTGATTTATTTTGCCACTGCACATTTGATATACTATTTTAGAAATAAAATACTTTAGTATTGTTTTAAATTTTTTAGAAAGCTAATTATGGGGGGCATTTTGTTATACTTTTTATATTTGATTTTGAGAGTTATTTGGATTTTTTGGTCACATGATTACATTTATTTCTATGACAATTGTACGGTTTTTCTGATAAAATTGAAAAATTTTAATTGTAGTGGACACAATAACCAGAACCCTTTGTGTCGATGATATAGAATATTATTTGGAATTCTTTAGTGCTTAGTTGTGTCAGTGGTGGTTTTGGGGTTCTTCTTAGAATTCAAAATTATAGTGAGTGCACTCTAAACTAGTATCAAATATAATTTAGATGAGCCAAGATAACAAACATTTATCAAAGTTTTTTATATATAGAACATTTATTTTCTTACTTTAATCCTAATTACTGGAGAACATTAAAATCAATGTAAATGGATGATTAATTGTCAATAATTAGGCAAAAAAGAATGCTAATGTAATTAAATTTTTCAATTGAATACCTTCTCCAACATCCCAAAAAAACAAGAATCTAACCAATAGTACTGATAATCAGAAATTAATAAGTAAAAAAAAAAAATCAAACATTGTATATATCTGTAACAGAGATTGTTTGTTTAAAAAAGAATCAAATATAAGATTGTTAAACACATTCTCTTGTTATTTCCCTGTTCATGTTCAAAAATAATTTTTATTTTAAAAAAATACTGTATATAATTTTTGAATCACCCAAAACACACATATTGTAAACATTATTTAAATTAATACTGATTACACCTCCAGAAAAAACAGGGGAGCGGACAGAGAGACAAAAAACAAAAGTTAGACTGCATTTTGCAACAATTACATAGACAAATCATGAGCTACAAATAGGGCCATTATTGTACACTAGTCTTTTAACCCGTACAATATTTATGACAGCTACATTATTTAAATGCTGAAATTTAGCTTGTAAATATATTGCTTCATCTTAGCACAATACTTTCAAATATTCTAAAAATATAATCCCATTGATATACATAGACCAGATTCTACAAGAGAAGGCATATACTAAGAACTTATAGAAAAAAATATTAACAAAATAATGCAATGCTAAATATTGTAATATCAATGTGAATGATGTACAATCTTGGTGTGATAATGATTTAATTGTCACACAAATTATGAAAACAATTAAAAATTTTATTAAGTAATAAAAGATAAATACATTCATAAGCAGTTAATTAAGGTTTTACTTCATTAGTGTTTGAAATAAATTAATATATATATGTGCTCTGCGCACAGATAATGAAGCTATTAATTGTATGTGAAATTATTAAAATTTACCGCCAAGCGCTTTCGGGACAGTGTATAGTCCCATATTCATGGCAACTTGTATTTGATTAATAACTATAATATTAATGCAAATTTTATGCAAATTCATATACAGATGTTATGTGGACCATTTTCTAGCCACCACAGCCAGTGTCATTTGCTCTGAAACAAACGACATCAAACGTAAAGTCAGGGAAGCTTACTACATTGTAAGTGACCCATCAGCAATCAACAGAAGAGAGGCCTGCTTTTCTCTATCTCGAAAATGGTCCATGTAACATCTGCATATGAATTTGCATAAAATTTGAATTAATATTATAGTTATTAATCAAATACAAGTCGCCATGAATATGGGACTATACACTGTCCCGAAAGCGCTTGGCAGTAAATTTTGACAATTTCACATACAATTAATAGCTTCATTATCTGTGCGCAGAGCACATATATATATTAATTTATAAGCAGTATAATGGGAAAATATCATCATTATTAAACATGTACATGACAAGTTTCTTTTGATTGTATCATATATTTCCCCCCATATTTCACTAATGCTCATAATCAAATTTTTCACACTACTTGATTGTAATTTTTTTTTACTAAAAGATTATTTAAAATTTATAAATTCACTATTCTGATTATTACTTAATACATGAATATATTTTAGAACTTTTTATAACAATGATTTCTGATTTTTATTTCAAACTAAAGTTGCAGTTCTAAAACTAAGCTCATCATTTTTGGAGGCCACATAAAAAGATTATTGGGTTTCACAATTTAATCATTTAAAAATTTTAGTTTTTTTTCCTCAGTGACAAAAGCTTTTATTCATCAAAAAGACATAATATACAACAGTTAAAAAGATTTACAAAGAGATAATTACATGGCAAAATGAAATTCAAGTACAATATGGTGAATGGGAAGGGAATACATATGAAATAGGAAGGGGATATGGAAAGAGTGTGTAGTTCAGGCAAAGAAGTCTTTGGTAAGAAGCAATGTTGATAGGCTTGGTTGCCCTGGTTAATAGGAGGATCCATATGAAATTTGGAGGAATAACTATATGTTAAGTCTTTAGAAGTTTCAGGGATGAATGAGGAAATTTCTGAGTTATGCTTAGATACAACAGGCTGATTTTTGTCTTTTGTAAATGAGTAGTTTTAGTTTTCCCTACTGTACTTGAAATGGCATTATGTTCTTTTTGACTTGCTTTTTACCTTCGATAGAGCAAACCACAGCCCTGAAAGAGAGGAAGATCCAGAGGGCAAGGAGATGGAGACTTGAAATAAATTCTTTGGTGATGATGTTTTTAGTTAAGTCTTGTTTGAAATTCAGTTTGGATATAATTTGGATAATTTTGAAGGTTTTAGTTCATGTAGTTTAGGTCTCTGCACATTTTTCCCACTAAAGGCAGTGGTCATCTTTAAACCGTTTGAAAGAATGATGAGCAATATGAAAAAAAAAAATTTGAAATGGAAAAATTTAATATATTGATGTAAAAACAAGAAAAAAAACACTGGAAAACTTGTTATTAATAATTTTAGTTGAGTAATGAAAAAACTGAGAAGAATTCTAGGCAGTTAGTTACCCCAGAAGAAGGGGTGTCTGAAAAATAAGATCGTTAAAATGGCCTAAATAACTGGAACAACACACAGAAAACTTTAAAGTTTTGAATGACAGGGAACTTGAAGTAGGAGAAATATTTAAAAGACTAAGAGGGAATAAAACCCTTTATGGTCCATGAAACAGTTGAACCACACACCAAATGGGTGGGGGATGAGGTAGTTAAATGCTGATAAGCACAAGGCAAACAAAGGGAAATTATGTTAAAAATGCACTAAAACTGAGATTTAGTGAATGAAAGAGTACATTAGCAGCAAAATAAGGCCTTTAAAAGGCTAAATAAATAATAAAGGCACCTGTCACTGCTGCAACACTAACTTTTCAGAGCCATTCTGTGCGAGCTGTAAGGAGGATGACTTTCCAGTAAGAGGTCCACCTATTATAGACAAATATGAATGTTCCTGTAAATTGTTTCTAAGCTTTCCAATGAACTTGGTTTTTGGGGGGTTTTTTGCTACATATTTGTAATTTTTTAAGATAAATTTTTATTTAATAAACACTGTAAAACTTATTATAATGTTTGATATCACTAAATCATTAATTTTATATTAAAAGATTTGCTGCTTTTGCTAAGGATTGTCAGAAATATATGTTATTTTATTCAGTTCTAGTTTTAATAAATGTTACACTTTGAATTTATTTTTTTAAGCTCATCATCATCCCCAAAACTCTTGATATCTACCAGGCAATTTTGAACTCCACTTCCAAATGTGAACATTTTAGCTGATCTGCCATTTTTGAAAATCTCGTATTTTCAGCATTGACCTGCATTTAAAACAAAATGCTGTCGGATCTTAATAATTATTTTAAGATTAGCATTAGTAAAGATTAAATTATAATTTATTACGTCAAAATAAATAAGCATGTTTCTTCAATTAAAGGGATTCACATTCTAAATTTCTCCTTCAATTTTAATAAAAGTCCTTTTATTGTATACAATTTAAAAATATATATGTGTAAAAAATCATATTTCTTAACTTTCGTTTTTTAGTGTTTAATTCAATTTTCTTTGGGATTTATTTATTTCTATATATAATTACTTATGACTAAAATAATTATACATAATAATACTAATGGTACTTGTGTCACAGCAGACACATATCTCCTACCATGATTATGAACGGAATTCAAAACCTAAACAGGTAATAAATATTTCCAGTCTCTATTCACACCTATAGTCAATTTAGCTAACCATCTAATGTCTAGTGACACTTTAAAAGAGTATCTATATTTTTAGATAGCAGATGAAAAAAATCCACTCCAATTCTCATCACTGACAAGCCTGGTGAGTAATGCTTTTTCTTTCACTGTTCACTATGGGCCAATTAAAAATTTATTTTATTTTTATCTGTACATAATTTGTGCCTATTTCTTTTAAAATTATAAAATTGCAAAAATTTTTGTTTGATTAAAAGAGATCACAAGGGGGGAGGGGTTTGAGAAGTTCTGAGCTAAGATGCTGCAAAAATTATTGCTTTGAAGCATATATGTCTTTCAGTAAGGCTCAAAACTTAATTTCACACAATACATTCTTTCAATACTTACTTGCTAAATTGTTGCTTGACAATTTATTTTCTTCAGTTTGAGTGCTTACATGAACCTTTCGACACTTAAAACGTGCCAATTTTCTGCTTAATTCATCTATTTGAATACGCAAGTCTTCATTGTAGTTGTATGCTTTCTCCAACTGACATTCTGCCCTTTGTAATTTTTTTTTTAATGACTGATTATCTTTTTCTGTTAAAGATAATTTAGAATGAACTTCTTCCAGTTCTTTGCTAAAGTCTTCCATTATCTGCAAGTAAATAAGCATTTTATTTAATACATACATATTTGAAATGAAGTTAAAAATATTCAAATTTTTTGATTTTTATAATTGTTTATGACATGATAAATAACAACTAAAAAATGATTTAAAGTAATTAAAACAATATTAGAACAGAGATTTAGACAAGTATAACATCAAAGAACTCATAGCTGTAATATGTGGATTTCAAATTTACAATAAAGATGAGAAATCTCAGAGGCAACATGTGCTAGCACGTAAATTAGTACTTTCCATCCAATATGGTAGACCTAAATATATAACTGTATCATACTATGATTAAGAATAGACACATAAACTGGAGATTTAACATAAGGCTTGACACCACATGAATATCTTTTACATTCAGATGCGTTTTTTTTTTTGGAGAACATATACAAGGGGGTACCCCCAAAAAACTGGAATTTTGTAACTAAAAATTGGGTGTTTATTTTTACATCTTACAAGTTCAATCTATTTCAAAGTTCTGCCCATTTGATGAATGTACATGTCTAAACATACATTCCATTTTTTGAAATAATCCTGAAACACTTGCAAAGTGATGCCTTTTAATGCTACCGTGGTTTCTTAGGTGCAAATTATTTTTCTTTTGAATCATTTTTTCATTCAAGGAAATAAAAAGAAATCACATGGAGTGAGATCAGATGAATGGTGGATGAATAAGTTGGGTCACATTTATAATTAAAATTTGCTTCACATTCAAGGCTTTATGCGCTGGTGCATTGTCATAGTGAAGCTTACACTCCCCAGTTTGCCAAAAATTGAGACATTTTCATCTTACTGCATCACCAAATATTTCAGAAGTTGTAGATAAAATGCCTGATCATTATGAACAAATTCTGAGTGAGCAATGCTGCTTACAACAATAACAACACAAATTCAGCAACATCTTGACCTTAGATTTCACTCACCATGTTTTTTGGGATATGGTAAATTTGAGACTTCCATTAAACCATTCACAAACTTGGGTTTACCCCAGAACAGCATGCTTGTAAACTGTTTCCAGCATTATAACAGTTTCCCCCATCATTACAGAAAGCAGAATTCCATGTTGTTCCGACATTGCAATCATCACAAAAATCAATAAATAAATAAGATGTGCTTAACAAAACATTTATTGTATAGCTCTATGGCTTCATTTGAAGATGAGAATCAGCAGATTAATGCAAGGAGATCTCCTCGAAAAGGCATCTGGCAGCAAAAGCACACACTACTAGGTGCTTACCCTCCAGAGAAGGATTCCAGTTTCTCTTGGATACCCCTCATAACTTGACTCTAACTTCAAATGACAATGCATATTTATATTAGACTTTTCAAAGAATTGTCCAATAAGTTGTTTAAAATAAATGTATTTAATTATTAATGTTTAGTCAAATAGATAAAATTTTCTATATCAAATTTGAGCAATGAGAGAATAAAAAAGTGAGTAATACTTAGGAAAAATAAGTTTAATTAATTGTCAACGGTTGTTAGCCGAGAGGTCAGCGCAAGTCCTGAGTGTCCAGGAGAAGAAAAAAGATTGAATGCAAGAAAGGAAGGGGCAATCCAAATTTAATAAATATTTATATACAAAAATCTTGTTGGCAGTAAAGCAACAATACTGAAAATAAATAATGAGCAGCCACCATTATAAATGATCACAAAATCTAAAAACGGGAATCATAATTATTGAACAGTTATCTGCATTAATAGACAAAAGCATAAATAAAATTAAAGTTTTGAAACAAAGTTAATAAGGAGATAATTTAAAAAACAAATATAACAACCAATAATAAAGAAAAAAATAATTCAATAAATAAATACAAAAATGGATAATAATGAAAAGATGGTATAAAAAATGAATACACAGATGGAAGAAAATCAAGCAGATGTTGTGATAAAATGTTTCAGAAAGGTAGAGAAATTGTTAAACTTATAAATAATGTAGAGATAACTATAAGTAATGTAAAAAGTTTTAAAAAACTAAAATTGCTGTAGAAACTGAAATTTAATAAAATAAAATAAAAGATATAAACATTGAAGAAAATGTATTTTCAAGCATTGGTGGTCGAGAGGTCAACGACAGCTGCTTTACAAGCAGTTGTCCCGGGTTAGCAGGTTCACTTCCCAGCTGATGCTATGACACATGAGAAAAAATAATAATAATATGAATTTTTTAAAAAAACCATAAATGGTAAAATACACTTGGCAGATATTTGTGAAAACTCTGGGAAAATCATTAATTTTAAAGTGAAGCTAGATATAATTATTGAATATATAAAAATTAAAATTCAAGAGAAATAAGTAACTACTTTATGATCTTTAATAACAAGCATTTGGAAGGTGAAAGAATTTTGTCTAATCATGAAATTGTACTTTTTCCTTGCTATTGCATCTTAGAAAGGCTGCATTGCATAGTTCAAATAGTTTCCTAAAAATAATATGGGAAAATGGTAAAAACTAAAAAGGCTTATCAAACTGATACAATATATAGGAAAATGAATTAAGGTGAAATAAAGGACAGCATGTGCTGAGGAATTTGTTTAAAAAAGATTGTTTAATAGTATTGACTTAATTGTAAATGTTGCCGAATGAAGGAAGGGAAAGTTTAAATTAAATGAGTACTAATTTTATAAAACACAAGGCTTATTTTTGGAAAATAAATTACACGAACCAGAACCCTAATCTTGAATTATGGAAATGAGATGAAAATATCCTTTGGATTAGAAAAATTAATTCATAGCAGACTGAAATAATCAATCCCATAACAAGCTTATTACACTTATTTTTAAATAGATTGTATTTGTGCATAAACACTACAATAAAAAAAAAATTTTTTTTGATTTGAAATCTTGTCTAAATGATAATTAAAATATGTATATATTCTAGCATTTGAAGTTATTGTTGACAGTAATGATGTAAAGATCTTGATTAAATTTTTCACAATAATCCCTGTTTCAGATAAATGTAAAGATATGTGTTGGATGTCTTTCTGGGGGCATTAATCATCATCAAAAAGAATAATGTTGAGGATCCAATCTAGTTCGTTACAAGCACTAGAGAATTTGTGCAAACTCATATTTTTCAGAATCTGGTCTTTCACATTCACTGAATGTTATCAGATGGTCTTATTCTCTGGCTTTTCAAAAAATTCTTCATCAGGATATATAAATTCTTGGTCATTTTCCACCTTACCAGTCAATTAAATAGTGGTGTTTCATATATTTTTATCTGATATAAACTTCGTGACTACTTTCATCATATTACTTATCCTTGATCACCATCTCTTATACTAGCACAATTGTTTATAAACAAAGTAAAACTCTCCATACAGTAGTGTCACTCTGTGCCAACCAGAGTAATCAATGGACAGAAGGCTTGTGCATAAAATCTCCCTATCTAATGCCTACTCATCCAATATCCCAGACTAGTTTCTGGCTTGTGGCCTTCATCAGTGAGGAGCTTTGGATCTGAGATCACTGCACCTAGATCTTAGGATCTAATGCAACCCTCCAGAAACCAGCTTTTATTTCTACTTAACTATGACTATATAAGCTATTGAGCTTAGATTGAAGATATATTTGTGTTTTCAATTTCATTCTCATAGTTTTATAGTTAAGTAGAGCTAAAAGGTGGTTGCTGGAGGGTTGCATTAGATCCTAAGATCTAGGTGCAGTGCTCTCAGATCCAAAGCTCCTCACTGATGAAGGCCACAAGCCAGAAACTAGTCTGGGGATATTGGATGAGTAGGCATTAGATAGGAATTTTATGCACAAGCCTTCTGGCATCCATTGATTACTCTGGTTGGCACAGGGTGGCACTACTGTATAGAGAGTTTTGCTTCATTACTTATCTTTGCGAACCCAGTTCAAAACCATTACAAGTTGTAAATTATTATGAGGGACATCCAGTAACAACTACACTAAAAAATGAGATTTTTTTTTGAGAATGAAACAAATTTTAACATATTTTGTGTACAACAAAATTTTATCAGTTATGTAAATGAGACAATATAAAGTGCATTCAAAATGTTTTAACATTCTAAAGAATATACTACGTTGAAAGATACTTGACGATATATCCATGACATTCCACCAAGGGGGAGGGTGCATCAAGTTTGCAGAATGTATAAATTTATAGAATGTGAAAAAAAAGGTAAAAAGTTTCCTTTATAACAATATAAGTTGTGAACATCATTTTAAGATCCACTAAACTGATTTCTAAATAAAACCACAAGTAATGATATTAATTACAGAAACACAAAAATAAAATTTTATAAATGCAGATCAAGTAAGTATATCTCCAAATTAGTATCATGGAAAAGATAAAAAGTATCTGGAAGAATCAAAAAATACCTCAAAGCTTATAAAATGCAGTTCTGATGAAAAAGAGAGTAAATAAATTATTTTTTAAAGCTGAAATAAATGATGTAAAAAAGAGATTGTATGGGCATTCTTTAAAATGTGGTTAAAAAATTGGCAATTGTACTGTGGTATTCTGAAGTGTTTGTTCGGTGAAGATTATAATGCTATAAAGCTGTTCATGCATTTACTGCATTTACATTTTTCCCACACTGACAAACTTTACATTTTCAGAGACCTGAAACCTATGCACCTTCACATGTATATATGTGTAAATTATTATGCAAAACACATAATCCCTAGCTGGATTAAAATTCTCCTTTTTACCAGTCATAATATTCTTGTTCATCATACTTTGTGGACCATAATTGCTAGACATATCAAATTGTTAGAGAGAAAACATGGAAATATAGTTGTTGTATTAATTTTTTGAGAAGAGGTAAAATGTATCAATTTTCTATTACCATGTTGAAAATTTTTAAACAATAATGCAAAGTATGTGCATGTTTATAAAATATCTTATCCAAAAAATAAAAATTCAAGAATTTATGAAACAAGACCTCTCAAAAAATATATACAGCAAAAAGTAATATTTTTATTATACTTTTTGTTTGATGTGTTGTTGGACAATCTTAAAGATGATTACATTTTCAATTACAATTACATTTTCCGAAATCGCACAATTTATAAAATAATTACGGCTTGATGAGAGAGTTTGTATTTGAATTGTGTTGAAATGTTGTTTTCATTGGATTTTTTTATTATTTTAAACTATTGAAATGTTCAGATTTTTAAAAACAATAATTATAAGACTTTTTACAACGTACTGTATTGAACTTTTATTTGGGAAAATGTTAAATATCTATGTTTTTATTGAGTTGCAATTAGGTAACGTGTCAAGTAACGTACTGTTAGTAACATTCCACGAGACAAAGAAGATTCTACCGTCTATATATTTTTGAAGTAAAAAAGAGTGGTACGAAAAAAATATCCAGTAAGAAAAGTCCAAATATACAGGTCTTTTGTAAATTTAATAAAAAGCAAATATTATAAACATGTTTAATAAGTAAAGAAGACATTTGTATGTGTTTGTTGTTGTTTAAAAAAGTTTGAGTTTTTTTCTTCTGTCTGAGTACGGTTACGATTTTGAATTTTTTTATTTTAGCATTACAAACAAACAGAACACTAAGCCTAAAACTAACCCTAACCCTAAATCTAAATCTAACCGTAACAACTTTTACTTTTATTACGATTATTATTTTTTAGTTAAACAACAACAAAAAAAGTCGTAACACAAATAAAAAAATATCCGATAGAAAATTGATAAAAAAAAAAAGGCCGTAACACAATTTAAAAAGTATACGATATAAAAAACACGAATCAAATTGTAATTTGTTGATTTTATTTTACATTTATTATTATCATTTAAATTGTATACATTAATAAAAAATAATATTTAAAAAAGACTATTTTGTTTTGTTTTTATTTTCGCATTACAAAAAAGCACAGAAAAAGTATTAAAATCAATAGCCCATGAATGTTCATATTTTATAGTTTTAGCGTGAAAACGGCGCCATCCTACGGCGACTTTATCTATAATACAAGCACCGATTATTATAATTCACCAATTCTTCTAAAATTATAATATATAATACGTATATGAATAAATATACTGTGATTGGCTAGAATATTGTTTAAAATTTCTATATTTTTCCAAGTTATATAGCCCTGCAAAATATGTAAAAAAAAAAAAGACATCCACCTATAATCTTATAATACCTAAAAAAGAAAATGTCATTGCATTTAAAAAATAATTGACTCGCCTACAAAATACATGCCACAAGATATTGAAATCTAAAGAACTTGTGAAAACCTAAAAATAAACATTAAAGAAACTGACAGTAAAGACAACAATGTACAAAACTAGCTAGAGAATTGACTTCAAAAGTTGATATTACATTTGTAGCTGAGAATTCAAATATTATGCAATTTAAAAATATATGTTTGAAAAGGCCTATTAAGATTAAAATTTTGAATATTTTTTCTTGTAATTTTTTTAAGATTGAGAATTATTTTCTGTCATAAAATTCTAATATTTATCAATTCCTAAATGTGTTGTAAAGTAAATGCTGATTTAACCATTGAATCAAGATGTAGCCTACAACCTTACCAATATTTTATTTTATACTAAATTAAATAATAAATTGTTTGCTATTACATTTTGTTAAATAACTTATTGGGAAAATTAATGTCTGTGTGGGCATTTTACTAACAATTATTAAACTTTAATCTATAATGTTCATTTCATTACTCTAATAAATGTCTGCTAAACAATACTTTGATTCCAATTTTGAAATCCAAGTGTAGTACATATGTCACATAATGTTCAAATAATAAAGTAAATTTGATACTATACTTAGATATTCTTGTTTTTCTATAAATTTGTGGGGGAAAGCAATCAGTATGTATAAGTTTTTCAGATATTTACAATACTTTTATTTAATTTGTTTTATGGTAAACTGTACTTGTTAATATTTATTCATTATATAATATTAAACTTTTATTACATTAAAGTTCTGCATCAGATATCCACTTTATTCTCTAAAACACATTCTCTACTGGGCTATGTATTCTTTATATGTATACGTTCAGCTGTACATCATAATCAAAGAATTATGCCCTAAAGACTAAATTAGACAGCCCAAAAATATGAGCTTTGAGTGGTGTTGGAAAGGCACAAAAGATAATAAAAACAATCTATCAAAATGATAGCTGCACTCTTTTATAATGATTAAAGCTGTGTTTAAAAAAATAGGAGCTAAACTTCATCATATAATCTCTTCTATACACCCACACACATATATATTCAAATGGGTGATCCCCCAAAGTACAAAGTTTATTCTTTCTTTTAGTATGACTAGTGATGGACATTTAGTTGCCATCGAACATATTTGTAACCAGAATATGGATACATATCAGTAGGAACAAATTTAATATCATTTCATCCTTTTACTTAAATTCTAAGGGTACAGTCAATACCAGTAATGAACATTTAGTCACCATCAAATGTATATGTAACCAGAATTCATATATATACCAGTAGAAAGGAATTTAATCACTTAAATTATTAATGAGAAAGTCAATACATATAACAGCTCTTTGCCGTACTGTATTAATTAAAACTATCAGAAAGAATAGGCTATGATAAATGCCTCAGATAACTTCAACTAACTATTCACCATATTTCTCCAACAAAGTTTATCTCCTTAAAATATAATTTAATTGTCCCCAGTATATTTATGAGTGTCGATTTATCGACCTCAAGTGCCAATCTATTGAATACAGTAAGAATTATGGGTAATTCTCATACATTTCTTCCTCATCTTTTCATTGGAGGAATTTGCCTGACTCGTTCTAGCTCAATATGTCAGGAATAATGGTGATTGCACCATTGGAAAAAATGGATATGTCAAGAGAATGAAGGTATGGCACTTAACTTGACCCATTTCAGTAATACATATAATGTCCCTTATCCCTATACTTAAGTAATTTAAGCTAGTAAGATCCAATTCTAAAATTGTGTTCACCCTTTTATTTCACACAATCTAAAAAAAAAAATTAATTAAACAAGCCCTCTTTATTTCTGGTTATCTGGATTTGATCTAAATTCACACACATATGTATTATATAATTAAGTGATTATAGACTAGAAAATATGTAGTTCATGGATATTATGACAAGATATGCATGCATATTTGTTTTATACAATAACATTTAATAATTTTATAATACAAGCTGACAACTTAAATTAACGTAATGATCATATTGTCTCTTTATTACATTGAGAACAGGTTTAATAGATAGAAAACAAAAGAATACTAAAAAAATATCTTTATTCCTGGGAACAGATAAAATTAATATATCTCGGTAAGCTTATATTTAAAACATTGGCCAAATAGTTCATTTTCCTTTCTTCTCTTGTTGTACAGTCTTTGGTTTGAGGGTTGTAGATAAGCTTTCCTATGGTTTTAAACAGAAGTCCTTGAAGCAATAATATATGGCAATGAGCAGATGGCAAGGTTTCCAATGGTTTACTTTCAGGAGGTACAGGGCAAGAGTCCAACACATTTGAGCTTTACCCCACTCTACTCACATCACTTATTTTCTTCAGCATATGGTTTTCATTCATTTGTCCCTTTGGCAGGCTTAATTATCTATTTTTCTCTTTCCTTCTTTTTATATCCCTCTACCTACCTGGATGCCCTGAATTTTGTTCTCGAATCTTCTGGCATCTATTGATTACTTTGGCTTGCACTGAGTGGCAATACTGTATGAATAGTTTTCTGTTTTAACAACAGTTATAAGCAAGCATATATGATCATGTATTCATCTATACCAAGCTTGAGTAATTAGTGATTACTAGTACAATTTAACCTCTAACTACAGATAGGTTTCCAGATTTTGCTTTTGTCAATAAGGATCTTTGTTTCAAAGCTGGAAACAAGGACAGTTATACATCTGGAAGCCACCTTCAATCCGTTTTTTTACTATTAAAGTAATGGTCTAACCCAAGCGAAGCTGCTTGTAAAGTTATACAGATTTAACTCCAACTCAGTAACTACATTTAATAATCTTGGTTCTATTCTACTGCAGTCATATTTTCTTCCATGTATAAGAATGTTAAAATTAAAAATAATCAATTTAAAACAAAATTGAAATAAACAACTCACTATAAATGAAAATATGATTTAATACATCAATCTGGCTTTCATTCCTTAATGGAACCTTTTCAAGATGTTTCTTTTTACACAATTGCATGACCGATTATCCTACAACAACTCTTCCCAATGGACATTATTTACATTACAATAAACATAAATAGTAAAATACATATATGTACATAAAAATGATTAAACTTATTACAGTAGCTTTTTTCTCCCATAATATATATATACAAATAATCTTTAAAAAAAAACAATAATAATCCTTTCCTTCTATTTTTAAAATTATAACTCTAAAGTTTCCAATAATCTAACAATGACCACCCCCACCCCCCTAATTGTACTGGACCTTTAAACATATTTACACAGTTGTTTCAATTTTCTTGAATATACAGTCTCATAACATTTTCTCCTTGTAAATTTTAACATACTTTATTAGCTGAATACTTTTTTTACAATTTGTCCAGTATCCAAAAAATGTATATATGGCTCTGATTTTATGTCCTTTCTGTTAATTTCTCTATCATGCTCCTTAAACTCTTTCCATGGCAGTCTTTTCTGGCTGACATACATATATATATATATATCATTTGCAATGGTCACAACTAATTTTATATATCAACCCTACCCTATTTTTAATATTACCCATCCTTCTTGAGTTGCACATCCATTTCCCTAAGGATTTACTATTTTCTATCCTATCTTAATATCATCAGGTAACTTTTCTTTTATCAATGTCTTATATAAATGATTTGAATATGGGACTAAAACTCACTTCCTATTTTTATACCTATGCCTTACACTATCTTTTGTATTATTTCTGAAAATCTTTTCCTTTATATCCTATACTAACATAATCAGTCTCAACTTTGAATTTCTGTTCAAATGCTTCTTTTATATTCAATGTTAACCTATCATTTCTTAACTTAACCCCTTTCAAAGCTGCTATTTCTGTGACCATGGCCGATATGAATTTGGGCATTATTAGATTATTGGAAACTTTGGAGGTATAATTTTAAAAATAGAAGGGATTATTATTATTGGTTTTTTTTTAGATTATTTGTAAATATATATATTATGGAAAGAAAAAAAGGACTGTAATAAGTTTAATTGTTTTTTATGTGCATATATGTATTTTACTAATTATATTTAAGTATTTTAATAATTATATTTATTGTAATGTAATGTAAATAATGTCCATTGGGTAGTTGCTATAAAGTAATTGATCATGTGATTGTGTAAAAAGACACATCTTGAAAAGATTCCATTAAGGAATGAAAGCAGGATTGAAGTATTAAATAATATTTTTATTTATAGTGAGTTGTCTATTTCAATTTTGCTTCAAACTGATTATTTTTAATTTTATATATAGAAGGCAAAATTAATGACAAATTTTAACTTTGAAATTTGATCATTTACCTTATTGAGGAAAATACAATAGTCATCATCTCTCTCCTTCTCTAGTGTCACCTATTTTACATTCATGTAACCAGTAATTAGCAGATTTGCATGCAATTTTATTCCCATTCCCAAACTGGTTTCTGGCCTTTGCCAATGAGATTTTGTTTAATTTGTCTTTAGGTATCTGTGTGATTTCATTACAAGATACTACTATATTGAGAAATTAATTCTATACAAAGGTATATGTAAATTGTAATTCAATTTTAAAATTAACATTTAAAACTTAAGTTAAAATATATGATTTGTAGAATTTTCGGATTCTTTTGAATGCTTTGATTTAATAAACTAAGTCGCTATAGCAACTATTGATGGAAAAAAAATTATCTTTAGCAATTTTTAAACTGAATGTTACAAGCATGAGAATCAATACTAGTATTAGATTAAAGCAGACTGAGATGTTGGAACACAATGCAGACACCCACGTAATGCCATTGCATTCTACAAGTGAATTCAAAGAGCATTTCAGCTTCGTGATATAACTATTTGCATTAAGGCGTAAACTAACAGTTGGAAAATCGCTGCCCTTTTATAGGAATTCAATATATTAATCATAAAAATTAAGGTTTGTTGAAAAGATTTTTATTTAATTGGAACATCAATTCAGATAAGGAGTTCCCAATAATGGCAGTTATTATAAATGTTTATTATTCTAGATGTAAACAGCTCTAAGTTGGGTGTGTGTATGTATGAATTCATTCTAACACAATTTAATCATTCATCTAATTAAATTTAATTAAAATTTTTTTTCCCATATGCCATAGCATCAACCAGGAGGCGAACACATAACAACCGTCTGCAATCAACTGCTTGCTTGCAAAGGGCTGCGCTGACCTCTCGGCTAACAATGCTTGACAAAAAAATAGAATATTTTAAAAACATACAAATTTAAGATTGTTAAACTGTGTATTAATTATTTATAAATATTAAAATGGTAACATATTTAAAAATTGAATTAACATATGCACAATCATCATCATTATTTTCAACAATTATCAATCCACTTCAGGATATCTCAAATTTAGCCTCTCTTCTCCACATTCATCTCACATGTAGTTTCTTTGTAGTTCTTTTGTTCAGATATTACTAACTTTTACCAATATGTCTAGCTCAGATACATTTCAATGTCTTAATTTGTTCAATGTCAGTGATATCTGTTTATATTATTATCCATTTATTTAATTTTTGATCTCTCCTAACATACTATTCTCCACACTTCATTGAGTGAGTCCCTGTATTTCTTTTCTGTTAAGTGTTCAAGTTTCAAATTTATAAATAAAAATTGGTAAACAAATATTAAAAATTTTCTTTTTCGAATACATGGGTATATTTCCTTTTAAATTATTTCTATTGAAAGCATTCCATTCAATTTTAATTCCTAATTTATGATTTTCAATCTTCATTTTTTTTTTCATCTGAGAAAATTCATTAAACATTACTAGTCTTTTCAGCATTTATTTGTATTCCTACTTTTATCTGATAACTCTTGCAATATTTCCTGATGCCTGCAAAATTATTTGCAAAAAAAATTATATCATCTGCAAAATCTAGATGACTTAAATAACCTCCACGTAATTTCACTTCTTTAATTTTCTATTTTAATTGACAAACAATTTTCTTGCAAAACTGTTATAAAAAGTTTTGGAGATGTGGAGTTACCTTATTGTACATTCTTCTTAATGCTAATCTTAATATCACCCATAATCTTATCCCTGAATGTTATGTTATGATAAATATTATTCAGAATATAATAATATCCTGGATCCAATGCTTTAATCATTGTAGAAATTCGTATAGAATCAAATGTCACTTCATAATCTATAAATCCAAAGCATAATAGTACACATCATATTCAATGGTTTATATAATTACGCTAAAACCATTTTTACTGTAGATAAGGTTATTCTGACTACAATAAAGCAGTGTATGTACACATATATATGTAAAATTTATGGTTGTGTAAATAAAATCAAAATATTTATTATAACTATAGTCAGACAGAAAATAAATTCCCCCTAATAGCTATCACTAGAAAATTTACATATGCAAAACATAAAGCACCCATCAAACTATCTCATACAACTGATACACATGACCACACACATGTAGAAAAGATAAATAATCACTAATGTACGTATATCATGCTAAACCAGCACTCATCAGTTGGTCCAGATTATCATCTCTCACACATATATACAATCAGTGCTCAGTTTATATTAAGATAGCAAATCTTCATACTTTAATGGACAGGCTTCAATCTACTACAACCTCCAACTTTTCAGCCATCCATATCACTGATGATGAAAACCCAAATCCCATGCTGATGCCAATATTATTGCCATGTCAATCTCAAGTCACTCTGACCCCTCATATATAGGACCTTATCCATTTAAATACATAGAAGAGGGATGAAATACGTATATTGGTGATTATTTATTTTTTCTACATATGTGTGGTCATGGGTATCAGTTGTATGAGATAGTTGATGGGTGCTTCAAAATCTGAGTTCAAATCCCCTATACTTACAATTAAGCTCCCAGGTTTGTGAAGAGTACCTGGTTTTCAAATATTTACACATCAATCTTGTATCCTGTCCATCCTTCTTCTATGTATTTAAATGGATAAGGTCCTATATGTGAGGAGTCAGAGTGACTTGAAGTCAACATGGGCATGGCAATAATATTGGCATCAACACGGGATTCGGGTTTTCATCATCAGATTTTCAATGATATAGATGGCTGAAAAGTTGGAGGTTGTAGTAGATTGACACCTGTCCATTAAAGTATGAAGAGTTGCTATCTTAATATAAACTGAGCACTGATTATATATATATATGTGTGTGAGAGAGATGATAATCTGGAACAACTGATGCTGGTTTAGCATGAAATACAGATATTGGTGATTATTTATCTTTTCTATGTGTGTGGTCATGTGTATCAGTTGTATGAGATAGTGTGGATAGTTGGTGGGTGTTTTAAAATCTGAGTTCAAATCCCCTACACTTACAATTAAGCTCCCAGGCTTTCAAATATTTATGCAAAACATGCAGAATTATTATAATGTAGTTATGTGAAATATGAAACTGATATATAAACTGCAGAAATTTACCCTTATATGATCAAGTTAAAATGGAAAAGAAACACGCACAAGTACTGATAATGTATTAGCATGCATATGAAGCTGTAATCACACCTCAAGATTAATCTGGTATTAGAGATAATAATGTCATTTCTAAGATTGTAAATGTATTTAATTTCATCTTTATACATATGTTTTGAGTTAATAAACTCTTGATGTTAAGTTTGCTTTGTGTGTCAAGTTTTCTGATAATAAAGTTTACTAATGCTCACCTGGCTGATATTATCAATAATACCCCTGGGTACATAGCAAAGTTGTAATTATTTTGATAAAGATTTTAAATAGAATTGATAGAATAATTGCTTCCTAATTTCTAACATCTTTATCTTTTCCTTAATTATCAATATTACTAATACATTACACATCTTTATCATTTAAACATTTGGTATATAACTTTGGCATTTTTTTTTTTATTCACTTTTTTTGAAATATCAATAATAATTCTAACATTTCTTAAGAGCTTTTCTCTTCTTCATAAATTTAATTGAATGCCTCACTTCATTTAAAATGCCAGCCTATTCTGGAGATATAATAATTGTAGGGAATACTTTTTTTCATTTAATATTAAACAAGGCAAGACTCTCCATACAGTAGTGCCACCCTGTGTCAACCAGAGTAATCAATGGATGCCAGAAGGCTTGTGCATAAAATCCCTATCATCCAATATCCCCAGACTAGTTTCTGGCACTAGATAGGGATTTTATGCACAAGTCTTCTGGCATCCATTGATTACTCTGGTTGACACAGGGTGGCATTACTGTATGGAGAGTTTTGCCTTGTTTAATAACAATTATGTGCTAGTATAAGAGATAGTGATGTTTAGTGTTTCATTTAATATTCCCAATCCTTTATAAAAATCTTCCATACATTTCTCTTTTTAGTAATAGTTCCATAAGATGTTATTTAATATTTTTGAGATTTTATTCTCTTTTATAGTTTTCCTTACCAATTCATAATTGTATTTTCTTATATTTACTCTTTTTCAAACCTCTAGATATTCAATACTTCTTAATGGATCATTTTAAAAAAAATAATATTTGTTATTTTCTTCATATATTTTCTTATCTCAGTGGAAATTTATAAGTAATCTGATGATTTTTTTGTAGCAGCTATTTTTCTTACCCTTTAATAGAATGAACCTGTTAATTTTTTTTATAAATGATTTGCAAGATCTAATTTAAATTCATTGGACAAAGATAAGGAATATCAATTGCTAATACCAAGTTTCTTAATAGCTTTCATTTCTCTTGCTTTGCACCTCACTAATTGATGATAACTCCGTGTGCTAAATCTACTAAGAACATTATAATCTTGAAATACATATTTTCTCTTAGTCAAAATATAATCTAATTCTGTCATACCTTCATTTAGATGTTTCCTTATCCATTTAGCATTTTCCTCAAAGAATGAATTCATAATATACAGTTTTTCTTTTTTTTACAAACTCCATACATCTGTGTCCTCTTTTATTTCTGTCACATAATTAAATTTAATCACAGCATTTTTACTCTTCAATTATTTATTAATTCTAGTATTAAAAGTCTCCCATGTTAATTCTAACATTTGTTTGGTCTAATCAAAAGCACTTTATACGTCCATATAAAAATCCATTATTTTTTCATAATAGTAAGAACTTATTGAGGCATAAACAAGAATTCTCTGCTTTTGATATTTTCCATTTATTTTAATAACTAATCTTGCCACTATATCTGATATACATACATCTCCACAAAACCATTCTTTTTTTAGTTATAATTAGTCTCATCTCACTTGTGCTTCCAATATTTGTCTCTGTGGTAAAATATATCCACTTTTTAAATCAAATGTCTATTCATCTTTTATTCTAACTTCCCAAAGTTCAACAATGTCCCATTTAATATTAAACAATCCTTCCAATTCATGCAATTTTCCTTTATTTGAAAGTGATCAGCAGTTGTAGATATCTAAATAAAGGTTTGTCCTAAAATGACATTTTGAGGCTGCAATCAGAGGATTCCTTGCATCCTCTGCAGTTGCCAATCATTGCATTAGCTGATAACTTTACAGTCTCCTGGAAATAAAAATCATAATTTAGATTTTCTTTCATAATTATAAATATCTATTTAGGAAAGAAGAGATCATTAACATATGCATTCATCATGCCTTTAAGAAAACTCAACTGACCTATCAGGTAACTAAGAAAAAAGACCATGGTATTTTTTGATTTTAAAGAAAGAGGTAAAAAGCTGATAAACACATCAGATTAATTGATGAGTATTGACGAGCAGATCAACCATGTTTGTTTTCTGAATGAATAATTATATAGTATAACAGCTGCAATGATAAGAATGTGTGGAATGGATATTAGGAATTTGCCCTACTGGGTTCTTTTAAGGCCTTAAAGAGGAATTTAAAAATCTTTGTTACAGCAAACTCTTTTGTGCAGTCTAGTTTACAATATTAGTAGTTGTTTTGAATAACAACAATATAAACACTTAAAGAATACTTTCTGCATTATAAAAAACAATTCTAAAATAATAATAATTGAATGATTTGTTGCTCAGAATGAAAATTCATAAGAAGTTCAAGCATTGAAAATGACAAACTACATCTACAATATTTATAAAATACATAGTCTCTATCTAATATTATAAGAAACTATATCATCATCATCATCATTATCAACCATTATCAATCCACTGCAGGATGGTCTCTCCAAGTTTAATCCATCTTCTCCGATCTTTAGCTTCTCTTCTCCACATCACCCATGCACACTTTCTTATTTCATCCATCCATCTCACATGTGGTCTCTTTCTGGGTCTTTTACAATCTCTTGGAATCCAGTTTAAAATTTCAATTGTCCATCTATTATCATCTCTTCTAACAATATGTCCAGCCCAACTCCACTTCAGTCTTTTAATTTTTTCAATGAGGTCAGTAAGAAACTATATATGATACATATTTTTGTATATAATTAAGTTCAATGGTACAAATTAAACTCCATAATGGCTTCAGTCATATGCATCTTCATAGTTAGATATTATTTTTATGCAAATATCCAATTGATTTCAATTTTAGGTGTATAGATATTTTGTAAAATTCCTCCTCATGATTATTTTGAGGTAAAAATTATAAAAATAAATTGTAATACCAAACATGCATACAAGTATGTATTGATAGACACCTGTATGTACAATCTTGCTTGCTTATAAACCTAATTCAGCAAGTAAAAATCATGTACTGATAATCACATGATCACTATCTCTTATACTAGCACATAATTGTTATTAAACAAGGCAAAACTCTCTATACAGTAGTGCCACCCTGTGCCATCCAGAGTAATCAATGGATGCCAGAAGGCTTGTGCATAAAATCCCTATCTAGTGCCTACTCATCCAATATCCCCAGACTAGTTTCTGGCTTGTGGATGAGTAGGCACTAGATAGGGATTTTATGCACAGGCCTTCTGGCATCCATTGATTACACTGGGTGGCACTACTGTATGGAGAGTTTTGCCTTGTTTAATTTACTGCTAATCATAATATTTTTAAAACGTCTAGTTATATGTAAATGTAACTATTTTGTAGTCAAAATTATGATGTTTTTTTAATCCCACTCACTATTTTATTGGAAAAGAGTGGAGACAATGAAGAAACTTTTCAATTTGATCCTTCATTCATAAGATAGGTTAATTAGAGTGAACTTGCTAAGGAATCCAAAAAGAACACTTATTAAATTCAAAATTATTTATTTTATATATATTGCACTGGAAGTCTAACGTATTCAACCAATACTAAGTTTATATCAGTAACATTTTTTTCCCTCTGTTGATCACATAAATATGTCCAAGAAGTATTACATATTTACATAAAGAGATGAAATAGTTAACTTTTAGTCTGCTCCTCTTCTAATATTAAGTCAATTTAATGTTACCAAATTATGATAAGGAAGTTTTACAGACTGAAATTAAATATCTAGTGTAAAAATCATTCATTTATAAAATTCTGCCATATCTTGAATGTATATTTTTTTTTGACATTTTTTTTTTTTCATGTCATAGCATCGGCCGGGACGTGAACCCACAACTGTCTGCAACCAACCACATGCTTGCAAGATGGCTGCGATGACCTCTCAGCTAACAACGCTTGACAATATTATCATCTTACATTTATTTTCACAATTTTGTAAATATGTGATTATAAATATGATGAAATTGAGTATTACACAAATAACTTTAGGTTAGAAGTTGGTTTGCAATGTTAACTTTTGTTATATAAAAATTTCAATGGCCAGCAACTTTCAAAATTCATTCGTGTATTATTCAATTTTATCCTTTCTAAACTGGTTTAAAGAAACATCCCTTTCAACTAAAGCAAATGTGATAAACTCTTTCTGTGTACAAATATAAGATATTCTGATTTAGCCACGACTTAATTCTTATTTGAATGATAGAAAATAGTTTTTAATAAAAATGTAAAGATAAAATAGTCTTTAAATAGTATGATGAAAGCAAAATTCTCTTCAACAACCTCCTAAGAAAAATAGAAAACCATTAATCACTTGATCAAGTGCAGAATGGTGAGGATTTTTAATGTTTTCCAATAATAATTCAAATACATATTTATCCATTTTTTTAAATGTATATTTATTTAGTATCAATTTTCAATGATTGCAGTTTATATATAATTCTGCATTCCAACTTCATTATTTCTTGCCCTTTTCACACGACCAAGACACACCCTTCACAATTTCCTGCTTCTACAAATGTCCTCTAATCATTTTCTACTTTCTGATTTCTCCAATAAATACTTTTTTCACTACTGTTTTTCAAAACTTCCATGCTTCTAATCTTATCCAATCACTTTTTTAAATATTTTTAACTTAAAAATTTTATTTGTATCTTTGTTTATTTGTATCAAATCTTGTAACCAATTTTTAACATACTTTAAACAGCAGATTTAAAATTTAACAGATGTTACGTATGGATGATAATGCATTATTTCAGGATTATCAAATGTAACATTGTTGACTGGCTGAATTGCAAACTATTCGAATATCAGTTTACAAAGATTTCAGTGATATACAATAGAAGCAGTAGCAGTATATATTTAAAAAATACACTTTCATTTAATTTCATGACTAATTCACTAAAAAGCATTCACATATAATTAAAATAGGAAGAAAATGAAATTTAGGATTAAATCTTAACTTCTCAATTAGCATTTTTTAAAACAAAAACTAATAAAAGATGTCAAGCATTGTTAGCCAAGAGGTCAGCGCAGCCATCTTGCAAGCAAGCAGTTGGTTGGAGACGGTTGTTGCAGGTTCGCCTCCCAGCCGATGCTATGACATATGGAAATCTAATAAAAGATTTTTAATGTGCATGAATTTCATTTGAAATACTGAAAATATGGTAACATTATTTGCATTCTTACTTCTTTAATTTGAATATGAATAGTTTACAAAAAGACTCATTGAAAAATGTCCAAATACTAAAAAGTAAAAAATGATTTATATATTTTATAAAAAATAAAAAAGTTTTATTTAATTTGATTAAGTAATGCATTAAAAATTAACGAATAAACCTGAAATAATGACTTCTATCAACAATATACGTAGGACAGAAGAAATTAGTTGAAATCTTGAAGAGAATTTACATAAAAGCATAAACAATTGTAACTTTTTATTATTAGTTTGATGAATCTACTTATTAGACAGGAACTGTGTAATTATGTATTTTTATTCACATGGTAACAGTCACGGAAGAATTATTAACAATTATTCCAATTCAAGGAAGGACAGGAGGTCAAGATATCTATGTTTTATTCAAAAATTACATTGCATAAACAAATTCTCCATTTGATAAATTAGTATAAATAACTACTAATGAATGATTGGCAGTAAAATTGGTTTCATTACTCTGTAAAAATGATAATGATATACCTAGTGTTATGGACTATCCTTGTATTATACATCAGCATGCCTTGTATTCAAAAGTATTGAAATTTAATCATGTTATGAGTGTTCCCTTCAAAATTGTTAATAAAATAAGATCAAAAAGTTTGTTACATTGTCATTTCTGCGATTTGCTAAAGGAATGCGAGAGTGAATTGTTATTATATACTCCATACGGTGGTTAAATGGAGCAAAATTTTTAATCAGATTCAGAGAACTTCTACCATAGATATGACCATTTTTGGAAACTAAAAGTGATTCATATCCAGAGACGAATGACAAAGAATGGCTTCTTGACATCACCTTTTTCTGTGCTATTGCAGAAAAACTAAATAACTTAAATGTAGAACTACAAGGAAAAGATAAAACAATAATAGTTATGATAAGAACTTTGAAATCATTCAGGAAAACTTAAGTATGCTTGTGAGGCATCGTGGATTAAAACATTTCAAAAATATGGCTGACGACTCTAAAGATAGAAAGAATCTAATCTACAACAAATATGTTGAAAAGATAATATTCCTCATAAAGGAATTTGAAGAAAGATTTGTGGAATTTGGCAAATTTGAAGATATAGCTAGTTTTTGTCTTATCCATTTAGTGTTAACATCAATATCGAGGATATTCCTATGAAATTAAATGAATTTGTACATACAGACAGATTTAGCAGCCCTCGAAGAAGAAATAATAAATATTAAATATAATATACATTTAAAATCAATGCTTTCAAGTGAGAGCTTCTGGACATTAATAAGCAGGGATAAATATCCAAATATTTGAGGAGTTGCTGCATATTTCAATACATTTTTCAGTTCAACATGTTTGTGTGAATTAGCATTTTCCTGTGTGAATGTGATAAAAATTAAACATAGGTCACAATTATCAGATCTACTAAATATGATATGTTGGACTATTTTCATCATTTATGAGTGAATGTTGTCTATTTGTATGTTATTACTAACATGTTTGTATTTGGAAAGTTTAAAATTTTCTATATATTCAACATTCACTCATTAGATGATGGAAATAGTCCAACATATCACATCTAATAATATATCATTATCACAAACCTTCAGACAAATCGAATCTACATTTGGAATCGTGTTTACGAATTACTTTTAAGTTCATACAAGCCAAATTTTGACAAACTTGCCAAAACTATGCACTGCCAAGTATCATCAAAATTTAAAAAAAATATTTTTTTTTTTACTTTGTAATTTTTTTTTGTAAAATTTGCATCTAATTTATTTTAATACAATTCTAAAACAATTCTCTCTTTTTTCCTCTATATTTTCTTGAATTTTTTTTTTAAATTCAGGACCAGCTATAGAAAATAATTATTTATAGGTAATTTAATAATTCTAATGTAATATTTTACAAAGCAACATGGACAAATTGTAATACTAGAGGGAGCTGAGGTAATTTAAAAGTAGTCATAGTAAAATGTTTTCAACAGTTCTTATTTTATAAAAAAAAAATTCAGTTCGTATCTTCTAAAAATGTCACCAATATTTGTACCTAAAAAGCCTTATTAAAAAAAAATACCAATTCGTAAGTACATTCTAAAAAAACCAGGACTTTGAATCGTTATTTTTTTCTGTTCCAGTTTTCGTTCTGACAAAAATAACGTTTTTTCCCCTGGTTTCCAGTTTGAAGCCCTGTAAAAAATGCTGTCACCCTCAGGTATACCTTCACCCAAAAAGTTGCCCCCAATGTCTAAAAGTTTGGCCACCCCTGTTATAAGGTAACAGGAGGTATTCTTGATTTAGCACTGTTTATTTGTTATTCACAGTTGACTTCCTATATGAAAGAAATTCCTTCATCTGGCATCTGTGGAATTCATTGATATGCTATGCAAGAAATATTTAATCAAGTCTCTACATACTTATAATCATTGATATTTTCATATAAATCAAAATCTATTAGGATAAAGTGCAAGTTATTTGACATCAAAGGTAAATGGAAACATTTATATCTTAGTATATCAATCAATACAAGTAAATACAATTTATGCATTAACCGTATGAATCAAAGTATTGATTAATTAGAATATACCACTATGAGGAGTTCAAAGATGTCTGTCTCTAAGCATAAAATCATTATATATTTATAAAACTTCATTTCTATAACAATCATTTGTTAAAATCTATTTTGTGTTTAATACATAATTAATTAACAAATACAATACAGACAGCTTGGAATGCATAATATAACAATATAAAAAGATCTGTGAAGTTTACTTAATTAATCTTAACAAGTTAAGATTGAAAACTCAAACCAAACAACTAACCCCTTAATAAGAATTATGCAAAAATAACTTTAAAGTGTTAATATATTTTTCTGATTATATGTTTGACTATCAGACTGTAATACTGAGATAACAATGCTGTTGTTAAACAGAGAATAATTAAATGTTAAAAGAAATCTAACTATATGTTATTAAATAAAGCTCGACAGCAAAGTAATAACAAGAAAATGAGTAAAATCATATCTTCAACTTTTATTTTATACTCTTCTAACTTATTCTTATCATTCACTCTCCATCCACATCTTTCACTATTTTTTCTACCTTTATTTCTATCCTTCATCATATTACTAACCATTTCTATTACAATAAAGTTATGATCACTATTACAGTCTCTCTTCATTATCAAACACCTTAATTTTCTGTATTTTATTCATTCCCTCTTTCCCTACCAATACATAATCTATTGTGTGAAATATATTATGCCTGGACCATGTGTATTGTCCCTCATAAATATTTGATAAATTCCCAATGCTCAAATTTACTCTTTGACAAAATTCCTTCAAAAACTGACCATTCTTATTTATCTACATCATCAATTTCTTCAATATTTCCATTCATATCCCATATAACCATTTTTCTCTTCCCCTTTTCTTTAAAACTCTGTATATCCTTAATTAGGCATTCATATATACTACTGTTCCACTCCATTACAGTTTGACTTTCTCCAGTGGCTACAACCACCATCCATTCTTGTCTACCCAACCTTATTTCAAACCACAAATGCTCTTGACATTTAACAATATTTAAATATTTTTTCAATATAACACCTATACCACCACCCCTTTTTACTTTTTCTTTTCTATTTATACCCTGCCATATCACCTCTTCCAAAATAGGTTCTTCTTCTTCTCTTAGATGAGTTTTCACTACTGCTAATTCCTCAAGCTCTTCATTTTCAATTGCTTTATTTAATTCCAGCCACTTTTCTGGTCTACTACCATGTTGCATATTCAAAAATCCAATTTTAACTATTTCTTCTTTCCTAACTACTCTTTTATAAATTCTTTCTTCTCCATTATGTTTATAACAAACTTTCTTACCATTAATCTTACAGACCCTCTCCACATCTACACTTATATCTAAATCAACCATCTTTTGCTTATTTCTTATATCCCATCCATTCTTCTTCTTTTTGATAATATTACAATTTAAAAGCCCACCCCCCTTTAAAAGTTTCCCAAATTATATTCTTTAAATTTCAGACTCTCAAAAACCCAATTTTAACAATTTCTTCTTTCCTAATTATTCTTTTATAAATTCTTTCTTCTCCATTACGTTTATAACAAATTTTCTTACCATTAATCTTACAGACCCTCTCCGCATCTACACTTATATCTAAATCAACCATCTTTTGCTTATTTCTTATATCCCATCCATTCTTCTTCTTTTTGATAATATTACAATTTAAAAGCCCACCCCCCTTTAAAAGTTTCCCAAATTATATTCTTTAAATTTCAGACTCTCAAAAACCCAATTTTAACAATTTCTTCTTTCCTAACTATTCTTTTATAAATTCTTTCTTCTCCATTACGTTTATAACAAACTTTCTTACCATTAATCTTACAGACCTCTTTTGCTTATTTCTTATATCCCATCCATTCTTCTTCTTTTTGATAATATTACAATTTAAAAGCCCACCCCACTTTAAAAGTTTCCCAAATTATATTCTTTAAATTTCAGACTCCCTAAAACTTCACTTCCTTGTTTTCCTAAGTGCAATCCATCTTTACTATATAACTCCCTCTTTCCAATAAACCAATCCCATACATCCATAAACACCACATTATTTCTCTCACACAATTTTTTCAATCTCTCATTTATAGAACATGCCCTATCTAACAAATACCTCTTGTCAAACCTTGGTAATATTCCAACTACCCCTACTCTTCCTTTAATCTCCCTCAAATTCCTAATCAATTCTACATACTCATTCATTTTTCTCTGATGGCTCTAACAAATTATTAGTCCCTACCATAACACCTACATCTCTACTACCTTGCTTTCTCACTTTATCTGTCACATCCCTAATTCTAGCTCCAGGCAAACATATTCTTATATACCAGCTTCTATTTTCCCTTGCAATTATAACCCTCCATTCTCTTATTAGTGAATCTCCCATCAATACTGTCTCATAGTCTACTTTCTCTACTTCATCTGTAACCTTTTCTACCATCTTCTGGACCTCCTTGTCTATTTCTTCCTTATCATTTCTACTCAATAATTTGTTTACCTCCTCACCCTTCATCTCTAACAATTTTAATTTTACTTCTACATCCTTCACTTCTTCCTCTATCTTACTTATTCTCTGGCTAACCATCTCCATTGCATTACTACTTTCTCCACCCATATTTCCTTGCAGCACTCCACTAAAACCATATTCTGTCCTATCTTCCTCAACTACATTTTGCTCCCTCTCCTCTGACTTTCTCTCTAGACTATCTACACTTAGAAACCACTTTCTCACCTCTTTAATCACATTTGCACACTGACTACATAACCAGAAACCTGTTACATCCTTCCTATTCTTATTCAAACATTTCACATGATACACCTCAGCACACACTGTACGCTCTACCAGTGCTCGCCTAATACCTTTCTGCCGATTGTATATACATTGTGCAATACAAATGCAATCCATATTCTTATTTTTCAAGGCACCTATTCTATATTTGACTTTAGAATACCTCTCCTATTCTTCAAACACCCTTACATGGAATAATAAAATTAAAATGATTTTTTACTTTTTCCAAACCTGATCAAACTATAACTTGTTTTCTAACATTAGACCTCCCAAATGTTGCCTTTTTTCTCAAAATAAATGTCTATTTTAAAATTTAAAAAACCTTCAGTAACAAACTTAACTAATAATTAATCTTACATACAACTTTTTTTATAAATATCCTTACGCTAGCACACATTCAACAAGAGCAACTTTTTTTTTTTTTACTTTTTCCCAAACCTGATCAAACTATAACTCCTTTAATACAACTCCCTCTGTTATCAATTGTTTAAAACTTGAAATCTATTGGAAAAATTAAATCTTACAAACATTTATATATATAAAATACTTACAAGTCTTTCTCAAATATTAAACATTTTACATACTTATTTTATTATTAATAATCTTATAAACTAATGCTATTTTGAAACTTATTTTTTTTATTTCTATATATTCCCATGCATATATATATATACACACACAAATATAGTGTAACGATCCGGAGAATAACTCTTAACGTGATCTGCACTACAGGGTGCCATCTAGGCATTTGAACTAGAAAAATTTATAAAGTAGGCTGATACGTAAGTCAAAAAAAAAAAAATTTTTTTTTATTTATTTATATATTTTGATATCCGGTCATTAGCCCATTGTCACTAGCTCAATGGAACAGCAGAGATTTATATTTTACCATAAATTCTTACCTAAGAATATTTTAAAAAGGAATAAAATAAGCCACTGCCAGTAATTAACATACAAACATTTATTTACGCACATATATATAAAATTTAACATTATTATTTTAGTATGTTTATTTTAGATTTGAATTTGATTTTAGAATTTACATTTACATTTTAATTTTTATAATATTATAAGTTTACATTTTAATTAAGTTCGCACAGATAGATTTATGAAAGTTTGTTTTATAATGTTGAGTATAGATCGGTTATATAGATTTCACGGTTAAAAACATTTCAAAATAAACATAAACAATCAAAATACAAAGTCATTGATACCTTCAATTGCAGAGGAAAATTTGTAAGTAACCCAATAGCATTCATCATAAGATGCCCGCATTGACACCAATAACTAAAAAGACATCCAAATAAATACATTTTAGATACTCACCGTAAGGTATCATTATTTACCGAATGTCTATATATTTTGATCAAATATGAAAACCAAAACATAATTAAACGATAATGAATTCATGCAAGCGTCTATACCCAACTTAAATTTAATGCATTTTTATTTAGGGTGTCGAGTATGAATAAACTACATAGATCTGCATTTGAAAAGAAAATATTCTTCCCTGATTTAACCTTAGGCAAAAAGTTCACAGTCAAACCGGCATCAATCCATCTGATACATTTATGTATTCAATGTAGCATGAAAATACGACAACACAAAATACTATACTGTCAGGAATGTACATCTGAACAGTAAGTAGAGTTAGAGAAGACATTGTCTCTCCACCAACAGGAATGCTACATCTATTGGCGAGTAGAACAATAAACAAAAAAACTCCATAGAAATGGATTGCGGTTCTTTGCCGACTTACAAACCCATCCATAGGCAAACAGAAGATGTGTGGCGTATATATGCAATCCTGCCTGTAGCGGATCTCATACTACATCTACTAACTACATCAATATATCCAATCCATTGACCTAATTCAACTATGAAACAAATGACCTAAGATTTACCCTCCCCTAATATAATTTTACAAATCTATATAGCCATTCACGCCCGACTTAAGTTTAACATTTATGTAATTTAGTCTAACGAAAAACAAAAATCATATTAAAAACTTAAAAAGAACAAAAAAAAAAAAAAATGGAAATGATTTTAAATAAAAAATAAAAAAATACATCAAATAACATTATTAACATTAATTTACGTTGGTCAGATAGGATTCTATTTGTATTATTTACTAAAAGGTTTAGAATTTAGAGTTCTTATTGTTTTCAAATGAATATAAAGTTCTTACGATTTTTAAAACGTCCAGCTTTATCCTTTACAGTTGCTTGCCGTTGTTGATAACTTTGAACGGGAATTCCCACGCCGTACTGAAGATATTGGTATCCAGTTAGCAGTTGTTTTTATTTATCCGGAGGTCTTTACTTGAGCTGGTCCTTAACGTAGAAAACGATGTCATTTCTCTTTCTTTTTTAACAGAACTGAAGGGATTGAAGAGTGCATCTTTTCAATCCCTTCTCCTTCGACTCCGCACTA
Organism: Epiperipatus broadwayi; assembly: GCA_028023455.1. Taxonomy (NCBI): domain Eukaryota; kingdom Metazoa; phylum Onychophora; class Udeonychophora; order Euonychophora; family Peripatidae; genus Epiperipatus; species Epiperipatus broadwayi. The sequence goes on along the minus strand of JAQFVV010006223.1, from coordinate 6,379,788 downwards.
ACACATATGTCCTCTCGTAATAACTAATTCTTTTATTTTCAAACCTTTCCTTTTATAATTTTGTGGATTAACTCAACATTACGTCATGATGGTGAAAACCTTTTCGTTGAGGTCCGATTTCCCGATGGATTTCTTTCATTTGCTAAAAGTTTCTATTGTTTTCCTATCTGACCATTGTTTATACATTTAAATGCCCAAGGGCTGGTTCACTTGGACTAATTAAAATAATCATTTCCATTTTTCAATAGCATTAATTAATTTGTTTTCAAACTTACAAGATATATTTTTATCTTTAAATCTTTACTATACAAAATTAACAAAGCGTATGCCACACTTGAATGAGAAGCTATAAAGATACACAGAAATTATTACATGCTAAGCGCTTTCGAGGTCTTTTGCCTCATATTCATAGCGGTACTGTGAGCTGCAGAATGAAAAAAAAAAAAAAATAAAGTTTTCGTTTAATAATTTTTTTTTCATCTGTGCGATTTATATATACGAGTTTAAGATAGAATTAATTTTCAATTTTTGTCTTAAAAAAAAAATTTTTAAATGCGAACTTTTTATTTTAATTTCATGTTTAATAATAAAGAAAAATAATGTAACGGTGTATGTGCCCATTACAATAGATATATACACTTATCTTTTAGTATTAATAACCCTACAAAAATAAGGTTTTTACCGCCCCATCCCAAATGAAATTTGGTTTTATCTTAATACTGCTTCTTTTATTTTCCTAACTTTTTTTATTAGTATATCCTATCATTTTTATACTATCGTTCTCAAATATATGCAGTTTTTATAGTATGCAAATAAATTGACTTATTGTCATATCTATGTTGAATTAACCTTGTAAAAATGGAATTCATCTCACATACATATTTAGTCCTTATCTTATTATTCCTACAAGATCTACAATCTATCTGATATACCCCATTTATACATTTTCCTATTCCTTTAATATATTTATTATCTAATATATTCATTACATTTCTTTTATTTACTACCTTATATTTAATTATATATTTTTTATTAATTTTTCTAATAATTTTATTAACTCTTAACTATATTACTATATGTTTTAACACCTATATACTCCTTCCTTATACTATTCTTCCTATATTTATCCTTCTCTATTAACTTTGTTAGTTTTCTTCTGTTAATTTTATATTCTTCACTATTACTTTCTCTGGATATTCATTTTCTTTAAACTCCTTAACTTTTTATACTCCTCTTCACTTGAACAATAAGTCATACATATTCTTGAACTAATACCATTTATTTTATATTTAATATCTGTATTATAATTCCAATTCATTATATTACTATTCCCATTCATTTTTTTATAGACAGATGTCTCATTCTACATCTTCCTTTATCATGTTTTTGTTAATAATATATCTAAATATGATAACTTATCTTTCTCTTTCCACTGTAAATTTAATATTCTTATCTAATTTATTTTTTCTAAATACTTGTCTTTCCCTTCTATTAAAAATTAATAATCATCTAAATATCCTTTTAACATTATTGGACCAATCTCCTCATCCATCATCTTTTTTTTTTCTATTTCCTCCATATATATATATATATTACTTAATATTCCACTCAATGTCCCTTTTTTCTGTTTAAAATATTCTTCATTAAATTCAAATGATATCTCTTTACAACATAACTCCAGAATCTGTTTTAACTTAATTACTGATATTTCTATTACTTTTTCTTCATCTTCTATATATTTATTAATTGCTAAATCAATTATTTTATCCACATCCAAATTTGTGTACATTGACACTATATCTATCTTAATCATTGTCAATCTATATTTATCATAATTATTAACTATTTCCTTAATTAACTCTTTATTTTTTATATATGCAGTTGTTTTTATCAATGTATTTTTTTAAAATATTAATTTTATATACACCTAGGTCTCTTTTTACGCGGACTTATTTAACATGATTTTGAAAGTCGATTTCCAATAATGCGCTATTATTACTTTAAATAATAAATTTCGCGCACTTACGTTATATTGAAAGTAATAGCACATTATTGGAATTCGACTTTCATCTTAGTAATTTCAATATTTTCAGTGCTTTATAATAGTAAGATTTTATGCAATAATGAAATTAAAATCATGATTACCACATTTTATGTATACACATATTAAATTTTACAAGATTATAATGTAAATTTGTTCAAACATTGTGCGTGTTAATTTTGCATTTTAAATCACATTCTGTTTTTGCTTTTTAAAAAAGAACGTAATCAATTATTATTTTCTTATTAATGACACTAATCATTAACGTGCTCTTAAATTCCGAGAGCTAAATGGTTGTATGTCTGGATATCGCCAGCTTCATAAACAATTAATAAAATCGTCTCAAAGATTAATTACTAATTACGTTGTCACCAGAAAATCATAATTAAAATGTGTATAAAAAAATGTAAATTACTGCACTGTAAATTATACATAAAAATTAAATATTATAGTTAAAAATAGTTTGTCTTGTATCAATTTTTTTCAAATTTGAAATTTTTTATTAGTCATATTTTATTTCCTTATATTTTTTTTTGCGCAAATTTTAAAGTAATTTTACATTGGTGCTTTGCTTTTACGCGAATTTTGAAAAATCACAGACCACACACCCCCCCCTTTTCAATGTAAGTTACGTCTATCTTTGCGCGATTTCGTTTGCGCGTGATTTCTGAGGAACCTATCTATCGCGTAAAATGAGACCCAGGTGTATATGTATTTTATATGGAGATTGTATATTGAAACAGACAGATCGGAGAACCGATCTTCGTTTCAGGTGTTTTTATGTACGGTAATTCAAACTACTGTTCGCCCGCAGTGAGATTTTGTCTATTTTAAGTTATAATATAAATTAGTTATATATTCTATAGTTTATAAATAAATATGTAAAGTTTCCGTATATAAATGTCACAAACCATGAAATAATATTCGTGTGTGCGTGGTTTGTGAGTTTATATCATTTAATTTAAAGTTTCAGTGCGGGCGTATTTGTTTTAAATTTTAGTTTTAAAATGGTATAAAGTCGTATAAAAATACTGATCAAAAGTCACATTCCTTTGATCAGTGTTTTTATTTAAAATCTAATTGCACAAATGTTCAGAGCAATTAAGTTGTATTCAAAATTAGTAAGGAATTTTTATATGTAATTAATGTATCGATTTAAAAATAGCGTATAAAATTAAAAGATTGCTAGAAACAGATAATTGATTGTTGGTCAAGCTGAAAAGGAGGCGGAGCCTAAAACAAAAACAAGTCGGAAAGGTCAGCAGTGGCTATTTTAGAAAAAAACTTACATTCTAACTTTGGTCGTGTGTGAGAGAAGTAGTCTCGAGACAACACAGCAGTTGAGTATAATTCAAACCTTATTATTAAGAAGTTTATCAGTGAATCGCCATGTTCATGGGCTAAGTGCCAGGAGCTGGTCTCTGCCCGCCAATATGGATCCTCGTGCCGCTGTTTGATCATGTTTCATATACTTCAGAATTTCCAACTTCCAATCTCAAAATTTACTATGCCTTACAAATAACTTTCAAAAATGCGCGCCTACGTTCGTCACAAACCAAGCTGGATGAAGAAAGAAGAGTAACTTTGTTACACGAACTTTAATTTTCTTCCGTGCTTAATGTTATCAATCAAACAAATCACATGTAAGTTTTATGTCATTTATAATGCTATTATTTAACCTGTCAGTAAATTTTCTTTTCTTTTTTTTAACCCTCTGCTCTAGTCTTTAGAAATCATTTATAAAATTGTAATTAATAGTAATAATATTTCAACTGAATGCAGTTATATTTTCTTATGTTGCTTATTTCATAAACAAACATTGCCAATAGTAATATTTCCAACTATGTGTAAACTAGTGTGTAATAATGATCAATTTAATTTAAAAGTAATTTCATGTTCTGAGTTAAATATTCTTTCATATTCCGAGTTAGTAAATGTTAAATCACTTTATTATTCTGTGTTAAGTTGGTATAAAATTACAATCTAAGTTTCAATATTAAATATATATAATAGTTTCAAAGTGTTATCGTAATGTCATGTCTGATCTGAGAAATAACTCCCTGTATAATTTAATACTGTCGCTACCGCCTGTCAACCTGAAGGGTTAAGAGTCCCAGAGTAAAATTAACTAATTATTGTTTTTCACCTTCAGTTTAATTTCGCTATGTTTTTATTGGGATAAGGATCTCAGCCTGTGGCGTAGAAACAGACTAATAGTTTCCAGGTTTTATATAATTTCTTTTAAAAAATCCATTTCAAGTTCTCGTACGTGATGTCTGTGGCAATGCCTTCCCTTCGCTGAAGTTAGCGTCTCGCCATTCTACCATTGGGGAATGAAAGCAGTTTTTCTTTCCCGGTAATCTCTTGGATCACCGGGGTTCGAAATGATCCCGGCTGGTTGTCGTGTCCCGGAGCTACTTGGGGGCATTAAGCCTTGTCAAAGTACAAGCCGCCCGGTATTCCGTTAATGCACCGCAATTGATTACTGTAGGGCTCTTGAATATAGGCAACCACCAGTTCATCTATCTTCCATGTCGTAATTATATAAAACCACCAGTTCATCTATCTTCCATGTCGTAATTATATAAAACCACCAGTTCATCTATCTTCCATGTCGTAATTATATAAAACCACCAGTTCATCTATCTTCCATGTCGTATTTATATAAAACCACCAGTACATCTATCTTCTTATGTCGTATTTATATAAAACCACCTCCACTGTTCGTCTACGTTCCGGCTCGAGCCTATTCAAATAAAATAAGTAAACAAAAATCTTTAGATAAATATTTTTTCCAATGCTCTAATACTCTGATTCTTTTAACCACCCGTCAATCCTTCAATCACACAGCTATTGGCATAAGTTTGTTTATTAAATAAAACGTTCACTAAAGACTAGTAGCCAAATACAAGAGGATTTATGAAGTCTTACCGTACTGTTAACATTATATTTATATGCTTTGTATTTTCATGTTGAACACTATATTTATCCGCTTTCTATTTTATTATTGAACACTATATTTATATGCTTTATATTTTGCTTATTAAACACTTTATTTAATCTAAATTTTTGTGTCCTCCACCTTATTACTCTCTAAGTCTATTTAGCCACTTACTGTCTGTATTGGCAACTTAAATATATGCGTCACATAAATGACCGTCCCAGTATCTATAGTCTAATAAATCTATTTATCATTAACTGTAAGAATTTAGTCTATGTTCTGAGCTGAGCTAGAAAAGGGATAACCCCGTGCTGTTATAAAGTCATCATCGGTTAGTCATACCGGGGTTTGGGTTTGAATTCAGTTGGCGTTTTGGAATTTATTCTTAAACGTGGGCTGGGTTTGAACTCGGGTACTGTGTATGAGTAAGCGTGGTGGATTTATACCGGTACAGTTATTATATTTTTGGACGCCCTCCGTGGTGCTCGATGAAGAAATCTCCCACACCCTGCAGAGTGAACGGAAGTAAACAGTTAAATGATAAAAATATTCAATTTTTTTTGGCGTATTAAAATGCGCAAGTTAAATTATAGTAGTAAAACAAGTAATATAAATTTTTTTTTTCTCCCTCACATAAAGAATCAGTATATAATCCTCCCAAATATTGTTAAGAAACAGAGTGAAGATTTTTTTTTGAAAAGAGAGCGGAAGCAATTCGTGCGTGTAATTAATTAAAATAAATGAGTTATTCCATAATGTTTTGCGAGTTCATTCTTGTCGTTTAAATCATATGAAAAAAATAAAGAAGTAGAATTAAGTCCAGTTCTAAAAAAATAAAAACGTGTACGCGTATATATATTTGTGTACGTATATATATATATATTTTCGTTTGTTGTGAAAAATATTTTTTTTTGAAAAAAGAAGAAAGAAGTAGGATTATTCTTGTGTTTTAAAAATAAAAACGTGTGTGCATATATATGTTGTAATATAAACAAAAAAAACCTTACCGGAGTCAGTATTAAATTTTTTGCCTATATAAATCTTGAATCAAAAATGATTAGGTCATATAAAAGTATATATTTGGGGATCAGTAGATTAAATTATCTATTGGTCACATGTTGCTGGCTGGCGCCTATCAAATAAATTTGTCAGCAAACATGTTTGTCCATACAGCAGTGGCGAGTGTTGTTTTAAAAGAGAGTAGGGTGGCATATATAAAAAGAGAGAATTACTGACAGAAATACAAAAAAATACTATGTTATGTACCCATTATGAATATGTATGTATTATAGGACTGAGGAGAACAGTGCGAACTGGGTGAAAGAAAGTTTTTTTTTTCCCTGTATATTTTTAGTAATGATTTTAGACATGTCATATTATATTCCTAAATAAAAAAAAAAAAAGCGTAGATAACAAAAACCAGACTGAACGTAGGCGAAGGAAGAAAAGAGAGAAAGGAAGTAAGCCACACAAACAGTATCAGCAGCGGAGGAGGATTTGGCACAAGGAGCAGGGATCAGTAACCTTTTATGATATATACAAATCAAAGCGTTGTACGAATCAAAGTCTTATGCTAAAAACATTTCTAAGGAAAAACGAAGCAGAAATGGCAGAAATAGAAGGAAACAAACAGAGGGAGCACGATCGCGATGCGAAGTTTAACGCGATCCTCAGAGAGGGGAGAGAGGACAGAAAGATCATGATGGCCATGTTGGCGCGTATGGTACAGATTGAAGAATGGTATATGGGGTCGGACGTTAAAACAGTTAGGGAAGGTAAAGAAATTATTAGTGCGAGGAGTGGAGCAGAGGACACAGAACCTCAACCAACTAAAATAAGGTTGGAACCTCATGAGATTAGATTAGTGAATACAAATGCCAACTCTACTCAACAAAAATGTAAAGAATTAGATTTGACAGAGATTACTCATAGTCAAAGTTTTACTCTAGCAGATTTAGCCAAGAATGAAGAAAGTACTGAGGAAATGGTGGTTTCAAATTTACTGCAAGCCAGCCCATCTCAAAGTGATTATATCAGTTTACCACCATCTAATGGAGTGGCTGTATCGATGATGAAAAATATCAATAGAACAATACATACTGTTATGGATGAATCTTCTGAAATCATAATTAATGAGAAGTTATATGTTCAGAATAATTATAAAGACGTTCTGTGGAAAAGTGCATTAATGAAGACATCAAAGTTAAAGTTTAGAAATGATGCTGAATGGCCTCCTGATATGAAAAGGAAGAAAGTGGACAGATCTTTAGTTGTGTACAATGCTGCCCATTTTAATAAAACCTATAATTATTTGTTTATGAAATATGATCAGAACAAAATTGATGAGGAGCTGAACTCATTAAACAGAAATAATAAACTTTGTTTTAAAGCATGGACATATGTTAAAAAAAATAGTTTCATAAAAAAAGGAGAAAAACTTCTCAACTCTCAAAGTGAATATGTTATAATGGATGCCATTAGATCACAGAAAGTTAGAGAAATTCTTTTAAAGCAAGATACTTTTAATAATGAACAATATAATAATATACCAAAGCACAATATTGTGACCGCTTTTGCTATTTTAGTAAGAGATCTAAAAAAACATACCTATAACCTTTATATACCTCCCGACCCAGGGAGAAGGTAGAGATATACAAAATGATAACCTGGGAAATGACCACTATGACATGCACAAGATGATGAGAAAAGGAATTATGGTAATACACCCGCCTTTATAAATATTAAGTTCAAACCCTCACCCAGACTGTTCTCCAAGGTCAATCAATTATGTGGAAAAGGGGAAAGAAAAACTGTTAATCAGAAATTATGTATAATCATTTTTTTTTTGTTGTTTTTTTTTATAAAGTGACAAGAAATGAAACAGACAGATCGGAGAACCGATCTTCGTTTCAGGTGTTTTTATGTACGGTAATTCAAACTACTGTTCGCCCGCAGTGAGATTTTGTCTATTTTAAGTTATAATATAAATTAGTTATATATTCTATAGTTTATAAATAAATATGTAAAGTTTCCGTATATAAATGTCACAAACCATGAAATAATATTCGTGTGTGCGTGGTTTGTGAGTTTGTATCATTTAATTTAAAGTTTCAGTGCGGGCGTATTTGTTTTAAATTTTAGTTTTAAAATGGTATAAAGTCGTATAAAAATACTGATCAAAAGTCACATTCCTTTGATCAGTGTTTTTAATTAAAATCTAATTGCACAAATGTTCAGAGCAATTAAGTTGTATTCAAAATTAGTAAGGAATTTTTATATGTAATTAATGTATCGATTTAAAAATAGCGTATAAAATTAAAAGATTGCTAGAAACAGATAATTGATTGTTGGTCAAGCTGAAAAGGAGGCGGAGCCTAAAACAAAAACAAGTCGGAAAGGTCAGCAGTGGCTATTTTAGAAAAAAACTTACATTCTAACTTTGGTCGTGTGTGAGAGAAGTAGTCTCGAGACAACACAGCAGTTGAGTATAATTCAAACCTTATTATTAAGAAGTTTATCAGTGAATCGCCATGTTCATGGGCTAAGTGCCAGGAGCTGGTCTCTGCCCGCCAATATGGATCCTCGTGCCGCTGTTTGATCATGTTTCATATACTTCAGAATTTCCAACTTCCAATCTCAAAATTTACTATGCCTTACAAATAACTTTCAAAAATGCGCGCCTACGTTCGTCACAAACCAAGCTGGATGAAGAAAGAAGAGTAACTTTGTTACACGAACTTTAATTTTCTTCCGTGCTTAATGTTATCAATCAAACAAATCACATGTAAGTTTTATGTCATTTATAATGCTATTATTTAACCTGTCAGTAAATTTTCTTTTCTTTTTTTTAACCCTCTGCTCTAGTCTTTAGAAATCATTTATAAAATTGTAATTAATAGTAATAATATTTCAACTGAATGCAGTTATATTTTCTTATGTTGCTTATTTCATAAACAAACATTGCCAATAGTAATATTTCCAACTATGTGTAAACTAGTGTGTAATAATGATCAATTTAATTTAAAAGTAATTCCATGTTCTGAGTTAAATATTCTTTCATATTCCGAGTTAGTAAATGTTAAATCACTTTATTATTCTGTGTTAAGTTGGTATAAAATTACAATCTAAGTTTCAATATTAAATATATATAATAGTTTCAAAGTGTTATCGTAATGTCATGTCTGATCTGAGAAATAACTCCCTGTATAATTTAATACTGTCGCTACCGCCTGTCAACCTGAAGGATTAAGAGTCCCAGAGTAAAATTAACTAATGATTGTTTTTCACCTTCAGTTTAATTTCGCTATGTTTTTATTGGGATAAGGATCTCAGCCTGTGGCGTAGAAACAGACTAATAGTTTCCAGGTTTTATATAATTTCTTTTAAAAAATCCATTTCAAGTTCTCGTACGTGATGTCTGTGGCAATGCCTTCCCTTCGCTGAAGTTAGCGTCTCGCCATTCTACCATTGGGGAATGAAAGCAGTTTTTCTTTCCCGGTAATCTCTTGGATCACCGGGGTTCGAAATGATCCCGGCTGGTTGTCGTGTCCCGGAGCTACTTGGGGGCATTAAGCCTTGTCAAAGTACAAGCCGCCCGGTATTCCGTTAATGCACCGCAATTGATTACTGTAGGGCTCTTGAATATAGGCAACCACCAGTTCATCTATCTTCCATGTCGTAATTATATAAAACCACCAGTTCATCTATCTTCCATGTCGTAATTATATAAAACCACCAGTTCATCTATCTTCCATGTCGTAATTATATAAAACCACCAGTTCATCTATCTTCCATGTCGTATTTATATAAAACCACCAGTACATCTATCTCTTATGTCGTATTTATATAAAACCACCTCCACTGTTCGTCTACGTTCCGGCTCGAGCCTATTCAAATAAAATAAGTAAACAAAAATCTTTAGATAAATATTTTTTCCAATGCTCTAATACTCTGATTCTTTTAACCACCCGTCAATCCTTCGATCACACAGCTATTGGCATAAGTTTGTTTATTAAATAAAACGTTCACTAAAGACTAGTAGCCAAATACAAGAGGATTTATGAAGTCTTACCGTACTGTTAACATTATATTTATATGCTTTGTATTTTCTTGTTGAACACTATATTTATCCGCTTTCTATTTTATTATTGAACACTATATTTATATGCTTTATATTTTGCTTATTAAACACTTTATTTAATCTAAATTTTTGTGTCCTCCACCTTATTACTCTCTAAGTCTATTTAGCCACTTACTGTCTGTATTGGCAACTTAAATATATGCGTCACATAAATGACCGTCCCAGTATCTATAGTCTAATAAATCTATTTATCATTAACTGTAAGAATTTAGTCTATGTTCTGAGCTGAGCTAGAAAAGGGATAACCCCGTGCTGTTATAAAGTCATCATCGGTTAGTCATACCGGGGTTTGGGTTTGAATTCAGTTGGCGTTTTGGAATTTATTCTTAAACGTAGGCTGGGTTTGAACTCGGGTACTGTGTATGAGTAAGCGGGGTGGATTTATACCGGTACAATATATATATATTGATGTGTATTTACATATATAGAGAGAGAGATTTGTATATATGTCTATGGGTTTATATATGTATGCTTGAAGGATATATGTGTATATATTTTGATATACATATATGTATATATGAATTATATATATATATGGGTGTATGTGGATCTATATATGTATGTTTAAGGAATATATGTGTATATATTTTGATATGCATATGTATGTATATTATATATAAAATAATAGTTATGTATTTATATCATTCAAATAATGTAGTTCTGATGAAGACTGCTAGACAGTCAAAACTGTCAGGAAAATAAAGTTTTATTAAAAAAATGTTTTGCATTAAAGTGTATATGAGATGAGTTATTATAAGAAATGTATAATGGAGATTAGATGTTTGAACATGAATTTTAACATACAATTATATTAAAATTTCTAAATAAATTTACTTTATTTCTAAATAAATGATTTTAATAATTTAATTAAAAGCCCAACTGTTTTAATTAAAAATTATGAGAACTAATGTACTTGACAGGTGTGGTTCCGGATGGTTAACGTTAATTAATCAATTAGCTGTCAGAGAAATTTATAACTAAATTATGTGCAGAGATTAATGCATTCCATTCTTTATATTTTCAAATCAAATTTCAATTCCATTCTTTACTTCAATTCTCTAAATTAAATTTAAAGAAAATTATTCCTCTCAATATGAGACTTGGTGAAACCAGAAATTTTAATAAGATAAAAGATGTGTGGATAAATTAACAAATTTTTCTCTTTTCAACTTAAGTAAAACTCTGCAGTATGCCCAAAGTCAATCATTGTCAAAAAAAAAATGCAAATAACTTGATATTTTAATCTTGATTGTGATTTATTTATCATAAATGTATTTCAATATATGAAAAATAATAACTAGAAAATAAGTTACTTCTAAAAATCCATGAAAAGTCTTTGAAAATTTATATATTTTTAAATTAAAATCTGCAAAACAATATTAGAAAGTTATATTTAAATGAAAAATTCACAATTATTTCTTCCAAACTTGCCGAATGCATTTTCTCCACAATACAGAAGACAAAATATTGCAGAAATATTAAATCACATTTTAAAATCATCGGAGTTTACTACGGATTTTTATATTTTCAAAAACCTAATCAAATTTTAAAGTTTTATTCTAAAAAATTAATTTTTATGCATTAAGGTTGCATTTTATTTAAATATGCAAAAAACAAAGAAATCAATTTATATGTAAATTTTAAAGGATGTAAAAAAGAGTTTGTTGTTAATTGAATAGATTTCTCTTTAAGAATTTAAGAGTACCATCAGGGAAAATTTTCTAATAACTATGCATGTGTTCTTGTTGCAAATGTTATTACTCATACAGTAAACAAATATGGATGGGCTGTTCAACCAAATGCATCAGCCAATATGATAAGTTAAATGGCTTTTTGCCTAAAAGTTTAAAACTAAAAAATATCATGGTTTTTCTTCTCATTTGATTGACATATCAGCTGAGTTTTCTTGAAGCCAGGATAAATATGTGGCAAATGATTTTTTTTTTAGATATTTATAATAACAACAGACAATATTAAATTATAGTTCTAATTCACAAGAGGCTGTAAGATTATCAGCCAAGATAGCAGTTGGCAAGGCAGAGGATAGTTAACAATCATCTTCTGATTGCAGATCCAGGCTGTCATTTGATGAGATGACTTATTTTGATATCTATTTCTATAGATCACTTTGAAGAGATTACATAAATTGTAAAAAAAAAAAAAGTCTAATATTAAATGGTTCATGAGTGGACTTGTAAAATTAGAAGAAAATATGAAGATGATTTGAAAAGTGGACTTACACTTATTACAAAGGTACAAATATTAAAATCCAAATGGAGTGGGGTTCATTTTTAATAAAAGAGGAAGTCCAATGATGTAGAGATTAATGGTAAAACAGACTGTCAAAATTAATTATTCAATTTAACAATAAATAACAAATACAGATAATGCAGGTTTATATCCTAACAAGTAGGACTTTTATATGAATGTACAAAATATTTTAAACTATACCAAACATTTTAAAATTGTCATGGGAGATTTTAATGCCAGAATTGGTAAACAACTGAAAGATGAAAGTGTTATAGCTAAATTTCGTTATTGTAACAGAAATGATCAAGGATATAGATTTTTGGAGTTTTCAGAAGTATATTTTCTTTGAGAAAAATACTGAACGGAAATGGAAGTATCCAAATAAAAGCATAGCAAATTTAGATCATAATTTGACTAATAGAAAATATGCATTCCAAGATTTTAATTACTTCATGGATTAAATATGCAAAGTGAACATCAATTAGTATGATATAAGGTATGTGTTAATGTAAAATTAAAAAGTCAAAAACTACTAAGAAAAATGATATTAGCAGTCAATATCCCAAATCATGAGAACCATCTAATAATTTAAATTGGAACTTGCTGATTACTTTAAAATATTCACAAACTTTGAAGATGGTTCAGATGATAATCTATAGAACTGCAAAAAAGATAGTATAAATTGCAGCAATTCACAAGTAAATTTTCAAATGAGACAAGACAATATATATATAAAAAAAAGAATATGAAAATTTTTAAAAATAATCCATTAAAAAAAATCTAGTTTTGAAAAATGGTACAAAAAAGAATTCATAATAAAATACAAGTATGAATTGGCAAGTAAAGCTATAGAAGAGAATAAAAATCTAAAAATGTAAAACAATACATTGATATTGAATTATTTTAGCAATAAGAATTAACTAAAAAAACTATTACTAAAAATGAGGCATCATAAGATAAGTGAAAGTTCTACAAAGAATTATATCATAGTAAAAAACGAAGTAAATATTACAATTATTATACCTTCTGAATTGCCAAGAATTTTAAATGAAGAAGTGAGATATACAAATAAATCTATAAGGAGCAAAGCTCTAAGAAATGATGGAATTATTATTTATATCTTTAAAAAGGCTGATGAACTAAAAAAATTGTTACCAAAATTATATATCAAATATCTAAATGATAAAGATGTGCTAGATGATTGAAATAATGATAGAAATATTAAAATAATTAATATTAGAAATTATACTTCTAATAGACTTCTACTAATTCTATACAAGACCTTTACTAAGATAACAACAATTTGTCTACAGTAAAATATGGGCTCAAATCAACCAAAAGAATAAGCTGAATTTAAGTGTTATTAGCATACCCAAATACTGAGAGAAATTATAGAAAGGAAAAAGGAATACGAGTTGCATTATGTTTTTGATTTGTACATTACAAAAACAAGCACTTCCACAGTGACTAAAGCTTTGAATTTAAGATATAAACCCAAGATATTCTGATAATAATATTTATCAAAACACAAGAGCAGTGTCACATTATATGGTGACACTTTAAAAAGAGTATATATCAGAGTTATTCCATATCCCTAAAAATTTTTAAAGAAGTTTTACAAAAAGTATGCAAAATTATTCAAGTCATTTATATTTTTCAGAAGATGCTTGAAGGCATTACGAAATATTGCACAACATAACAGATAAAAGTAAAAAAGGAGGATTAATAATAGACATTAAAAAAGACTAAAGTAATCTTCAAGGATTTTCTCAGAAGATAATAAATATCAATAATCATGAATTAGAACTACACAATTACAAATGCCTTGTTCAGATTATTAATATGATAGAAATATAATGGATAAAAATATTCACAAATTTAAAAGAGAGTGGAGTGCTTTTGGTAGAAGTAACTTAGTATTAAAAAGATATCCTGCTTGTGTTTAAAAAAGAAAGTTTTTAGTAGATGTTTTTTGCCAGTTTTTATTTATGGATCTAAAACTTGGCCACTTAATAGCAGAGAAATACAGACTTCAGATCACTCAACAAAGTCTGGAGAGATGCTAGAAATAACAGATCGAAACAAAATATATGGATAAGAAAACAAACCAATATAACTGATATCACTGAAAGAATGAGGTGGAGCTGGACTGAATATATCAGTAATAGAGATGATAATAGATGGATAAAGTTTTAAATTGGACTTCAAAATATTATAAAAGATTTAGAAAAAGACACATATAAAATGGATAGATGAAATAACAAAATAGCTTATGCAATGTGAAGATTGCAAAAACTGGATTTAACTTGGACAGACCTTCATCCTGCAATGGATCGATAATAGTTCAACACACAATGAAATATTTGCTGCACATTTTAAAAATAATTTTTTTCTGGTATATATATATCTTAATATGGAAATAAGACTAAAGTTGTTATAATAATAATTCATTACCCGTGTTATAATTAAATGTAATCTGCAAAACCAAAAAAGAAGATAGGATCCTTTCACTAATAAATACTTTGTACAAAACTTTGAAAAATAAACTCCAACAATGTCAAGCGTCAGCGGCCTGGCGGTTAGCGTAGCTGTCTTCCAAGCAGCTGCCCGGGTTCACTTCCCGGTCGATGCTTTGACATATAAACAAAAAAACAAGAAACCGGAGAATTTCATTCAATATATTTTCTATTATTATTCTACTAAAGAAAGAATATAGGAACAAATTTAAAAATTAAATATTCATAATCACCAGCTATGTTCCAAAAAATTACATTTTAATATATGAACTATCCATATTCTGTTCAATAAATATATTCTTTCCAGACAAAAGTAAAATTTACCATGTTTGCAATTGAGGAAATGAATTATCAAGTGTTTGCCATCTTAGAACAATAAAAAAAAAAAAAATTCATTGTGATTTAAATAACAAAGCTTTACATTCATCTTCACCTCAGGCAAAAAAAAAATAACGTAAATATTTTCTTAAATATTTCAAAGATAAAAACTTTGAAACTTTGTTTTATAATGTGTTATAATTACATTGTGTTAAATATGTTCAAATATGTAACTTCATTTACTGTGTAATATATGTATCAAATGATCTTTTTTTTTTATGCAATAAGATTTTAATTCTGAAATACATTTTTGAACTTTATTACTGTATAATGGAGAACATTAGTATACTGTTAAAAATTTTGTTATTAAAACTTCAGATTGAGAAGAATTTGTTAATGCTAATTTTGAAAGTATTATTTAAAAATCTATTTTTTTTTTTTTATTAAAAAATTTTTTTTTGATAACAAACTATACACAAATATTAACATATTTACAGTAGAATAAATTTTATGACATAGGAAAAAACATAATAAAACTGCTACCATAATGGAACCAAATAACATAATAAGTTACCTCCAATAAAGTGTGATCCAAAATTGAAGAGTGACATTTTAATATTACATAATCACGATAACTGAACAAGAGTCCAGATATTTGCTTTCCAAAAGTGAAATTTAATGAAAGTAAAGATTTAAGCTATGAGAGAACATAACTGAAGTAGATTGTTGATTGTCAAATTTTGGTCATGATGTTCCTGGGTAAAAAATTGAGAATAAAGGTATAAATTAAACCAGTGGTTCTCAAAGCATATTCTACAGAACACTGGTATTTCATGAATCTCCTTCATGTTTCATGAAAAAAAATTGTAAAAATAATAACTCTTGTGTTATTGTAGAAATAATTGAACTGCTCACACCCTTGTTGTGTAATTCATATTATTTAGATATCAGGTTAACGTTTATTTTAAAATATCCTGCTATATCAAAAAAAGCTATAATGGTTTTATTGCTCTTTTCTACATCTTATTTTTGTGAAATTCCTTTTTTTAACATTAGTCAACATAAAAGACTTGAAAACTTAAAAGCAGGAAGAATGGCATTGTCATTCATTTGTTCAAATATTTCAGAAATTTGCAAAAAACATTAACACATCTTTCACAAAAAATTTATTCTGTAATTTGTTAAAAGTTTTTAGTTTGCTTTCAATGATTCTTTAAATATAATAAACCTAATATGTTCATATAACCACAGGAAGAAACTTGTTTTATTTCCTTCCTTATTATTCTCCTATACATTGTACTTTAAAAGTTTAAATTTCCCATAAAATTTCTATATTTTCTTTTGACAATTTGATGTTATTGATGAGTCATCTCCGTAAAATATTAAGTAATTATTTTGTAATTTTGAATTTTTGTATATTAGTATTCTGCAAAAAATATATTAAGTGAAATGTGTTCCGCAATTCTATAAAGACTGAGAATCACTGAATTAAGCAATTCTTTATTTTTTTTAGTATATTTTTTTTATTATCAAATATTATGAAAAAGCATGCGAGCCACATAATCCTTAGAAAGTGAATAATTACCGACACATTATAAGGCTAAAAGTATTTTATATATTATTAATATTCTTAAAATGTTTTGAAGTGTGTTCAAAAAATTATGAACAATTTAAAGATTTATATAAACTAATGCATCCTTTTGAATTAAGATGTTGTTTTGCAGATTTTGCTCAACTAGTCAGAAACTGATATTTCTTTTCAACTCGCTCTCCCCCCATCTACTAAAATCTCAAAAATTCTCACTGTATCAAACTCATCACCCATGAAAATTTTAGTAGACACTTGAACTGAGAGCGGTGATAAATTGTAAAAACAAAATTCTACAAACAAAATCTACAATCACTTAATCCAAAAGCAGCGATAAACCCAAAGAAAACTACTCATTAACATATGTTCCTCTATTCTGCTACCTACATTCAACCAAAAAACTAATGAAATTTCTATTATTTATTAAAATTGTCAAGTTGTTTTGCCACCTGTCCAATGAAGTAGTTCATAGATTTGTTTCTTTTTTTTTTTTTGTATTTTTTTATTAGCAATAAAAAATAATTAGCAATATTTGTTCTTTCAAATTGTCTAAAGATTTTTTAAACCTCCTATCTACTATAGTATTATTTTCATCACAAGCTTTCCATACAGTAGCACCACTAGTGCAAGCCAGAGTAAATTGATGTAATGCACTGTGCCTTCTCCTTATGCGGAGTCAGGAATCTCTCAGCAACTATGCCCAGAAAAATCTGTTAGCCACTTTACCTTCCATTTCCTACCCTAACGTTTCCCATAATCTGCTCAATCCCATTTCCACTACATAATCTTTGTCAACTCCATGGCCTTCATAATTTTCCCAAACCCAGCATAAAAACCAACAACCCACTTTCTGCATAATCACTTTGTTCATATTTATTCTTCCATAACTTCATTGTTTGTACCCTTTCTGCTTTCAAGCATTTACATTGATGCATAATATTTGCTATGCCTTCCTTACACAACTTGCAGACTAAATCATCCATATTTTTCCATTTATATGCATATTCCCTTGTTGATAAAGATCTCATTCGAGCCATAAACAATAAACTATTTTCCTTGCTATTATCATAAATTAATTCGCACCCAATGTTCCATTTACTTCTATATATACTTACTCTTTTTACTCTCCATACTAGTTCTCCATCTCTTCAATTCCCTATTCTTTATTAATGCATCTATTCTTCTATCCCATTCCTTACCACTATAACACTCAACAATCCTCCAAACACAATCACCCCACCTTTTGCACAAATATACAGATAAAAATTCTTTATCCAAATCTTCTGCATACCACATTATCTTTCTCACCCATCTTGTTGCCTGCCCTTTACTCGTAACCCAATTAAATATTATTTTGGCTATTCTTTTATTATCCATAAACTGCAATCTACTGAACATTTTCATTTTGCATCTCTCATATAAAAACTTGACCATTGTATTTCTTCTTGAATTGCCTCCTTTGCTGTCCACACATCTGCATCTAATGCATGTCTTCCTACTTCCCTTTGTACTTTTTCTAAGTAATCTAATACCCCTTTACTAACACATAATGCATCATTGCCATATGTTAACCCTGCTACTGCCACTCTCTTCCATACAATTCTAGCTACATCATATTTATTATGTGAAAACACTGTTAATTTCTTTATCAATCCCTTTCTTTTCTTTGCTTCATTTATCAATTTTTTCTTCCATTCATGCAAGCAATTTTTCTGATTACTCAAGATGATTCCCAAATAACTATATCTATTTACCACACTTAACTTTATATCCCCCAATAAAAATTCTTCGTCTTCTTTTTCCCCAGTATTAACCATCATTATATTTGATTTTTCTTCACTAAATTTAATCCCCATCTCTTTACCCACCCTTGCGCATGTCCTCAGCATAACTTCCATAACTTCTTTCAGCACACAAGAAGACATCATCCACACACACACAAAAAAAAAGACCCGACAAAATGTATACTCCCTTGCCACATATTAACAGTATTTCTACCCCTCTTCCTAGTCTTTCTATTGCTCTCTCTTTTTCACTCAAATACAACAAAAACAAAATAGGTTACATAAGGCAGCCTTGCCTTAATCCCACCTCATTTTTAACTGTAACTAATTCTATATCCCCTAATTAAAATGTATAGTAATTATTTTCATATAATTTCTTAATAATATCCACTAAAGGTTCATTCATTCCCAAATTTGCTAAACTTATTCATAATCTATTTCTTCTATCATATGCCTTCTTTATATCTATAAAACTCATATATAACTATCTGAATTCCTATTCATATCCATAAGTTGTGTAAATACAAATAAACTATCTCCTACATGCTATCTGACCTAAAACCTCCTTGCATTTCCCCCACATTATTTTCTTCCATCCATTTTGCAACTCTTCTAGTCACATATATGAAAAAACTTTATATAAAATTGATGTTACCACTATCGGTCTACAATTGTTTAACTCTATGATCCTTACCCTTTCCTTTAAATAATAATCTTACTCTTGTATTGCTCCTACTAGCTGGAAAAACTCTCTTCTGTGCTATCTTATTAACACATGATAATAGCTTTACTTTTGCCCTATGCTCCAAGGTCATTACCATCTCTGCTGCCCATCCATCTAAACCTTTTGCCTTTCCACTTTTCAATTTCTTCCCTGCCTCATTCAGTTCATTTTCTGTAAACCTAATATTCCTATTACTATATGCTTTCATATTTTCTATCCCTCTGTCCTTCACATCTAACATCTTTTCTATATCCATTACATATCTATTCAAGAGTCTAATTCTTCTCTAGAGCTACACTCTATTCCCTCACTATCTAGTAATACTATCTCTTTGTCCCCTACATTTCTCCTTTTAATGTAATTCCAAGATTTTTTATTCCCATCTCTTCCACTTTTATTAATATCCTCCAACAATTTACTATTCAATTTCCTTCTCTCTATATAAATATCTACTTTAGCTAATTTCTTTTCTATGTAACTTTTCCCATTTAGCATTATTATCTTTCTCACTTTCTTTGTTCTTAATAGCACACATATTATCTGCATGCTTTTTCCCCCTCTTTTACTCTCTCTCATTTTTTTATTACTTTTATTCTTCTGAATATTCTCACCTAAAACCCCATTTGCCACTTTTTCTATTTCATTGCACCAGTCCTTATATTCATCTCCAACCAACTCTTCCATGATTTCTTCAACTCATATTTTATATTCTTCTAACTTATTCTTATCATTTCACTCTCCATCCACATCTTTCACTATTGTTTCTACTTCTATTCTCCATCACATTACTAACCATTTCGATTACAAATAAATAATGATCCCTATTACATACTCTCTCTTCATTATCAAAAACCTTAATTTTCCATACTTTATTCATTCCCTCTTTCTCTACCATTACATAATCTATGGTGTGGAATATATTATTTCTAGACCACATGTATTGTCCCTCATAAATATTCAATAAATTTCTGATGCTCAAATTCACTCTTTGACAAAATTTCTTCAAAAGCTGTCCATTCTTATTATCTACATCAATTTCTTCAATATGCCCATTCATATCTCCTATCTCTTCCCCTTTTCTTTAAAACTCTGTATATCCTTAACTAGGCATTCATGTTATTGTTCCACTCCATTATAGTTTGACTATCTCCAGTAGCTATATTACTCTGGCTTACATTCATGGCACTACTATATGGAGAGTTTAGCTTCTGTGTAAAGTTTGTGTAAGCATAGTGGTTTAAAATTATTTTCATCACCCAAAGAAAATTATTATGTATAAGACTGGCTCAACATCTTTACACGTATAACAGAACTCAGAAGAACAGCAACACAACCTTTGTATTTTTGGAGCATGCTAAACAATCTGGACACAATTTCACACCTGCCAATCCCATAATATTGTGCTCAGAATCAAACGATCACAAAAGAAAAATAAAGGAGGCATTTTACATTAATGGAAACATCCATGCTGTTAATAGGAAAGACACTTCGAAATCTCGAAGAAATGGGATACGTAATACTAGCTTATTTGAATATTTGCATATATTTTACTATACATTTTATGAAGGCTATGAATATGAGGCATGGATCCTTGAAAACGTTACGCCGATAAACTTTAATATTAATTTATATCTTCTTCTCTATTAAACAATTATAAATAAGTGTTTTTTGTTACATAATATTGAGAAGTAAAACTATATTTATTACCTGTTTTTGCTATAGATATAAACAAGGGGGGAAAAAAACATTAATCACTTTAAAAATTGTCTATAATTTTCAGTTTCAAAAAAAGTAAATGTAACACTTATTTTTTTCTTTATTGAACAGAAAACAACTATAATATATCACTTAGTATTTAATCATATTCAAGGACTCCCTTAGATAAGAAAAAACTCCAGAATGAATTCTAAATAATTATCTCTATTTCTTATTTATATTTACTGTTTAAACATCTTTGTGGATATTAGACATAAATAATATAAATGCATATATGGTGAACCCAGAGGTATCAAAATGAAAGTGACAAGACGAATAACAGAAACTCTGTGGAAAAGTCAGCAACAGTGAAATTGTTGCAGAATCCGGTGGAATCGTTTTCAAGTAATCTGCGAGACAGATCCACTGATTTAGTAAATGTGTTATCCTTCAATCTCAATGACATATTAAGCGTGTCAGATTTGCTTGTATAAAAGTTAATTATTTTAAACAATGAATATGTTTGTTCCAATGAAATATATAATATAGTTCATTAGAACTGCATATTTTCATCTAAACATTGGAGAGCACTGGCTAGGAAAAATTATTCCAACAAAAATTCTCAAGCTGGCTGCTAATTATACTTTCATTTGATGGGATTTTGAAACTTATGCAAGAGAAAATATATCCATGCTATAATTACAAAAATATATTACTTTTTTAAAAATGGAAAAAACTAATTACAATTAGCTTTCAGAAATATGTACAGTAAACAAAGTTGAGAGCTTTACTTAAGTATTTCGTTTTTTTTTTAATTTTAAATATAGATTGTGCCTTTTTTCCCCCCATAAATAAATAATATTTAATTTTCAAATATAGATTGCTGTATAAAATTAATTCTGGATATATTTTCGAAATATCCTTACCTTTTAAAGCTATCTGACAAAATCTTCATTTTCACTTTTCCAATTATCTGAAACTAAAAGGAAAACGCATGTTTATACAAAAGTTTAATTAAAACTATATATTTTTTATTTATTGTTAAAAATTGAAGAAAAAAGAGTAAATAAAAATAATAAAAAAACAGAAAAAAAAATTGTGCTAACTGTAAGCACCGGTAGTCTTACGATTTCTCGTAATATGATTGGTAAAAAAAAAAAATCTGAATTAAATTAAAAGTTCATTAAAATTAAAACCAAAAATTATATTATTGATAAACTACTTCAATTAATTTAAGTATTATATTTTATATTAAAGCAGTTTTAATTTTAAAGTATTTTTAAAGATTTGTGCGGTATTGAATTTACATGGAGTCGATTGGTTATTACCGTAAAATATCACTAGAGTGTGAATTATATACGTAATAACAATAAGTTCTAAAATAGTAAGTCAAATTGTATTATTTTAAAAAAGTAATTACTGAATATAATTAGTACAATACATGTTTTAGGTATACCCATGTTTTATATACCACCTTGTTTTACAAGTAGTCTTGTTTAATCACTTAATTTAATATACATAATTTGTACTCTGTAGGTTAATTTAGTTATTGTGATAGAAATGAGAGAGGATAGACTGCTGGATTTTGTAGAAATAGTTCATATCATAAATTGTTTTTTTGAGAAAATGTTAAACAGAAATGGATGTGGAAGCAACCAAATGAAAGTACAGCAGAATTGGATGACAATTTGACTAACAAGAAATATGTATTTCAAGATTGCAATGTTCTTAATAAATTTAACACAGGAAGTGATCATCAATTAGTGAGATGTTTGACACATGTTAATGTAAAATTAGAAAGACAAAAATTATTAATAAAAACAATATTCACATTTGATATTCCTAATCTTCAGAAACATTCCAGTGAATTTAAATTAGAATTTGCAAATCATTTTGAAATATTAACAGACTTTGAACATGATTGAAGATTGAACAAAATTAATAGGAAGATAACTGATACACTTTTAAATACTGCAACAAAGATAGCTGGTACAAAAAATCAGTAATTGACTAGTAAAATTTCTGCTGAGACGACAGTTTATGAAGGAATATGAAACCATATAAAAATGATGCATTAAGAAGGATTGAATATCTCAAATTTTATAAAATGGGGTGAAAAAGAGTTGATAATGATATAAAATAGTATAATTGTGAACAAGTAAGAAAAATTATAGAAGAGAATAAAAGTCTCAAGAGGACAACATCTTGGTATTGGTAGAAAACATTTCTGCAATAAGAAAAAAAGATGGAATTATTATTAAAAAGCAAGATGATATCATGAAGTATATAGAAGAGTTCTCTCAAGAATTATATAGCAAAAAGAACATGGAAAATTATCTCCAACAATTACTATATCTTTTGAATTATCTGGGATTTTGAATGAAGTGAAACATATAATTAAATTTATGAAGAAGCAAAAAGCTTTAGATAATGATGGAATTATAATCGATATCTTAAAAGAAGCAGGTGAAGAATTAGAAATTTATTTGGCAAAGTTATATACCAAATGCTTAAATGATAAAGATGTGCTAGATGATTGGCAGAATTTAGTATTAATATTTAAATAAGATGATAAAGAAGATATCAAATATTACAGACCTATCAGTCTTTTATCAGTTTTATACAAAAATTTTATCAAAATAATTACAACTCGTTTACAATGAACTTTGGATTTTAATCAACCAAAAGAACAAATTGGATTGAAAAGTGATTTTATTGGTTCATAGCCAAGTATTGTAAGAAGTTATAGAAAGGGTCAATGAATATGAGTTTCCATTATGCTTTGGATTTGTAAATTATGAAAATGCATTTGATTTTATAAGCATTTTTTCAGTGATTAAAGCATTGGATCATCAAGGTGTAGACGCAGGATACTATCATATTCTGAAGAATATTATAAAGATGCAACAGCAATAATTAGCTTACATAATGATACTAAAATGACTAACATTGAGAAAAGTGTGCAACAGAGTGATTCTATATCTCTAAAAAAATTTAAAGCAGTTTTGCAAGAAGTATTTTGTGGATTAAAATGGGAAGCTAAGGTAGTAAAAGTAAATGGAGATTATGTAAGTCATCTAGATTTTGGAAATGATGTAGTTGTTTTTGCAAATAATGCTCTAGAGTTATCGAAAATTTTGCAAGAGTTATCAGGTGAATGTAAGAAAATAGAGTTAGAGGTAAATATTAAGAAAACTAAAATAATGTTCAATGGATTTTGTCAAAAAAAAAAAGAAAAAAAGATTGATAATGATGAATTAGAAGTTACAACTCCAAATATATTGGTAAGATAATTATACAGATGGAAACATAATGGATGAAATTAATCATAGAATTAAACTTGGTTGGAGTTCTTTTGGTAGAAATAACTATTAAAAGAAAATATGCTTGTATGTTTGAAAAGGAAGGTTTTTAATAAATGTGTTTTATCTGTTCTTAGTTATGGATCTGAGACATAGATACTTAACAGAAGAGCAATACAGAGACTTCAGACTGACTGCTCAAAGAAGTATGGAGAGGTGCTTGTTGGAATAACAATAAGAGATTGAAAACAAAATACATGGGTGAGAAAATAAACAGGTGTTACCGACATTATTAAAGGAATTAAGAAAGCGAAGTGGAGTTGGGCTGGACATATTTCTGGAAGAGATAATAATAGATAGACAGTTAAAATATTAAACTGGATTCCAAGAGATTAATCAAACAACTAGAAAAGAGACCACTTGTGAAATGAGTGGCTGAAATAAGGAAGTGTAATGTGGAGAAGAGAGGCTAGAATTCGGAGATGAAGTGAACCTGGAGAGACCTTCATCCTACAGTAGATTGATAATCGATTAAAATGGTAATATATGGATATATCCAGATAGTTCTCTATGGGATATTTTGGATGAAGCAAAAAGGTATTAAATCATATTTAAAGTTCATTCACTTTATGATAATTACTATTTTATGATGTCCAGTATAACCGTTGTACCTGGTCGTTCATAGCATTGATGATGATCAGCATTGTTAGAGTGATCCCAGCATTTTTGATGTAGAATTATTTTTATAGTTATGAATTGTTTTTATAATATGTCTTAAGTTTGGCAACCTGTTTTATAATAAATATATCTCCTTTAAATCTAGTCACAAAGGATGACTATTGATTTAATTAATGTTGGTGATATTTATATAAATGTTCATTATTTGTTTCCAGTGCTGAGTTTTCCTCATGCTCATTGGTAATGTTTATTATGATGTTTTGAATGATTATAATTACCATCACCCTGTAAACCCCTACCCTGTATCATACATATATATGTTGACAAATATTTTCATACGTAAAATGGCAAATATTTTTTAGAACTTTTTGTATGTAATGAAAATCAAAGACCATTCATGTTGATAAATATCATTAGATGGATGATAGTGAAAAGGATTCATAATTTTTTTAATCACTCCTACATAAAGAAAATAATCTTATTGACTCACTGACAACAAATTTTGACTATAATAATAATGAGGATTCTTTTAAAAACCATTTTCTAACTGATTTTTTTCTTCATGAATGGTCTCTTACTTATTTTACACACAAGAAAATTCAATAAAATATTTGATATATATATATTTTCTTAATAGCTATAAATCAAAGATGACTCGATGGGCAAGATTTGGTGGAAAAAAGAGATGCCAAGAGTCAACTTCATGGAATGAATTGAAATCATCATTAAAACATAGTCAACATATAAAAAAAAGTGATGCTATTCCAATTAAACAAAGTAGTGATAATAATTCTAGCATTCCAAAAGAAAAAGGATATTCAGTACAAAATAGAAATTGCAACAACAAAGGTTTAGTAAAAATATTTCACAAAGAAAAGTATAAATGGATATCTAAAGAACATGTTGATAAAATTGAAGAAGAATATCCAGGGCTAACTAGCAAGGAACTATTCAAAATGGTTGCAAAGGACGATAAAAAAAAGTTGTCAGTAAGTGTCAAGTCTCATTTTTAGTATTTTATAAATTAAAAATGTTTTAATATTAAAATGTCTTGGTACATGAATAAGAATTGAAATAATTAGAAAGTTTAAACATATTTTTATTAGCATAAAGAAAAATTAATTTGTTTCTCTTTGGAAAACTTGGGTCGAAACTTCTTTTTTGGCAGGGGAATGGGAGAGTGAACTATAATTGTTTATTGTTATGTTTAAAATATTAAAAAATCACTCTCTAGAGGGGTGATACTTCTGGAATGCAGGCAAATTTTAAATCATTATTTATTAATTTGTTCGTAATTATAATCGCACGCAAGACGTTATAAAATAAATGCTTATTCATGTATATGATTTAGTTTCGTTTAGAGTGGCGTTTAGTAAATTCTAAAAATTTCATTGGCGTCATTCATACAGACATTATATATAGTAATTTAAAGTGACTATTATGTGGTCACGCCTTCGTTACAACTACTTTAGATTTGCTCATATATAAACATTTGAGTCGTAAGGGTAAGAGGATTCCTTTTTACTCTTATACAAATACTATATCATGTGGTTGTTCGAAGGTATTCATTTATTAATAACATTCTCACAGCGTCTGCGCAATTAGCTTAACAGGCTGTCGTTCTATCGTAATTATAATCGCACGCAAGACGTTATAAAATAAATGCTTATTCATGTATATGATTTAGTTTCGTTTAGAGTGGCGATTAGTAAATTCTAAAAATTTCATCGGCGTCATTCATACAGACACGCCTTCGTTACAACTACTTTAGATTTGCTCATATATAAACATTTGAGTCATAAGGGTAAGAGGATTCCTTTTTACTCTTATACAAATACTATATCATGTGGTTGTTCGAAGGTATTCATTTATTAATAACATTCTCACAGCGTCTGCGCAATTAGCTTAACAGGCTGTCATTCTATCGTAATTATAATCGCACGCAAGACGTTATAAAATAAATGCTTATTCAAAGATAATAGTGGTAAAATAAGCTTTAAGTAGACCATTGTAGTATAAAATGTTTTGCCAACATGCCATTGCAAAAGAATAAAAAAAAAAAAAAACATTATTTATCAGGTTTTCCATTTGCCAGGTGATGAGAATTTATAGTAGTTTTCTATCCTTTTGGGTGATAATTGAATGTTTAATTGTGTTTGAAAGTTTTTAATATCCAAAAAAATTTGTTTAGTTTTCAACCACAATTAAAATTCATGTTCAGAAGATGTACCAGCTATATTCCATCATGAATTTCTTACATAGTACTTATTTTTAAAGAAAATTTTATTTACAATTAAAATAAATTAACATAAACAATGATTCACTTTAGATATAATAAATATAAGATCAAGATACTCCGGCTGCTAATCAGACATCTGATAGATTATGATTTATTTGAAGACTGGAGAATTTGGGATTCAGTGATTAGTTGTTAAACTATATCTTTCAAATGCACTTTTTTTAAAAAGTCTGATTTTCTCCAAATAAATAATATTATGTCTCAGATGTAATAAGGAGGGATCGAAAGTGAAAAATTTAAGACTGAAATGGAGCTGAGCTGAACATATTGCTAAAAGAGATGATAATAGATGGACAATTGAAGATAAATTTAATCCAAGATTATAAAATACCTAGAAAGTGATCACATATGTTGATAATGGTGAAAATGATGATGTCTCAATTGGATAGCTTTCTTTTCTCTTGATGTCTCTATTGGAAAATCTATATAATGTGCTGTAATGATTTGAACACTTAAAATTATCTGTGGAAAAACTGCTTTTTCATTTTTGTTATTTTTATCAGTTGTGACAATTGTTAATTGCATTCTAGTTTTAGTAATCTCAAATTTTTTTTTATTGAATGTACTATTGTCAACTGTATTGCAGTATAAAATTGTTTCTTCTATATTAAATCATAAGTTTCTATTCGTATGCAGAGAAAATTAGCCAAATGACTTAAAAAGATATATGTGTGCTACTATTCTATGCTGAGTATCAATTAATTGTGTTAACATCATATTTATCAAAATTTTATTTACATACAATCTAGTTATCATTCTGCCTAGAATTTAAAATACTGTGAGATTAACCATTAATTAAAATTGGAATTTTAATGATCTTTGTAACAATGGAATTATTTGTTTAAAATAGCGTTCTACCAAAAACACCGTCAAGCGTATTTTGTTTACATAAACATCAGAGAATGCATTCACTATCTCTAACTTTAATTCCACTTTCAGATCATGATTTCAAGCTATTTGGTATCGTCAGTGAAAGACAGGAATAAGAACTAGATCTAAACACAAACTCTGAGCGTCCATGAAACAGTTTCTATTCAGCTTGCAAGCGTGAATTTTTTATACACGTTAATGTCTTTGAACTCAGCACAGCAAGCCAGATAGCTACATGGGTCTGATATCAGTTCAGCATCACCTCTGACGATAGCAAATAG
Source organism: Epiperipatus broadwayi (assembly GCA_028023455.1). Taxonomy (NCBI): domain Eukaryota; kingdom Metazoa; phylum Onychophora; class Udeonychophora; order Euonychophora; family Peripatidae; genus Epiperipatus; species Epiperipatus broadwayi. Next base: position 6,351,361 of record JAQFVV010006223.1, on the reverse strand, counting down.
CTTGAAATCATGATCTGAAAGTGGAATTAAAGTTAGAGATAGTGAATGCATTCTCTGACGTTTATGTAAACAAAATACACTTGACAGTGTTTTTGGTAGAAAGCCATCTGTTGACATAAATATAAGCGTTAACAAGTTTTTAACTTGATTTTGTTTTTCATAAATGTAACTTTGAGGTCTTTCTTGCAATGATATATATTGCAGAGGTTTCTACTATGTGGTGATGCTGAACTGATATCAGACCCATGTAGCTATCTGGCTTGCTGTGCTGAGTTCGAAGACATTAACGTGTCTAAAAAATTCACGCTTGCAAGCTGAATAGAAACTGTTTCATGGACGCTCAGAGTTTGTGTTTAGATCTAGTTCTTATTTCTGTCTTTCACTGACGATAGCAAATAGCTTGAAATCATGATCTGAAAGTGGAATTAAAGTTAGAGATAGTGAATGCATTCTCTGACGTTTATGTAAACAAAATACGCTTGACGGTGTTTTTGGTAGAACGCCATCTGTTGACATAAATACAAGCGTTAACAAGTTTTTAACTTGATTTTGTTTAAAATAGGTAACTTTCAATCCAAATTTTTACTTTTCAAACACAGCTATGTAAAGAAAATGAATGTTTGACAAATTATATAAGAAAGGACTTCATTAATGAATATAAAATAAACAAATTATTAAGTAAGTCAGTCAGATATATAAAAAAAATTATAAGTTGTTGAAATGACTCTATTAAGTATTCTTTAACAAAATATATATTTTTAGAATAAGGTTATCTTAAAAATATTTTTGTCAATAATTTTGTGCAGTAAATTTTTATTTCTCTCATGCTTGCGGCAAACTATTGGCTTGCTTCTATATCAATAATATTATTATTTCTGCAAGCATACTTTTGTTTTTGTATCAAATTATAAATTTTTATGGTTTTTATTATTAAATTTCCAATGCTTCACTCTCTTTATGTGCATGTTGTCTTCAGGTTTTAATGTACAAGCATATTGAATTTTATACATTCTTGTTTCATATGTTCTATATATAAAAAGATTGAAGTATTGAAAATTTAATAATAAAAACTAAAAACCAAAAAAATGTCAATGTTTCTCATATGAAAAACAGAAAAGTGTTAGTACAAAAATAAGTACATAATGATATTAAAAGAATGACTAGATAAAAAACTAAAAATATGCAAATAGTAACCAAAATATCAAATTTTATCTTTATCACTTCAATAATTATAGAAAATAATATTTATAAAAAGTGTTTTTGATAAATGTGAAAAATTATTATTTCAGATAATATTTAATTGATACTAGAAATGATTTGCCACTCAATTTTAATGTAAATGAAGTAACTTTATAATATTCTATGTATATAATGATAATGGAAATAAGAATTATATAATAATATTAATATCAACATTATAAGCTTTTTTTTTCTGTTAAGATTATAACTCTTTCTTTAAAAGCACCACCATGATTATTAATAAAAAATTAATAATAATGCACTTCTTTTCTCTTTAAAAATATGATCCCAAATGATCTTTTATACATAAAAAAAATCCAATAGTATTACTTTCTTTTTAACAGCTATTTATTTACAAGAACCCATATATGTTGCACATTATGCACGTTTCCAACGTTTAATTACCTTCTTGTAGTCACTATCAAGGATCTAGAAATATATATATATACACACATTATTGTTATATATTTATATTTTTTATTATATTATGAGTTTAAAAAATATATATTTATAACAATAATGTATATATATTTGTAACTCCTTAATAATGACTACAAGGGGGTAGTTGAAATGGAAACGTGCATAATCTATTGCAGTATATATGGGTTCATGTAAATAAATAAAGTTTTTAAAAAGAAAAAGGAAGAAAGTAATTCTGTTGGATTTTTTTATATATGAAAGATTATTAAATAAGTATGTGAATAGATAAAATGAGAATAGTCACTCAAGCCTATGGTTTCAAAAGTCTAATCATTATCTCTATAACTTTTTAATAGTTAATAATTAAAAAGATAAATAACATTAATATTAATTCATAATTTGCTTCAATGTGCTTTATTATATGCTAAACTCCTAAGTATTATAATTATTTTTCAGTTTTCTGGATGTGATGTTCTAGAGTTCATTATGGCAAAATCTCATCTTCATTAGATTGGACATATAAAATAAATGAAAATACAAGACTTCCTAAAAGTTGTTTTATAGTGAACTTGAACATGTTTTCATGTGGGAGGCAGACTCCATAATATATTATAATGATTATCTCAAAGTCATTCTAAAAAAATGCAGTGATAATTGTTTTCATTCTGAAGATGTAACAGATGAGATGAGATGCACTGTGGTTTCTCCTTTTTCGAAGTCAGGAATCTCTCAGCTACCATGCCCAGGAAAACCTGTTAGCCAATTTCCTTTCCATTTCCCACCCTAAGTTTTTCCCATATTTTTCTCTATCCTGCTCCATCTCATGTCTACAACATAATGTTTGTCAACACTATGGCCTTTCCCAAACCCACCTTCTATATAATCACTTTGTTTATATTTATTTTTCCACAACTTCATTATTAGAGTCCTTTCTACTTGCAAGTATTTACATTCAATTAACAGATGCCTAATATTTTTTATGCGTTCCTTACACAATTTGCAGACTAAATCACTCACATTTTTTTATTTATGTGTATATTCCATTGTTGCTAAAGATCCTGTTCGAGCCTTAAACAATAAACTACTTTCCTTGCTATTATCATAAATTAACTCACACCCAATATTCTGTTTATTTCCATATATATTTTTAAACTCTTTTTACTCTCCGTACTAGATATCCATCTCTCCAACTCCCTATTCTTTATTAATGCATCTATTCTTCTATCACATTTCTTGCAACTATTACACTCAACATTTCTCCTAACACAATTATCTCACGTTTTATATAAGTATACTGACATAAATTCTTTATCCAAATCTTCTGCATACCGTACCACTTTTCTCACCCTTCTTGCTTCCTGCTCTTTACTCATAGCCCAATTAAATACTATTTTCCTATTCTCTTATTATCCATAAACTGCAATCTACTGAACATTTCCATTTTGCTTTTTGCACCTCTCATATAAAAACTTGATCATCCCATTTCTCCTTGAATAGCCACCTCCTTTGCTGTTTACACATCTGCATCTAATGCATGTCTTCATACTTCTCTTTGTACTTTTTCTAAGTAATCTAACACCCCTTTACTTACACATAATGCATTGTTACCATGTGTTAACCCTGCTACTGCCATTCCCATACAATTCTAGCTACATCATATTTATTATATGAAAACATCGTTAATTTCTTTATCAGTCCATTTTTTTTTTTTTGCTTCATTTATCAATTTTTCTGCTATTCATCCAAACAATTTCTCTGATTACTTAAGATGATTCCCAAATAGTTATTCCTATTCACCACACTTAACTTTATATCCCCCAATAAAAATTCTTTGTCTTCTTTTTCCCCAGTATTAATCATCATTACTTTCGATTTTTCTTCACTAAATTTAATCTCCATCTCCTTACCCACTCTTGCACATGTTCTCAGCATAACCTCTATATCTTCCCTTTCTGTACACAAAAAGACATCCCTAAATAAAAGACCCAATAATGTATATACTTCCTTGCCACTTATTAATGGTATCTCTATCCCTTTTCCTAGTCTTTCTATTACTCTCTTCATTTCTCTCAAATACAACAAAAACAAAATAGGGGACATAGGGCATCCTTGCCTTAGTCCCATCCCATTTTTAACTTTTAACTGATTCTATACTCCCTAATTGATATGTATATTAATTATTTTCATACAATCTCTTAATAAAATCCACTAAAGCTCCATCCATTCCCAAATTTACATATATCGTTAGCTCAACCTATCATGGGCAAAGAAAATGTATGCAAATTTTTTTATGTTGACAATAGCAGTTTAAATTTTTTGATTGCTGTCTACTATTCCTAATAATATATTTACCTTATTAGTATGGGGGGAGGTTGTAGCTCCAATTTTATTTTATTTCATATAACTCAACTGTGTGTATTTGCTTTGAATTTTTGATTAATTTTTTCCCTTTCTTCGGTTTTTTTTCTTAATTATTGCATATTATGTATCTTCTTAAACACAACCTTATTTTGTTTAAACAACTCAAAAGCATGAAATGTTAAAAAAATAAATGAAAGATGAAAATGCTGTAGGTAATTTTGGTTATAGTAATAGAAATGAGAGAGGATATAGACTTGTGGAGTTTGCAGAAAAATAAAAACTTTGTATTATGAATTCTTTTTTTGAGGAAAATATTAAAAGGAAATGGACATGGAAGCATCCAAATGAAGATACAGCAGAATTGGATTATATGTTGACTAACAGAAAATACATATTTCAAGATTGTAATGTTCTTAATAAATTTAAAACAGGAAGTGATCATTTATTAGTAAGATTTAATCCAAAACTAGAGAGATAAAAATTATTAAGAAAAACAATATTTATAGTTGATTACCTAATATAAACAAACTTAAATTGATCACACTTTTCTTTTAATAAATTATACAACCCTTGTGTGTGATAAAGCTAAAGACTTGATATCTTCGAAATGTCATTTTATTGTTGCTTTTTTATCATAAGTCTAATAACATTATTACTTAAAAGCCAATATGATGAATATTGACTTAATAGTTAAACTTCATTTAAATAAAGTTTCACTATTTCTCAATTATCGTGATAAGTTGTTCCTAGATTTTTTCAGTATTGCTTAACAAATCTATTTTTTCTCTGACAATAGATATGTTGGGCTTGCCAACAGCATGGACATCAACTAGAAGATTGTCCACTTTCACAAAATAATTCTGCTTCTCAAGGAAATCATTGCTACCGCTGTGGAGACATGTTCCACAAGTCATCCGAATGTAGTAAAATAGTCGATGCCGGAAAAGGTAATATAAAAATCTTCTTATATATTTTTTTATTTTAGATATATTATACAATATTTCTCTAATTGTGTATTTTAGATAACTGTGTATATACATATAATATTATAATTCGATATCTGTAGTTCTTCAAAGCAATATACGTAATTATATAATTGAATATTTATAAATACAGTAAGCAGATATATTTTAAAAATTTTAGCCACTTAGTAGCGTTTTCGACTATCCTTGTAGTCTTTGTCAACTAACACTTTGAAAGGCTAACCTTCCCACAATTCTGTGATCTTAATGTTTGCTGCCTGCCTGTTAATTAAGTCATGTTTGTATTTGTATATTAGCATAGCTTCTTTTATTTTTCTTTTGTTGTTATTTTTTTCAATTTGCAATATTTTAACATTGTTGTAATTGAAGTTAAAACCATAAATACATGAATTACTATGATCGTGAAAAACGGATGCTGAAACATTATTATCTACTTTGCAATTTTGATTCGATTTCTGAACTCTTTTTAACAACAGCAAGTGCTCTTTAGTTCTTTTTTCCAACATACATCTCGATTCTCCTATAAATACACTACCACACCTACATATTCATTTATAAATGATACAATTTTTATTTATAAATGAGGTTTTATCTTTAGAATTATTTATTAATTTGTTTAATGTAGGAGGTGTGTAAAATGCAATATCACATATACCTTTATAAATCTTCCTTATAAAATTTACTTGATCATTTGACATATATGGTATTGATAGATTCATATTTTCTTATTAGCAGAAGGATCAATATTATTATTAAAGTTTTTATTCTTATATCTCATATTAAAATCTGTAATAACATTATATACATGATTATAATTGTAACCAATATTTAACAATTCATTCGAATATATTTCAATATTTTTGCCTTTATCCGATAAATATTTGCAAAGTCTATCATTTCTAAGTAAGAAAGACTTCAAACCTGCCATTTTATGCGACATTGGCACTCTTGATTTATATGAAATATAACCTTTTTTTTACTATTGGTTTAATGGTCATACAGTAACGTATGCTGTATTACTGTGTGACCATTAAACCAATAGTAAAAAGAGGTTATATTCCATATCTGCCAATGTCACATAAAATGTCAGGTTTTTTTTAAAAAATTCTTTTCATATGCATAAAATATTAAACATGAATCAGAAAAATACAGTAGTTAAAAAAAATTGATCTATATTGAAAGAAAAAATCTTTTAATAAAAGAGAAAGCTGTAAACTTGCATTTTATATTTTTAATATATATGGCTAAAGAAGTAATCTATAAATTAAAAAAAAAAAGAATTAAAAAATATGCCCATAGTGAAAGATATTTCTAGATTGAGCAGTTTATGTTATAACATTATAAAACAAATGAAAACTTTTGCTAATGTGGATGATAATATGAGGTAATCATTTGTGAAAAAATCAATCAATTGTTTGAATAATTTTTTGCTAACTCTCCTAATATAATTATTGTAGAGTTTATTGCAATGTAGTTTATACTGGATTCAATAAAAAAAAATTGGATTGCCAAACATTCTAAGGCGTGGGAAAGATCACCGCTGAGCATTATCTTGCAAGTAAATCGAGTTTCTAAAATCAGAAATTTGGAACTTTTATTAGAATATATGTTTGTTTATGTTTTGATTTTATGCATTTAAAAGATGAATTTTAGTTTTCCTTAAAAATATATTTTTACTACATTTATATATTTTTTTCTTGCTTAAATAATTGTTTTGGATGGTAATATTGGTCTAGGTCAAGCGTTGTTAGCCGAGAGGTCAGCGCAGTCGCCTTGCAAGCAAGTAGTTGGTTGCAGGCGGTTGTGGGTTCGCCTCCCGGTCGATGCTATGGCATATGGAAAAAAAAATATTGGTCTAGGTCATGGACCTAGGATAGTTTACTTCTAAATGCATGTATTTGATAAAAGCTACAATGACAATGTAGTGATGAGATTCTAGACCAATTAATTTGTTTTATCAGAACTAACTTTAGATCATTTTTATAAACCTGAATATTAGATTCCATTAATGTCAACATTTTGTGAATATGTAAACGGACATTCTTGAAAATATTCTATCGTTTGTATTTATCTTGTTACTAGTATATTATTTATTACAATGACCGAATTCATCTATCTTGTGGTTTGATAGTCTATTTTTATTTCATTGGCACCTTTTCCAAATATAGTTTTTTCCCCATACAACTGGATTAAGTATATCCACAGTAAAGGAACTTCAATTTAATTAGTTGCTATTCAAATTAAAGTCCAGATCTAATCCAATTAAGTATGCCCCTAATTGCTTCCAGTAAACTGAAAATTCTACATTTTCAAAGCATAAGTGCTTTGCTATTACTGTGTTCTTAAAAGTGGTCACCCGCATCAGTAGAATTTTCATTATCCCTTTTTGTTTTAGTTTCATATTTATAAAAGAATTGTATAGGATATTGTAATGTGAACAATTGTGATTTTTATTTTTTGGGAAGAAACCCTTAGATTTTATGTTATTTTCAAAACTTTTCCTATACAACTCTCAAGTTGCAGTATCTATTATATTTATGGCTAATGGATTACAGTTAACAAAGGATTAAGGAAAGCAGGTGCTGATAATAACTTCTTAGTTAAAAAAAAACCAACAACTTATACATAAGGATAAAATTTATTATCCTTCATAAAGTCAAAAACAGTCATAAAGTGATACTCTGGAAAAAATAATAAGTGAAAACTGTAAAATATTCAATTTATATTTAAGAAATTGAATTATAGTGCTGCAAAATAAATCGATTAAAGAAATGTTAACTAAACTAAGTTTTAAAAATAAAAGCTTTGAATACAAACATGTATATATTAATTAACTGTGTAGATCTTAAAACTTAGATTACATGGAAATAAATTCTTAAGATAAATGGAGAATTAGTATGTGTAATTAAAAGGTTAAGAGAAATTGTGTTTGATTTACGGGCAGATAACAAACTCTTGAATCTAATAATAATTAAATTGTTAAGCAGAGCTAATTGAAGTAAAAGTCAAATTACTCCAGAAAAGATAAGAAAACAAAAGAAGAGGGGGGGTATAAAAAGCTAGAGAAAAGGGTCTGTGTGCTCTTTTGGGATTGCTGCCTGCTGTGCTGATTCCACGAGTTGAAGTTGCAGTGAAGATCATCATCGGTGGACTTCATTCCCAGGATCTCAGCTTCTGTAGGTAACCAAACCAATTAGGACTTTTAGCAGACCATCCCAGTCTTATTATTTTGAAACGCTCAAGAGGCTCGTCGAGGGTTTTGTTTTAAAAGACTATATACTGTATGGTAGATAAAGTACATCGTTGTTTACCTTAACTGTAGGAATATTTTATTCATTATTCGTTATTTAACTTTACAAGTTATGCTCGCATAAGTACGGACTATATGTATATTGAAGTTTTGATCAGTAACTGTTCAATTGTTAATAAATTGTCTTAATTAATACTATTTACATATATTGTTGTCTGTTAACGTTAATTATATATTCTGCTTTGCTGGCCATTCCAATCATAGTCGGGAACACAGCAAATTAGTGGTGCAGTCGTTCAAACTTAGGAAAGAAGTAGAGAGTGAAAGTCATTAGTAAGCTAGTGTCTCAGTCATTTTGAACCTAGAGAAAAAGTAGAGTAGTGACAATCATTACGAACTTAGGGAAAAAGAGAGTTAAAATCATTAGTAAGTTAGTAGCAGTCAGAGTTGGAATTTAGCAGACAGTTAGTAGTAAGGGCAATAAACAGTTGTCAATAAAATGAGTTCATTTGATCAAAATAGCATAGTAGAATTTGAGGTTAGTAACGCATCGGAATGGCCATTATATATTTGCAGATAGAGAATTTCTTAACATTGAATGGTTTTAAAGATAATAAATGGAAAATAGTAGCACTGATGTGTTTCACTGGTAAAAAAGTAATAGATGTTATAAATAAATTATTTGACATACCTATTACACAGAATATAAAGTATGAGGAATTAATAAATTAAGTGATCATTTTAGCCCTCATCCATCCTGGCACACAACTCATTTAACCTTGCAAAATAGGAAGCAGTTTAATGGGGGAAAAATCAAAGAATACAATTTAGCTCTGAGGGAGTTAGCTAAAGATTGGGGTTATGGGGATTTCATTGAGGAAATACTCATGGATCAGTTGTTATAGGGGATGTCTGATGATAGGACCAGATACCCCCCCTCTTCTTTTTTTTCTTCTCCCCTCCCCCCCCCCCCCCCCTTCCCCTTTCCCCCCCCCCCCTCCCCTCTTTCCTTTTCTTTTTTTTCTTTACTTTATTATTTATTTTCCATTTCTTTCCTTTTTCCTATTCCCACCCCCACCCCCCCTACTTTTTTTTTTATACCTTTTTTTCTTTTCCTTATATTTTTTTTTTTTTTTTTTTTTCCCCCCCACCCCCCTTCCTTCCCTTTTTTTTGTGGGGTTTTTTTTTTCTTTTATTACCCAAAAAAAAAAAAAAAAAAAAACACTTATATAAAAATTCCCTTTTCAAACACAAGGCATATTTCTTTTTAGTATCATGTATAAAATACCCATTAAGAAAGGCATAGCATATGAATTAATTCTTGAACAGGCTCAGTTTTTTTAGGATTGAAACTGAGGAAAGCATTACAATGGGCATGTTCAAGAGAGAAAAGGAGAGTTCCATACTGTGGAAAACTGAACGCCGTAAGAATTTTAAACTAACAAGTTTTTGCTGTGGAAAAAGGGTCACATTGTAAAGAAATGCAGATGCCGTAGAGAAACATGTTTTAAATGTATAAAAATGGGAAGTTAGCACTTATGTGTAACCAGGAAAGTAATAGTAAAGGCAAAAGTAAATTACCAATGCAAGCAAATAGGGGATGTAATCATATGGTTAAAAAAATGGACATAAAGGGGTTAAATAAGTTTATGATTAAGTTAGTACTTTGGGGGAAAGAACTGTGTGATGGAGATTGCTAGTGGATCAGGTATTTCCCTAATGTCTCTAACAGACTGGATGTTACTGTCATCAGATAGCACGGAAAGTGAATTAGAGAAAGCGAATATTAGAGCATGTGATGTAAATGGAAATGCACTAAGATTATTAGGCTGTGTGACAGCACCCATTAACCACAGTGGTAAAAAAAATGAATTTACCTCTATACATAGTAAAAAGAAGATTAGCCCCATCCTTGGAGGGAATGATTCCACGAACTAGAGATCCAAATTAGTAATATTAAAAAAATCGTTCCAGATTCGGAAATGGTATACAAAACCCCTGATTTGTTTAATAAAGAATTGGGATGAATTAATATGAGACAGTTTGATATAAAGTTGCTGAGAAATATGTGACCACTTGTGAATAAATATCGGAAAATCACATTCGTTCAAAAAACTGTAGAAATGGCAGATAGTGCGAGTGAAAGGGATATTAGCTCTGTGGATTGTGGGCCAGGTATTAAGCCACCTTCACCAGCAACAAAAAAACAGTTTCAGAAAAGAATAGAATCGCTTCAACAAGAGAATAGAGTTTTAAAAATAGAATTAGAAACTTATAAATTAAGACTAAATTCCTTGCAAAAGGAAAACCAAGTGCCACAATAACCAAGCAAAAACTGAACAAGAGGACGAATTTATTAGTAATTCACATGTAATTGGTGACAAAAGAGAAAATATATATGAAAATGTGACAAAGTTTGGGTTTGAGATGTGATCAGGAAGAAATGGGTTCAAGGAGTAATCACAAAAATATTATCAAAAAAAGTAGTAATCATCCAATTAAAGAATTGGATGACATACAGGAGACATGTAAATCATGTCTATCATCGATTCGAGGAAGACTTGCAAATTTAATTGGCCATACCAAAACAGGAAATACAAGAGATAGCAGAACCAACATCACATGAAATAGTGATCGAGGAGAATCAAAAACCATAAAGCAGCAAATGTGAACCCTAAATTAGGGAACATGAACTTCAATTAACTCTGAAACCGAAAGTAGTAACAACTAGATCACTCAGACTCAGATGATGGATACGAAGCTGCTTAAATTCAAGGACTATATGTAAATTTAAGCAATTTTCTGGAGTGAGGGTTGGAGTGTAAAATATTCAATATATATTTAAGAAATTGAGTTATAGTGCTGCAAAATAAATCGATTAAAGAAATGTTTAATTAAACCAAGTTTTAAAAATAAAAGCTTTGAATAGAGGCATGTATACATTGATTAATTGTGTAGATCTTACAGTTTAGATTATATAGAAATAAATTCCTAAGATAAATAGGGAATTATTATGCATTATTAAAAGGTTAAGAGAAATTACATTTGATTTACAGGCAGATAACAAACTCCTAAATCTAATAATAATTAAATTGTTAAGCAGAATTAATTAAAGTAAAAGTCAAATTACGCCAGAAAAGATAAGGAAACAAAAGAAGAAAGGGGGGATATAAAAAACTAGAGAAAAAGAACTGTTTGCTCTTTTGGGGTTGCTGTATTGATTCCGCAAGTTGAAGTTGCAGTGAAGATCATCATCAGTGGACTTCATTCCCAGGATCTCGGCTCCTGTAGGTAACCAAGACAATTAGGACTTTTAGCAGACCATCCCGGTCATATTATTTTGAAACGCTCAAGAGGCTCATTGAGGGTTTTGTTTTAAAAGACCATATACTGTGTGGTAGGTAAAGTACATTGTTGTTTACCTTTACTGCAGGAATATCTTATTCATTCATTATTTAACTTTACGAGTTATGCTCGCACAAGTGCAGACTATATGTATATTGAAGTTTTGATTAGTAACTGGTTAATTGTTAATAAATTGTCTTAATACTATTTATATATGTTATTTTCTGTTAATATTAATTATGTATTCTGGTTTGCTGGCCGCCCAATCATAGTCGGGAACACAGCAGAAACATATTAAACAATTTTTAAATGTACATTCAACAAATTAATAGTTTGAAAATAAACTTTTCTATTTGTTTTTTAAATAATAAAATAATAGTAATCTTTTTCTTTGTTTTTAGAATATTCTTTTGCCAAGTGTTTCAAGTGCAATAAAATTGGTCATATCATTTCCCAGTGCCCTCAGACTAATGGTGGTTTATATCCTCATGGTAAAATATATTTAACAGTATATATTGCATGGTTATTTTTTGCAGTGTATATATAAGTATATACACTGTTGATTATTTATTACATAATAAATATAGATTACTCTCCTAATATCACACAAAACTTCAATATATATAGAAAATGTATTAAGCTGCAATGGTATGAGACTGGTATAAATTTCTTAATTTCGTTTAATTTTTTTAATTGAACAGGTGTCTATTTCAACTCCTTCATATGTATCTCTATTTTGCAAAAATACACTTAGTTTGAATTTAGCTCATGTAATATAAATTTTATGCCTCCTTTTTTCAAATTTAAACGGAAGTAAATTTTCTTTATTTTTTGCAAATTATCACTATTTTTTTTTCTATCTTTTTAGACAAATATTATAATACAATATAAATAATGTTTACAATAATAAAAAGCAACTTTATTTCATTATAGTAATTGATTGTAAGAAAAAAAATCAATTGATTCCAGTTAGAAAGTATTGAAACAAGAATAATTTTATTTCTATTTTTGCAATTTTATGGCTATATTTTTTTAATTTTTTTATACAAATATTTTTAACTTTTATTGTAAATAGTGCTTATAATTAAGAAAAATCAAATTTGAAATGATAATTATATAAAATAAATATTTTTCCTAGGAGTGATATGTGATTCTTTTTATAGTATTTATATGATAGAACTGCATGAAGTGCATGCAAAAAAAAGTAAATCAATTATCTCGAATGATCTAGGGACATTCAAGCTCAGAAATAACAGGTAGGGCATAGTAGTCCCATTCAGTCAATCTGGGTTTTTTATCTGTTGAAAATATTTAGGAACTTTAGATTTTGGATCCTCCATTTACCACACCCTAAACTATCTAGAACAAAAATTATTTAGGGGTAATTTTCATGGATAATTGACTATTGAGCACCAATGTAGACCAAACACGATAGTTCCATTCTATTGACCAAATTACCATTTTTTATTTTCATCACTTCTTAAGTCTACCATTCTCATTCTGCAAAACTTTCCAAAATATAGAAGTAAATAGATAACACGATTTTGTTATAAACTATTTTTTAATCAATATTTTTTATTTTTGCTTTTTTTAAAAAAAAAAATTCATCTTGACATTTTATTCTTTCTTTTTCCTGAAATGTTTAATTTCTAAGTATATCCAATTCCATTCATTACTTTTTATTATTTGTTTGAAAATTTTTAAAATTTTGTAAAATAATGCATCTTCTTTCAGTTAATTTTTTGAGAAAATTTTGGTTTATATATTAATCTTCTGTATTTTTTTTTTTATTCATTTAAGAATATCCAAAACTACCAGTATTATGACTACTCAAATTTTATCAGTTTGTAGTTATAATCATCACAACTAAACATTGTATTAACGTGAGTGAAAATATTTATATATAATTCTGTCCTCTAAATCAGTGGTGTGCAATCTGTTAGTTATGATCCTTCATGGGATTGCAGAAAAATTGTTGGGGGTTGTGAAAATTTTGAGAAGTTCTCATGTTGGATAATAAATTTTTAACTTGAAAAAACATAAAAACACTTATTAAAAAATACATGAAAACTGCTCAATCATTATTGTGTCTGGTCACTTTTGTGTTTAAACACTTCCTTCTTTATATTACAATCTATCATAACAGAGGTTTATTGTTCTCATTTCTCTTGTTCACTCTGAGTTTTGTTCTTCGTGCTAGTATAATGTTGATGAGTGGTACTACGTTCATACACATTTTCTAAAACAGGCTAAAAAAGTTGTAATTGCTACAAATATATAATATATTTTTTGTTAATATGCAGTTTTTCAAAGATTTTATATCAAATCGTATGTTAATTTTATTAGTCATTCATTAGACTAGACATTATCCAGTAATGACTATTTCTGTAATGTAATTTTCACTACACCACTCTTACATGCAAGGTAGGAACTGTAGTAATTTTTTATCTTTTATATCAAATCGTATGTGCTGAAATATAATATAAAGATATTTATTTGTATGTGGTAAAATTTTATTATTATTATCCTTGAAATAAAATACTAGTTTTCTACTTCACCTTTGAGTAGTAAGTAATTAAACTGCACTTAGCCATATAAATCTTTAATAATATTTTAGACAAGCTTCCCTTTTTTGCGTAAAGCGCAGTTTAATTACTTATTACTATCCTTATATGTATATAAGATAGTTATAACATATAATGGGCCATGTAAACTTTTAGTCCAAATATGCAGGTCGCAAGGGTAAGAAGGTTGCATATGTGCTTTAAATAGTTGAATTAATGATGAGAAAGGTAAGGAGGATTGTTATAGTTTGTAAGAAGGATGGCACCATAAGAATACATTTGGACGTACGATTTCTGAATCGGGTAACAGTTCCAGAGAGAGATGTTCCTCTTATGGTACAGGAAGATTTCACAATGAGAATTTTTACATTTGACCTAACTGCAAGTTACTGGCAGATATATCTGCATCCAATTGATCAAAAGTATACGGCATTTAGGTATAAAAGTCATTCTTACATATTTGAAAGGCTGGCCTTTGACCTTATTAACAGCAGCACTGGTTTGATCAGATGCCGGGACCAGGTATTGTTGGTGGAAGTCGAGAATATCATTACCACGTATGTGAATGGCATTATCATTGCCTGTAGCCACTCCATGGAACATCTACATCTAGATATGTTCTTTTGTGAATGGCAGGAGAAAAACATAAAAAAATCAACTTGACCCAAAGAGAATTGCAGTCATGGAGATTCAGTTCCTGAGACATATAGTGGAAGGAATCAAACCAAATCCCATCAGATTACAGGCCATACAGAATTTCCCAACTCTGGAAAATAAGCAGTTATAGTCATTCTTTGGTGTCTACAATTTTTACCATTGTTTCTTTGAAAATTTTGCTTTTGACACCACCCTGCTGTCCAAGCAATTCCAAAAGGATGAAAAATGGGAAAGGACAATCTCCCATTCAGCAGAATTTCAATAAAATCAAAAATGAAATTTTTAAAAATAATTGTTTTAGGGTATCCATTTTTGAAGACATATTTTATATCCAAACAGATAGCAGTGGATACGGGCTCGGTGAGATCCTGCTCCAACTGGACATGGATAAAAAACCATGGGTTCATGCTTTCTGAGTAGCCTCCTTCAAAAGCTCTGGCAATACCTGCTCAAATCACAGGTTATTGTCATAACTGATCATAAGAGCCTAGAGTTTCTTAATCGGAGCTATTTGAACATTGAGAGGATGATCTGTTGGAGATTATTCCTGTAGCAGTTTAATTATCAGGTTACATATTGCATGGGAAAAGAGAATATAGTTGTAGACATTGTCATTAGGAACCCCATAAAAATTCAACTACAACATGTGAATTTAGATAATGCCTTTATCATGGCTATCGCACTGATAATCAACAATTCAATTGAAAATGAATTAAAACATTTAAAAATTTTATAATCCCAGGATACTGGCTTGTGGCCAATTATGGAATACTTGTCAGATGGAACTACATGCTGTACTATTTTATGATTGATAAACAAGTCTATCCTGAGGTATCATATGTTCCATGACCTGTTGTACTATCAAACAGGAGACATTAAGGACAAGTTCATGGAGAATATTCATCCCCACATGCTTAAGAGGCAAATAATTATATTACATCCATTGTTTATATGGACACTACAGACCCAGAAAGATGGAGTACTGGCCTGGGTATGTATGTTTCCATATTGAGCCATCTCAAGTATTGTGAAATTTGTCTTAAATCGAAGTATGCCAATCATCATTGTGCAGGGATCTTACAACCCATTATCCCAGCCTGGACAAATGATTTCTTGGCCATGGATTTTTATGGACCCTTGCCACCTTTCAAAAGATTTAAGTACATTTTAGTCACGTATGATGTGTTCTCCAAATTGGATGCTGCCTATCATGTGTTCAATGCTAAGGCAAGAGGAGGCATTAGATGTCTGAATATCTCAATTTGCATTAGTGGGGAAGCCAAGGACCATTGTCATTGATCATGCCACCTCTTTTCTCTCCAACGAATGTCACAACTGGCTGAAAGGTGAAGGAATAAAGCATATCCTTAGTTCCATTTGCAACCCACGGTCTAATCCATGTGAAAGAGTTATGAGAGAACTGCGTAGATTGTTCCGGGTTTATTTGGAGATAAATCACAAGAATTGGGTGTATAAATTGGGAGAGGTGGTGACATATATCAACAATACCCAAAATGAACCCACCAAATTTATCCCAATGTACTTTCATAGTGACTGATAGGAATCTATACTCATAGCAACTCCCCCTTGTCAATACTAAATTTGACAAAGATATAGAAGAGGCTAAATTAAATTTAAGGGCCATGGGAAATAAAGGGTCGCTTGGGGACCAAAGACCTATGATATTCAAAGTAGGTGATTATGTCTTATCAGAACTTCCATGTATAAATTAAATTTTATAATTAAAATGAAGGGCCATTCCAGATAAAAAAAAGGGGGGGAGAATGTTTTCCTACCGGAATCCCTCAAAAGTGAAAAAGGCATCTTCAACACCCATAACCTAAAGCTTATGGCAGCCGCTCCCTGAATAAATATTCACAATGAAATAAAGTCCAAAATTGCCTATTACAAGAAATCACTGAAATGATCGGTAATTTATGGGAATACTTTAAAAGAAATGTAGAGAGGTTAGGATTGTAAGTGAAGGGATATTTATAGCTGAGATATATGTAGATTTTATGAGCTATGAACGAGATGGATACTAATATCCTTTCTGAGATTAACTGATAAAATGGGATTGTAGGAGAGATGGCGCAAAGAAGTAGGATTATGGGGTCATCAGTCAGTTCTGTTGATGATATTTATATTATTATGATTACCCCGCTCAATATAAGCCTGTATAAAAGGAAGAAAGGACTGGAGTGTTTTGTTTTTTTCTTTTCCAGTGTGGGGGTGGGATAGTATTCAGTTGAAACTCTCATCCTTAACCCCAAGAATTCCAGAAGAAAGGGGGGGAAATTTTTTTTAATTATAGTTTGATATATTGAATATATAGAGGACAAAAAATATATATATATGGGGGTAAGTAATGTGACGAATATGATATACACTACTACTCAGTAATAAAAATATACTTAATAGGTTATACTACAATAAAGAACTGACTTTATAATAGATTGATTTTGAATAATAAATAATGGTAATGGAATTTAATAATCAAGAGAAGAATTCGATGCCTAATTTCAATTAGTAATTATAAAGTCAAAACTATGGGTGTACATATGCATGTAAATGCATGAATACAGATTTAAACATTAACATACATATAGCAAGAAATTATTATGATTTCATATTTTCTCTACAAGTCCTTTTTTTTTTTAAGTAAAGAGAGAGAAAGATAAAGCCAATTGGAGTGATAAAAGATAAATACATTGTTGAGGGGGGAGAGAAAAATTATTAGTAAGCAGTTAAAGTTAAAAGGAATCGCTAATTATTTTAGACCAATAAAAATTAAATTTTAAAAAGATAGAATCCACTATCAGATAATTATCTTTTAGCTTTAGAGATAGAAGTTTTACAAATAACAGATGATTTCTGCAGCTGTGATGTCACCAAAGCTAGCATATATATTCAGAGATGAGGTTGAGGATTCTTGTTGGCTTTGATCTAGTGAACTGAGAACCAACGTGTCGAAAAGGAAAAGGAAATTCGAGATTTTACAAATAAAAGGCAATGCTAAACTCCAATATACTTTGTTGGAAGGCCATGATCCTCCATGAAGTTCTTGCACATCCAAAAATTTAAGCAGAGTGGAGAAACCAAAAAGTACCCATGGCTGATCATAAGAGACCAAAGGAGACTCCAACCTCATCATCACCTCATATCTTCATTCTACAGATTCAAATATCTAGAAGCTGTAATACAGAGAGTGAATGTAGAAAAAAGTACTCATCTATCTTTTGACATGCCTATAGAAGAGAAAAAAAAACCCATTGCAACACTAAAGTGAATTATCCAGGGAGAAACGTGGACTGGAAACCAACAATTCTTGTCCAAAACTCATATCATCGTCATCACTGCAAATTTGTGAGCCTGAGATTAAAAGGGATTGTTCTGGATAAATTACAGTGACCTTATCTATGCATGACATGCATCTGTGTGTGCTGCCGAATGCAAATTATTTAAATTGAATAAACCCTACTTAAAATAAGTCATTAAACTGAGACAGTTTCTACATACAATGAAGAAGTATCGGGTAGTATCAATTTTTTTTTTTCTCAATAACTTTTAACAATTTTTAATGTACTTTTTCTTCTGTCTCAAAACATTAAAATGAGCATCATTTATTTAAAAAAATGGGGTTTTTGGTAATGCGTGATATTGATTATATCCATGGTATATATATTTTTTTTGTATTAATATTATATGTAACCACTTATATATGTATTTATAAAATGTTTTCTTTAGTTTATTAATTTAAGTACCATGAAAAGTTTTTTTGTTGTTGTTATTATTATATATATGAAGATGGAACACAAGATAGCATAATAGTAGAAAATAACACACACACACACAATACCATCTGTATGCATGGGTATAATCCATTGTGTATAAAATGTGCAAATCTCAAAAGAGAAGAAGGGTCACAATTTATTATAATGAGAAATAAATTCAAAGTAATTATTAACCTAGTTTAATAGTGGACTAAATGAGTAAAAAATATGATTAGAAACAAGTCTATCGTTCCACACTCATGTCTTTATAATTTAGGGAAATTTTCTATATGTGCTTTTCTATTTTTCAATATTTTATATATATATATATTTTTGTGTTATATACTATACATGTACATGTGTGCTGTAATTATGTTAGTTCTAAAATCTAAATTTTTTTGTAATCTGAGACATCTCTATACACTTACAGAATGTATCAACATCCTAATTTCAGAATATATCCATCCAACCATTGATTTTAATTTTCAAGGGGGGAGGGAGATTCACTGAATGTGACCAATCTTTATTGATTCTTATGTAAATTTTTCTGTGTATGTTAATGAATAAATAAATTAAATGATCTGATTAAAGAAGTTGATCTGTTTCTTGGGGTTGATGGTTTTTCTTATGGAAGTAGCTTAGTAATCATCCTCACTATTAGATTCCCATCATAAACCACAGTGTAGAGATGTAACAATAATTTGATAAATAATTACAGAGGAAGCTACAGAATATGACTTAACAGAGGTCAGTCGGTTTGTTATCATAGGGGTGTCCATTAAACTATTGAAACTTGTTCCACTATACATTGTTACACACCATAGCATTATTCATCAATTCTAAATTAATAACAGCCATGATTATGTATGACCAGTTGTAATATCAGTTTTAGGGCCTGTCGTAAATTTGCGGATGAGAGAATCATCACTATTATATCGTTAATCTAAAGTATGAATAGGATAAATAGCCATACCAAGCGATTGTTTTTCTCTTGGTTTATGAGCTAGCTTAGAGGTAAGAACTACGATAGTTGGCTATTAAATACGATCTATCTTATAGGTACCTATCCAGATACCATCTGCCATTCCGGAATAAGAAGTTGCCTATTTTTCTCACCAAATCACTTTTACCAGCATGAAGCTGGTCCACATATTAATTCACATTAAGATCTACAATAATTACAATTATATTAAATGTATAGTAATATTAAATATTGTACAAATGGGTTTTTATATATAAAATGCTATTGTGATTATTTCAGGTGGTGGCTGTCTTAGATGTGGTTCTTCTGAACACTTTCAAAGAGACTGTACTCAGTTGAAGAAAAAAAAATATGTAAAAGATGAGGAGATACTGCTTGATATCATTAAAGATATTAAAAGTGTTGAAGATGAGACAGTTGTAATAGAAACAAAGAAAACTGTTAGTAAAAAAGCAGTCAAAATTGTTAATTTTTGATTACATAATCAAAATCTAATAAAAATGCGAATGAAGCTCAAAACACCATTGAAATCCCTGGTAATATTTGTATTATTAGCAAAAGTATATGAATATACAATGAAACCTCATTGCATATCTAATTTTGATAATGGTTTTTTTTTCTCATTAATGATGACAATGCATATGTTTGTTATATAATTGGATTTAGATTTTGTTCTCCTAATTTTTAATTGCCTCTCATATAGAATCCCTTTGTTCTTATTCAAAAAAATACTTTATATATATATTTTGAAATTCTTTGTTGTATAAAAATTGACATCCACCTGGGTCTCATTTTATGTGGTAGATAGGTTCCACAGAAAACCCGCATTAAAAAAAATCGCACAAAAATAGACTTAACTTACCTTGAAAAATGGGGGATAGGTTCTGTATTTTTCAGAATTCACATAAAAGCAAAGCAACAAGGAAAAATTACTTTAAAATTTGCATTAAAAAAATAAGCAAATTAAGTATGACTAATAAAAAATTTCAAATATTTGAAAAAAATTAATACAAGACAAACTTTTTTTATTAACTACAGTATTTAATTTTACATTTTTCATGCATAATTTAATCATTACCGTTAGTGTTCGTTTGTAAACTGGTAAGAAATCAGATTCGATATGATGTGATGCATTGTGGCTTCTTCTTAAACGAAGCCAAGAATCTCTCAGCAATTATGCCCAGAGAAACCTGTTAGCCACTTTATTTTTATTTGTGATGTGATGTACAACTAGTGCCACTTTCAGTCTTGTGCTGTGTTAATGGTTTTCTGTTTCTATATAAAAAAATGAGATCGCAATCAAAACAAAAAGATTATACTTCATCATTAGAAAGATTATTTTCAGTTTATAAAATTTTCGTTTTTTATTTTAAAAATCTAAAAGATCATTTATTTCTGTTATATATAACAAAATACGTTTTAAAAGTTTAAATTTTTTGAATATTTATTGTGATATTTTTATATGTAAGTATAAATCTATTATTATTATTTACTCATTAATATAAATAGCTAAGATTCTAAATACAGCTTCAGGCCATATTCACGTTAGCTGGTAATATAACGTTATATTTTTCAAGTCAAAATAAGTTATTAATAATTTAAATTTCTTGATATCTAATAAATATAGTGAAATATGAAAGATATTAAGAAGAAACATGAATCGCATAACTTCAAAATCGCATTAAAATAATCCGCATAAAATGAGACCCAGGTGTATATTGAATTTTTATAATATATGTTTTTATATGAGTCATTATATGTATACTTTTTCATTTCATAAATATGAAACCATATCTCTTCAATAATTGGTAGTTCACAAGTATATTTTAAATGCTTATTAATTGATTTTAAAAAGTATCTCTACGCATGTAAAAATATATATAAGTGTAAAATTTTATTTTTTAACAAATATGCCGATGAGAAAATATATTCATGTTATGTCAAGATGTTCAGGATTGAGACTAATTCTTTTTGAAAATATGAAGTAAGCATAACAATAAGATAGCTTATTGCCAACAGAAGAAGAAAAAATTGATCACAAGCTTTTAATAAACCCATATTAAAGTAACAAAAAGATTGGAACATGATAGCCAATGATTAACATGAATTATCAAGTATTAATTTGTTATTTTGTAGAAGAAAGAAAATTGTATTCAAAATCAATAGGGCCCTACATGGCTTGGTGCGGTAAAGAGTACTCAGACCTATATTGCAAGGTCCTCAGTTTAATTCCAGTTCTGACATTTAAAGGGTCCAAAATTTTTTATGAACCCCAAGCAATAAAGCCATTTGTGTTTTTTTTTTTTTTGAAAAAAAAGAGTAGAAAACATAATCATCTTCCTGATAGTTGCAATATGCAAGTAAATTTTAGTTCGCAATAGTTATCAATAATTTTAAATCCTATAGAATAAGCATTCATATATTTATAAGTTTGTATTATGAATAATTATTAGAAAATTAAGAATAACAGTAGTAGATTAGTTATACATTTTTAAAGAGAAATCTTTAGTATATATTTGATGAATAATGAAATATTACTTGTTGAAATTGCTGGTAGTTGTGTAGGAGGTGCTCGATGGCCGCTAGAGGTGCTGTTTCTGTGCCAGCACACAGAACTATACAGGATAGGGGGCCCAAAAGCAGAAATGCTTCTTCCAGCCGCTGGGTGGCGCTGTTTACTATGCGTGTGCATGGCTAACAGGTTTATCTGGGCATAATTTTGCTCAGATATTCTTGACTTGGTTTAAGGAGAAGCCACAGTACATCACATCACAGGAACTACCAAATTGCTTATATTACATTTTTGTTTGTGTGATAATAAATGTAAAATAATAAACTTGAATATATGTGCTTATATCATTCTTATATATGTTAATCAATACAGAAGGTATTAAGCATTTATTTATGAATGCATCTTGAGTATAGTTAACGGAATTGAAAATGATGATTTATAAGAATTTGTTTTGTTATACATTTGACAAAGGGCCTGAATATGAGAATTATAATCTTAATATGGCATGCGGAGAAATTTCCAGACCTATTTAGGAAATACATGATTAGTATAGAACTAGACATGTTTAAGGAATACCAGAGGTAATATACGATCAGAATTAGAAATCTTACAGCATTAGGAAAGTCTGCATAATAGTAATTGCAGGTTTGGTTAGAGATTGTTTCTACAGGACAAATTATTAAAATGAATTTAAATAGAAGCAAGAAAGCTAAAAACAATAGATAGTCTATAATAAAAGGAATACCATATCAATGTTTAATAGCGTTAATTACGATTTGATTACAAGTATTGTGAAATTCTGATATCAACCTCATATAAATACATTAATGATTATTATTAATCATTCATTAAATTAATGTAGATGCCAGACTATATATATATTTAACTAGTGTCATTACTTAAGGAATGTATTAATATTTTGGACTAATATATGATTATTAAAGATATAATATTAGTGAAATTAATCATTATAAAATGTGTTTGAAATTCATATGATGTAATAATTCTCAATTTTTAATTGAATCAAAAAAACAAATTTGGATCAAATAATTAGTGAAGATTGATAATTATTTATAAATTAAGGAAAAAATTGCTAATTTTGACAGAGAATTTGTTTTTTAATTTATTAATGACAATAGCATTTATGATTGCATAATTGGGTTTAAATTTTATTCATCTAATTTTTAATTGCAAAGTATTATCAATTTATTCCTTTTTATGCATTGATAAAATTAGAAAAAAATAAACAAATACATCTTTCTTATAAAAGTCATAGGTCACATGACCCTATTCTCTTAAGCTTGTAAGTTATAAATAATGAGGATTGCTAATTCCTCAACAAGCTTTGTAATAAATGCTTAGCCAGAGAAAGCATTTAAAATATCTCCATCAGGAACCCTTCCCCAAACCCCTGACCATGGTTTCGTGTTTTGGCACTCCTCAGAGAGGTGCCAGGGAGCTTGTTGAGGAATTGGCAATCCTAATTGTTTACATCTTTCTTATTACTGTTATAATGCTTCTATTATTCAAATCAATTAATTTTACAGTTTCAATTGATTAACAATCTTCTTCAGAAGTATAAAATATATAAATACACAATAGTTTATCATTTAAACAAGCAATTTAACATTATACCTCCTTATAAATTGACTCATTTTTTATATCTTATTCCATATTTTGATACATCAATTATACTATACAATTTTATTCATTATTTATAAATTTAATAACTTTAACTATGCATATACAAGATTCAATCAACTCGTAAGCTTGCATATATTTTTGTGGGTGAAACGAAAAAAATATTTTTTTTTTGTAAATTTTAATTTTAATTAGAGCTTTTTTTTTCTAAATTTCTAGTAAACACAATAAATTTGCATTATAAAATGAAAAAAACCATTTAGAAAAACACGAAGATACAATGTTAATATTCAAATTTATTAATGTGACTTGAATTATTATGTTTTCAGCTAACTTGTTCAAATTTGGAGAATAATTTGTGCATTTTAATAAAGCCTTCAGACTTGAATCAGTCTACTCCTGTGTTTGCTTTTCACATAATTCAATAAAGAAAACGATGCGTGGTACATTATTTTAAATTTAAACCACTCACAATCGTCACAATAATTTATACACATTCGTATTAATTAAATTATAATAAAATTAATGCATTTAGTTACAAATTATATATTAGTATACATAAATAAAATATATTAAATTTTTAATAAAATTTATATATATATTTATCCAGAATATGAGAGCCACACTTTTTCCACTAATGAGTCGCATGTTGCTTTGGAGATTCTGGTTCCCAATTCCTGACTCAAATATTACTGTATGAACTTTAAATTTAATAATTATCATTAAACTTATTATTATAATTATTTTAATTATAAAATATATTTATATTCTCCCCGCCTGGTGTAGAGTAAAATCCGAGGATTGCGGATTTTAGCTCTGATAAGGAGCCAAGTTATTCGGCCCTCTTCAGTGCCCTCGCATTAAATGTCCCCTTTCCTTGCACATCGTCCGGTGACTCGACCCACGTCCTCTTCTCCTTTTGTATGATTCGGACCCCCAGTATGGTGGCTCTCCAGGCTGTTTGTTCGCGACTCCACCTTCCCCTTAAAATTGAATCAGGTGCTCTGCGGTCAGACTTCTCTTTAAACAATTGTGAACGGAAAAAAAACTTGAACTCGACTTTAACTATTAGGCTTATACCTATACGGACATCTAGGGTATGCCACGATTGACGTCAACGGCCAATGGGTTCCGTGCATCCCTGACAGGAGGCATGGGGATGGACCTTTCCGAAGTCCCCTATGCAGAATACGCTCAATCTCTAACTAAGATTTTGGAAAGTCTGATCCGCCCAGCAATAACGAAGTTGTGGGAAGTGAGTCGATAAGAACTCTCAAAATGGGTTGCACGATTTTCCGCCATTAAGTTGGGCCAGTCCTGTGCCAGCCTTCTCCTCTCAAGGTACCCCAACCAATTCACCAACATTCTCTGGAGGGTCGGCACCTATCCCCTCTTCAGTATTCACTCATTACCCCCCTTGTTTTTTTTTTTCTTTTTTTTTTTTCTTAGGCTCTACACACTACAGGCTGCTTCGCGTCGGTTGGCTTGTTTGTTTCAGATGTTACACCCTAGGCTTTATTTTAGTCATCCCCCTCTTTCTTACTACATTATTAATTAATTCCATTTCCAATATCATTTCATATCACGGGTCATTTCCATTTCTGGCATCTATTTCCCAGGTGAGTCTTTTCAACGTCTATCTTTGTGATGTCCGGGTCTCAATTTACTTTCCTCCATCCTTTCAATTAGTATCGGTCCGGTGGCACTCGTTTTCTGAGTTGTTCATTCCCAGCCCTACACGACGCTCTTCCGATCCTATCCCTTCTTGTTCGAATTTTGCTACCATTTCCCCCATCTCATGGATCCCTTTATGATCTCTTCCCAGCATCATGTGTCTGAGGGTGGTTGGCATATTGTGCCTTATTATTGAAATGATCTGCATCTCTGTCATGGGATATGCAGGCAATTGTTGAGGCTCGCCACCTGCCTATAATAAAACTGAGTAGCCGTCTCACCGGGCCTTCCCCGTATTTCTCTTGGTGATCCTAAAATAAATCCCTTCTTGGCGGGCTGTGCTCCAGAAACACCCAAAACCTCCTTATACTCCTCATAGGACCGGGTTTGAATTCAAGTGTCCTCCACCAATCTCTCGCCGGGCCCTGTAGGTAGGTGCTTGCGATGTTTACCCGGTCAGGTTCTCTCGCCATTGGTTCTCCAAACAGATTCCTGACGCTTTCGAGGTGGTCCATCGGGTTTTCGTTCTCCCCTGCCCTAAATATTTCTATCTTCATCTGTCTCTCCGCCCATGCCCGACTTGTGTCCTGCTGCGACCTCTGCTTTCCCCATCTCTTCTCCATCTCTTCCATCCGACTACTCAGATCCCCATGTCCCTGGCCTGCTTCCATCCTTTGATTCTCTGTCCCCACTCTCCCAGTTCCTCTCGGATTTCATCCTGGCGCTGTCTTATTTCGTGACACGCCTCTTCGGTCTGCCTTATTGCTTCCTTCACCCCCTCTTGGTGCTTACTTCCCCTCTCTATATCATCAGTTAGGATCTCTACCCTTTCCTTTAACTCGTTCAGGTCTGACTTCGTTCTATCCATCTCCATCCCATTCTGATCTGTCTCTCCCTCAACTTTGGTTAAACTACTATCTTCCCCTTTGCCCTCCTCTGACTTCACTTCCGATCTCCCGGAGCAATTGCCTTGTTTCCTCTTTCCACTCTTCCCTATCTCTCCTACGCTCTTCTCTATCCGCCCTCATTTCGGCCATCATTTGAGTCATCATCCTTATCAATATTTTGAGGTCCCCTTCGCTCTCCGTATTCTGTTTCTTAAATTGTATGGAACTCTCCCCCGTCTGTTCCCACATGCTTTCGTCTTGGGTTTCTTCCATCGTTATTTACTTGTTTTGTGATGTGATTATACTAATCCACGGCTCGTCACCTACTACTCCGCTGGTCCCACTGACTGTCTTGTCCTATTTTCAGATGGTCCTTGCTCTTAAAACTCCCACTGTAAGCCCTCAAGTTTGGTTTCTATCGCTCAGATATCCCAGGTCCCACTATTCCCCTTTATTTATATTCAGTAGCTATCGGTTATATCTATATACTGTTACACGCGTCGTTATATATGTAGACACGCTATACTTTACTTAACTTTTATTTTATTTTCCTTTGGTGGTTATTTATACATGTGTTGTTTACGCTCAACGTCCCTTTTATTTTTAAGTAACACACACAACACTCCTAACAAGATCCCAGTTACAGTTCTCCTTTGCAAGAATATAATAATATTAAAATGCGTCTTTTAACGATGTATATATTTTTTCGATTAAAATTATTTCGGTTAACTTACTAGTATAGAAATTAATTTATGAATTGCTTCCTTTTACTATCTGATATTTCTTCCACGGAATCCCGCTATCCCACAGCTTTCTACAAATATCAGATATATTCGGATGCTTGATTATTTTAATAATTATAAAAGAACTAAATCCCCTTCCCACTCTCTCAAGCAATGTTTAATAATTTGACTTTTAGTGATTATAAAATTTCCCCCCCGCTTTCATCGATAATTCATTCTGTAATTTCGAGCGCCCTCTCTTCCTTTTTTTTTTTTTAAAAAAATGTCCTCCGACCGCCTTATTTAGGCCGCTAAACGTATTTCCTTCTCAGGGTCTCTTTATTTAAATTGACTTTCGTTATTAGAACCGTCAGTTATATCCCCGTCGGTTCTGCCCTTTGAAACAACAGTTTCGCCCCACGTTGGGCGCCAAATGTAACCCGGCGCGGCTTATCGACGTCACTATTTCTGTATGCTCGCTGTTCTGTTGACGATTCCCTTTTACGAACCTGCTGTGTTATTTCGTCCGGGGTTTACATAATGTTTTGTGAAAATAATTTCAAACACATATACACGTACGCTTTTATTTGTTTCATACGTGGATTCAGATTGAACCCGAGTAATAGGCGCCAGGAGAACCTTTACAAGCTCGCCACGCACGTGCACACGCTCACTCAACTATATCACAGAACATGCCCAAGCATCACTCCAGCGGACAGCAAGAAACGAACACAGCAACACTATTTCCGAACTAGATCGCACATTACCGTTAAAACAATATTAAAACACCTTTATCACTGTTGGGCCCGCCCTATATCCCCCAGAATAAATTAACCATAACTTAACATTAACATAAGAATTGTATGACAAATATAAACGCTATTAATATACTTAAATCTTAACTAAAATATTAAATGTACCCGTTCAACTTATACAACATAGATCACTCTCGCACTCATTCAACATTATTTAAATAAATTTGAAATTCCAAGCAATCAATAAAAGAAGTATTAATTAAATGAATGATTTATTTAGAAAAACTGGGTAAATAAAATTATCATGCAGATATATGATTTAGTAAGTCTAGATAACATAATTACGGAATTAGGTATGAATTTGCACAGATATTTGCTGACTCTTAATTGCATATATGATTCTGGTTGAGTTCTTTAGTGATTCAATTTGGTCATTAGTAATTTTATCATTTTACACTTAATGTTTGTAAATCGTTCTCCACTTTAAAGTTAATTTAGCTGGTGCATGAATGTGTGAGCAAATGTTAAAATATAACTACCTGTGGAACGAGAAGACTGTAATGGGATCCTGAGCGATGTTTTCTTTAATTCAGCATGCCGGCTTTTGGTGAGGTTTCCAGGGCGTGTGTGGTCCTTGAGTTCATTTTCTCCGAGGTTGAGAGCATTCTAGGATCGATCAGCGGTGCCAGGTGCGAAGGTTCGGCGGCCAAGCCGCGAATTTTGGATTCAGCAACGCATTTCGTCTACGGTATCACACAAAGTTTAGGTTAAGAAGTCCGAGTACTTAATCAGAAGCTCTGCCAAAAAAATTAATAATACTCTCCGCTAAAATTCAAATTAATTTCGCCTTCCACAACTCTTAATCAATAATTAATAATTGTAATTAATGTTCAACGGTAGTTCTGTCTTGCCTTTTTCTTCTCTTCTTTCCCGCCACGACACCTTGAATTTTTCCTCCAATCTCTGTCATGCACTCATGAGTCATCAGTTCTTATTTGCTAATTAAGGGTCCTCTTTATTTAATAGTTTCTGTGACATTTGCACCACGTGGGAATTTAATTTAGTTTTACCATCTTTTTTAAGTATTGTTTTAGCTGGAGCCAGAAGTCTAAGTAGTACAATAGCAGTGTACACTTTTTATCACCTCTGTTTCTAAATTTGGATTGTTATCTAGACTTTACCAACATACATCCCGCTTATTGTTTCAAATTCTCTAAATTTTAATGTACTAATTGCCCCCCCATTCAAAATATCTTAGATCGCTTGGAATCTTTTAACCTATTGCAGATTAATTAATTTACTTATCTTTTTTCTTTCTTTTTTGTTTAAAAATGATTTAATAAAAAATTTCTAATTTGTTCTCGATCATTCTTTTTTTTAAAACGAAGTAACAAAAAAAACAAACTTACAAATAATGATTATAATAAATTTAATTCCTAAAAAAAATAAAAACTCTTTTAATTTTAGTTCAATAAATCTGACAGGTACTCATATATAGCTGCGATCTGCTTTAGAAACGGCTGTTTCTCGTTTATTCTTAAAACAAGATCGTTTTTTTAAAAAGTTTTGGTACCTGTCATTTATTTCGTCATTTATATATATCAATAACGTTCCTAGGTTTAAACCCTATGTAACGCTATTCCGTTACAATATATTGTACCATTCATGGTGGATTTAACATTCACGGTTGGATTTAGGCCTTCTATTTTACGCACTATAAAGTACAAGTTAACCAAACTATAGAAAAAGAACATTCAGTTCATTTATAAGTTTGAATATTTCAAGAATATAGTTAGATCTCCTGATTAATGGACATAATATTATTTACAATTTAAATTGCAGGCAGAATCAGTTTTTTATTTATTTCAGAGGTCACCAGAGTCGATGGACTCAATGATTCTGCGTGAAGCACATCGTAACTTACAAAGCAAATAATTAAAAGATCGGATTTTGATTTCTTGACATTTTAGTATTTTATATGAATTTTTTTTTTGGGGGGGGGGCTTAACTAAACAAACATATTGGCAATGGTAATTTATACATTTCTCATGCAATTAGCTAACAATAAATCTAATAAACTAATATTAAGAACATACAATGAACAGTTAATATTAAAAGTAAATATTTTATTAATACAAATTAAAATATTTAAATGATAAATTATTAATAAACTGGAAAGAACAGACATGCTAAATTTCTTCTAGAAAGTTTTTTGGTATTAGAGCTTCATAGTTAAAGTTAGTTTGCAAACATTGAATTTGGTCATAAATCAGGATATGAATATCTTATCGGTAAGATATGCGGGTCCATGTAGATTGTATATTATTCCATGCATGGTTTTTTTGGGATGAAAGAGATTGTGAATTTAGTTCGTCGACATTTTTACATTCCTGGTCCGCTCTACAGCTGGACTCTAAGGCATTTTGGAGTGACCTATACGGCGAAAGATGTCCACAAACACTCCGGTTATAATCCTCACATGACAACTTAGTTTAGTATAGAATAGTCCGGAATGCTCTCTACATTCCAGACTCACAGAAACTGCCAGCACCAGACAAGACCTGGCTTGAAGTTTTTCTGCCCTTTTTATATAGCCTTGGGTCAGTTTTTAGACTTCTGCTCATAGACCTTTATCCTTTTTTTTTATTAAAAATACAAATTGATAATCTTGTACATTCTTTATTATTAGTTTTTAGTTACAGTCTTTTTTTTTATAAATATTTCCACCATCTTTAATTAGCATGTCTTTTTATTTATCTGCATAAACAATCTGTATGCGCTTACATTCTTTCCAATTTTAACTTTAATTAAATTAAATAGATAAATATGAAACAAAAAAAACTTTTGTTGTATGTTTCCAAGAATAAGTCATACTAACCAAAAAAAAAAAGAAAACCAAATTGCGTCTTTTGAACGATCTTTAATTTTTGTTTTTTTAGCTTTTTAAATATTATAAATGCCAAAACATCATGAAAACAAGAATAAAATATGGATTTGCACTTATTTTATTCTTAATAAGTTAAGTGTACCTTTTTTATTATTATGAATTAGCATTACTGATATATTTCTGTAGACCGTTCACAAGTGGCATGTGGCTGTAAAGCCCATATTTTAAGGCCTAACATGGCAGGGATGAGGAATATTTCCACATTCACCTGTATCCTTACTGCACATGCGTAAGACTAATGATGCTCATCCTTTTGAAACTTAGGCTCATGGCGACTCAGTTCATCTCCCTTTTCATGGGACCGTGTTCTTATAAGACTGACAGGCATTTAAGGATGGTCTTATGTTACATACGTTTCTAGATATAAAAGTGATTTGTGTTTTTGATTATATAAAATCAAATACCATGTTTTCCTGGTTGTAATATTAGTTAAAAATGAATACTCTGTTTTATTACCATAACTTAAATTTGTAATTATGTCAAAGTCAAGCACTTTATTTAAATCACAAGTTAACAGGTTTTTTTGTTGTTGCATAATATTAGTGGAATATCCTGTTTTCCATCCATAAACTTAAAAATTTTTTTTGATAGACTGATTAATTAAAAGTGGAAACCTTGTTTTACAACCATAAATAAAAAAAAAATGTTTGTCTGTCTTGCTTTATAACCATGAAGTGAAGATTGTGTTTTAAAATTAAAACCTATCTGCTACAACCATAAGTGTAAATGAAACTCATTTGTTTTAGTTGTAACACCATGTTTTACAACCATAAGGGTGAAATTTTGTTTAAAATTATTTGACTTAAGAATTATTTTACATTCACATGTATAATTCATTTTTAATTGTAACACTATGTTTTACAACCATAAGTTTAATTTTTTTTGTTTGAAATTAATTATTTAAATTTAGAAATTATTTGACAGCCATTAAGTGTAATTTTTTTTGTTTTGTTGTAACAGCTTGTTTTACAACTGAATTTAAAGTTTGGTTTGAACTTAATTAAAATTAAAGCCCTGTGTTACAAACATAAGTTGTAAGCATTGAAATTACAATAGGATATACCTTATGTATTATTTTCTATACATATCTTGATGATTATGAATATCTTGTACATTGAGCTAGCTATATTAATATTGCATCATTAATCTTGATAACTTGGGCCCTGGTGGCTGAACTAAATAATCAATCACCTTTATAAATTTTGTTATCAAGTTTCAAAGAAAAAAGCTAAAAGTAATGATAGTTCTTGGCAATGATCTTTATTTGATGTGAGATTCGGATGGAGAATGAAAAAAAGGGAAGAAAGACAAGAAAAAAATGATGTATTGAATATTTGAAATAGTGAATCTTCTTTTTAGTCTATTTCAGGGGTGAGGGAGTGACCAATGTGGATAATCCAGAAACAAAGCATTAATAGATCACATTGCATTGTAAATAAAAAAAATTTTTAGATAAGTCTTCTACAATTATTTAGTGTCAGGCTTGAAAACAAGATTGAGATATAACTGTAGATCAGGTCAGATAAGGAATAGTGGGAGAAAGGGTGTAGAGATGAATAAACAGAGCAGGAGAGTGAATGTTCTAGTTATTGCTATTATTGTACAGATTTAAAAGAATTTAGAAAATTATTGCTATTATTAGATTTAAGATGCTAGAAATAGTTATTACTGAACTATATAGAAGTAGACATCCTAGTTATTATATAAATTCAAAGAGAAGATAGAAATATAATTATCATTGAGCTTTATAGATTTAGAGAGAAGTTACAAACATGGTTATTGCTATTACTATAGAGGTTTAAGAAGTTAGAAACTTAGTTATTACTACTATTGCATAGGTTTAAAAAAAGGAAATGTCACTGAGATCCACTATGGATGAGAGCAGAGAAGAGGTTGGGAATGAAAGGGATTGCTATGCCAGCATCCCTGTGGAAAATGAAAGTATTGAGAAACAAATCTTGGTGGTCACAGTCAGCAATCCACTTTCACTTTTTCATGGCATAAAACAAGACCAAATACCTCCCAAACAAAATGAAAATCTGATTGCCATGCTCCAAAGTATGATGGCCCACAACCAAAGGAATGCAGAGAAAATGGAATTTAGACTGCTGTAGTCAATTCAGAAGATTCAAAAGAAATGGAATTTAGACTGCTAGAGTCAATTAAAAGAAATGGAAGTGATTGCTGGAGTCAAACCAAAGGAATGCAGATGAGTGCAGAAAGGCAACCCAAAGGATTGAAATGATGTTGGAAGAGAAGTGGAGACAAGTTACAAAAATGATTGAGGAAAGTGAAATTGCAGTGACAAGGTAAAGAAAAAGAGAGGAATGGGAAATCATAGAGGCAGTTGAAGCTCAAGAAGAAATAACCGACTTGTAATTTCACCTAAAGAAGCAGTAAGTGCTGAACAAATTACTGAATCTATTGAACCAGAGCCAGAAATAAAACCAGCAAAAGATGTGATTACAGAGGAAGAAAAGACAAGATTTTTATATGAAATAAGATTGAAAGAAATAGATGGTATTATTATACCTGAACTGTTTGAGCACAGAATTGATTCAGAGGTTGTAGAAGAAGAAATGTTACAAGTTGGTATTCAAAAAGGTGTTGGAAATGATTGAAAAAGATATTTTAGTGGAGGAATATGTTAAAACAAAGGGAGTCAGAGAATATTGTTGAATTAATTAAAGCAAGTTAAAGAAATTAGAATTTCCAACCAAAGATATTTGAAAGGAATTATGAGTTAAATGTCCTTTTACTGATGAAGTGGAAATTGAGAGTGATAAAAAGGAAGAAATTGAAATGACAAAGGATGTTATTGAGATTGTCAGTCCACCTTCAGACAAATTGTTAACTGCTGAAGAAATTTTTGAAATAACTAACTGAGAAGCAGTACATGGAAAAGAAACAGGTAGAGATAGTATTAAATACGAAAATACAATTTACAAAAATGAAAGTACCAAAAGAAAAGATGGAATTAGTAGAGGCTGAAGAAAAGATAGAGCCACTACTGTAGAAGAAATAGAAGCTGAAATTGGTAATGGAGAAAGATGAATAGTGGTTGAAAAAGAAATTATTGAAGTAATTTCATTAATAGTTGTTGAAAAAGAAATTTTGGAAATCATTAAGCTTTTAGAGAAAACAGAAAAGATGGAAAATGTAAATTGTGGAATAGAAATGAAAATCGATTCAAAAATAATTTAAGAAACTGCTTTCAAAATAATCACAGAAGTAGAATATATTACAACAAAAGAGCCAGATAAAGAAAAGTATAGGCCGTGGAATAAAGAGAAAGAATGTAAAAAAGATAACTATCAGGAATATGGTAATAATGCCTTCCTCATTCTGTCTGACAATGGAATAGCAAAAGGAACATGTAATCTGAAGCTGTATTACATGCCCCCAGATCCTAGGAAAATATAAATTATACTCAGACTCGGAGGCTCATTTTCATGAAACTGAATTGGACACTGATTAAAAGTAGTCATAATTGTTTTAATTTGTATTATAATTAAATCTTCATTTTGTAATTAATTGAATGGGATCAGGAAGGATAAAATTAATTTAGCAGATGTTAAGGGCTTATACATTTTTAGTAATTAATGTTAATATACTGAGCATGATGATATGGAAGTTGTCCATCAGTAAACTCTTGGTCATTCTCTATCGCCACTGGAGGATCCATCAAGTAAAATGTTTTTTTTATATTCCCCGGAGTCTAGAGATATGAAACTGGAAATCTGTTCTTCTGATTTGCACTTCACTTAATGCCAATTATATAAGTACTAGAATGGGCTTGAACCCAAATAGCATAAGGGATACTGTCTTGAGCAACAGGTGGTATATATAGAGATGTATGGATACACAACTAAATGGATCAATACCAAAAATATTGTGGTAAATAAAATACTTTAATTTGATAAATTATTAAGAACATTTAGTTTCATCTATCCATTCAACTTGCGTATGAGAATATTTATGTTATAAAATTTTGTAATTTTATATTTCAATAATTTTACTAGTTATTTATTTGTAAGATTAACCAATGTGTAATATATATCTAATTTATATTTTGTAATTATATTACTAATAATTTGTATAAAAGTAAATTGGCATTTAAGAGTCAATGAAATCTGTGGATCTTAAAATTTTGCAAGCCATTCTAAAAAAATATATGGAATGTTATAAATACTAGAGATTCTTTAATTAAATTTTACTTCACCATTTATCAGTCTTTTTCATTGCCATACATGGAGATGTACATCAATTTGATTAAATTTCACTTGGCCAATTGATCTATTTTTCATTATCATATATGGAAATGTAGATCAATTTTGAATCTCAACCAAGTGTATAGTTTGAAACAATGGCCAGTAGGAATTTGATCAGATTAAATCTAAAAAATGTAAGGGAAACAAAGGATCGCATCCTGTTTCCAGCTATGTATGAAATGAAGGAAATATCTTGGCTCAAGGCAGCATTCTGTAAATATTTGCCTTGTGTAAAAGTAGCTAAATTTTGACTACAATTATCATTCTTATTCTATTTTGATATCGGAGAGTTAATATACTTCTCGCAAGTTTGCATTGTGAAATAAATCATGTTGGGGTAAAGGAGATTGCTTCTCCATACCTCTGGGAAGCTCACTATGCTGAAGCCTGGAACATCTAGACTGAATATGTGGACTGGCCAGTGATATGCTTCTCTGAAGTGAACTTTGAATGTCTACCAATGCTTGTTTCCAACCCAAACCAATTTACAATCATGATCCACCTCTTACCTAAGTAGTGTCCTCAAGCCCCAGGTAATATCTACATTGCCATCAGCTAATGAACCCTTAATGAATTATTCTAAACTATATTGTAAGTCTTCTATTTATTTCTTAAAAGCTAATATATGTTAATAATGTCTATACAATTTATTCTAATGCAGTATGTTATGTTTTGGACACAGCAATTGATTTTTTTCTCTTTGTGATTCTAATTTATTTTGATATGCCAAGAAGGTATACAATCCAGTGAGTAAATTTAAACCCACTACCAATAGTTTTCTATTAAACTATGGAGATGTAAATTGCCTTTGAAGTTAGTTATTACAAATTCGCTCGGTTTTATACCAATTATTTTATAATTTTACTCTTTAAATGATCAGATTTTAATGTTTATGCTTAATTGTTCTCTCTAACTGAAAATTAACCCTCAGCTAATTATTTTACCAATTTATCTAATTAAATCTCACTAGAAGTGAATGTAATCTACTGTGCATGTGTGATCTATGGTTTTATTTTGTAAATTAATATATTAAGTTATCTGCAATGATCGCTTGTAGAAATGTAAGAAGATATTTTAGAAATGTGGGAGAAAGCAATTTATTAGTTTTAGACTCAGCCCTTTTATATATTTCATTAATCATTAGTTAAGTGCCCGGGATGGTTTGTGTTTAAGCATTCCATTACGCAGGGACAGCATCCTATAGTAATCAGGTGTTCATTAGTTTATTGTGGTCATTAGTGACATGAACTATTTATATTTTAGGTGTTATAAAGGTATCGTTGCAATTGTTATTTATAATTTTCTTGCATTTGCTATGTATTTTTGGGATCTTCGGAATGACCAATCCCACTCTTCATTATTCCTTTCAAAGTAGATATTTCCTACTAGGCATCTTTATCAGGCATCTCCAATGACTTAAGTGTGTGGGAAACATACAGGTAAATGGTCCCAACATACAACTTGTGCCACTATTCTTCAGAAATATGATCTTGGCCATTGTGCAGGCATACTCCTTTCATACAAATATGACAAAGCCACCCAAGAGTGTCTTAAGTGACTGCTTTCTTGTATGCGATTATAAATGATAACATACCGCCTTTATTATCAATTTATTTACAAATCTTCAGTGCTCTGTCAGCTGTAATCGCATATTCACCATCCATCCTATTTAATTCTTTGGGTCAGATTATATAATTAGCTTCTTTTAGACAGAACCATCTTACTCCCGCACATCTGAGCGATCTCCCAAATCTTATTGAAATATATTCTTGCATGCTTTTCAAGTCACAAATCATAAACTCATATATATATAATGACTAATGAAACTCATTAGTGTGAATCTGTAATATTTTAAATGAATGTTAAGCTACAATGTATTATCGATTATCTAATCAAATTATTCCACATCCTTGGCATATTAACCGCACCAACCACCATGTATGATTAACCGCACAAACCACTCGTTTTATATATGTAGTAATTGCACTAATCAATATTATACATTTGTTTTGTAATTTCCTGAATGATCTATTTAATAAATTTACCGAAATGTGATTGTAAATTAATCATAATCAAATGTGTAATCATTGTATAGACATTACACAACTACTTTGTTTTATTTTAATCATAAATTACCATACTTTGTCATTTAATAAATTTACATATCATTTTTCTGTATTCTCGTATTTGTCATTCATTGCCCGAATCTAGTATTAACTATTTGATTAAGTTAAATTGTTCCCTAATTGAATGAAAGATTTTATTGGTATTAACTATTTGATTAAGTTAAATTGTTCCCTAATTGAATGAAAGATTTTATTTAGTATTATTAATTAAACTCCCTTTATTTAATGTTGCTTTGAGCAAGATGGATCTGATTATTAATTTAAGCAATACTTGCACCGTTCTTAATTATTATACTTTGTGGAAATTGTTAGTTACTCATTTGAATATATTGATTCCCAAGACTCTTTGCTCGCCATTCTCATTGTTGGGTCTAGAGTAAATGAAAAGCTTGCTAGTATCCTCAAAAGCATTCATATAGTTAGAGACCCTGGAGCACAGGTAAATAGGTTAGCATTTAGTACTGTTCCAGACTTGTGTATCTCGCACATGTCAGATTGCTATAGTTTGCTTGGATTCTAGGTCTTGCTGAATGAACATACGATTTTGACCAGTACAATATAGTGGTAATGAAATAAAAATGCCCTGGAACCTGTACCAAAGCTAAGTTAACCAAGTCTGCTATTAAGGAAAATATATATAGCGATTTGGACAGAAAGGTAACTGCCAAAGGTTTGATTTAAAGCTCTGATAGTTCATGATACTTCTAAAGAGGGAAACTTACATCATCCATACACCACACCTGCCGATAATGATGTGCATTTATTATATGATGTAGCAGAATACGTACTAGGTTTCAAATAAGTTCATTGCACATATGGATAAATAAAGTAATCAAAGTTTTTATTTTTTAAAATGTAAAGATTTATAAATGATTATTATTTTTTAAAAAATAATTTACTTTCTAAACATGTTGATAATCTGAAGAAAATTATGTAGTGGGTTATAATGCTTCCAACAATGAAAATCAACAAATCTTATACTATCATAAACTTGTTTTAAATCAATAATATTCAACTGTCAATTTAATGAAAGACTGATATACTTGTGCTCTTGAGACATGGTAAAAAAAATTCTTTCAGATATAAAATAATTATTAAATTACATCAATATCAAAAAGTCGTCTAATACTTAAATCTAACAATTATTTTAGAGTAAGCATGTCTCTAAATATAAAATGGAATAACGCCTGTTTTACTGAATGTGATTAAAATTCTCATATATTACCATAAATCTTTTATGCTGCAGGCTTTTGAATTTAATGGTCCAGTTGAATATGTACATTTATTTGAAGATTCATGTTATTTTCTTACCATTTGCAGTTAGCGCAAGAGATATTTTAGTGTGAAAGTTGTTGATTAACAATATCAGATTGGTCTTGTTAGTGGCTTTTATCATGCTGATGAAAGGAGTTATATTTGAAGATAGGAGTTCATCAGTGGGTAAACACCTTAGCTACAAAATAGTAACAGGTAATTACTGAAGCAGTTCTTTTCATTTGTAGTGATTGGTTAATTAGTTGGATTTCACATTATAGCTTTAAACTTTAGAGTTGAATATCAATTAGTGACATAATCGCAAATGAACAATATCACTAGTGTCCCCATAAATCAGTAAGTTTTATAAGGAATTTGGTGGCTTTTATATGGCTACTCTCTTTGTTTTTCTGGGAAACTTATAGAACCAGGCATTAATCATATAACTCTAGATAAGTCAGCATTTCTAATCATTAATTACATTCCATGCTAATTACTTTGTGGAATTTTACTTTGGCACACAGTAAAAAAATTACTTATTTTTTAAATTAAAGTAATAAAAAAAACATTGTTTGAAATGTAGAAAAAATAATCTTATACAAAGATAAATTACTTTTTTCTTTAAAGTTCATTTTCTCTTCCTTTTTTTAAATCTAGTTATAACATTAACTTTTATTACAGAATGTTACGTATATGCGTGTGTGCATTATATACATTATATCGCACATACTAATATATGAGCTTAATAAAAATACAAATTCATTAAAATTTTAACCTTTCTTTGAACTATTTGCAACCTTATATATCTATTTTGAGACCTGGTGAAGCATCTCACTATATTGTATATAACGGGTGGCCAAGACCTCGAACACATTGACAAATTAGTGATAAATTCAGAACTTATTTGAATATTAAAAAATTCATAATTCTTGTTTAAAAATAAATTTAAAAGAACACCTGTTATTGTCAAAAATAAGATCCTGGAATTACATTATTCTTGTGTAATACTAGAGCTAAAATTCTTCAGGTAACTTGTCCTGAGAAACAAGAATTTTAATGAACTAATTTTAAAATGTCATGAAATTTTTAAAACACTTTGTCTAGTTAGAAAATAATCCTTAAGATTTAAAAAGAAAACAGGACTTTTTCCCATCTATGAAAGAAAATAGGTGTCAAAAGCAGGAAACAAACTTTATCTCTAATTATTGTAAAGACTGTCAACAGAGAAAATGTTAGAATTTTCCCCAAGTGCAAAAATAGAGGACTTTTGTAAAATATTTTTGTGATGTATTTTTTTTTCTCTCTAGCAAATTTTAGACACACTAGGAGGAGGATGTTTACATTTCTTTACTCATATTTACTTATTATACAAGCGAATCAAAAAATACAAAAAACAAAAATTTTATAAAAATCAAAAAATAAATTCAGGATTATAAAGCCATGTTTAATTACTCCCGAAAAAAAAGAACAGAAAGTTAAATATAGAAAGGTATTTTAAGTAAAGAGCAATGAAAAAAGATTGCCAAAGAATAAAATAAAATGGGAATAATTCCGTAAATGTATTATATTAATTGTAGAAAAAGGATAGCATTATTTAATTAGAGTAGAAAGCTGTTTTTAAAACTAATTAAGAGTAAAGAATTGTTAGTATAACTAATATCAAAAAGACTAATTGCAGTGAAAGGAATGTGCACGTATGAATTAAAGCTTAATGGATACTTTTGGTAAAAGATAATTCTATCATGGAATAGCGCGAAGAAAAAGAGTCATTATCAATTAAAACAGATATAAAGTATGTGCAGAAAAGAGCGGTGTGCTTTTTTTCATGAATGTTGCTGTGACGAATATTGGACTTTTGAAAAAGGACCCACAGTAAAAGCTGTCCAGAAAGTTATAGCGATTTTCCACCATGAGGTAATTGTTCCCAGAGACCATGCTTCTGTAGATACCAATAGGTGGATAGGGCAAAAACATCAGTTTTTATTTATGTAAGTCTGATGGGCTCCAGTAGGACTGCAGAGAAAGATAGGGTATAAGTAACTTGTAATTACTTTAACTTAGGCCTAAGAATAGTGATCACCGATGATAGTCTAATATCAGCAGTGAATATTAAGATTTATGGAAAATAGTAATTAGAATCAGACTTATTGTATCATGTTTGTAAATGTCAAACTTTTAGAGGTCTGGGTTTGTATTTAAGTTAATATACATTTTTTCATTTTTAGTAGTGATCATTGTCTTTAGACTTGTATTTTTTTGTTATTTGTTGGCAAGTGAATACACAACAGGATTACAATGAATAAACCAAGTACAAATGTGAAAGAACAAAAAATCACTATCATAAAGAATGTGAAGATTATTTTTTTATTATGATGAAAAACAAATGTACATGTATTATATGCAGTGCACTGGTTTTACCGAAAAAAGCCAATGTTGAAAGACATTTTCACACTGTTCATAAAAATTGATTATCCATGAGGCACTGCATTAAGAAAACTAAAATACAATAACTAAAGACAACTCCCTATGCAACAAAATGTTTTTGTCAAGTATAATACAAGCTCAAAAACTGCTACAATTGTATCATTCAAAGTTGCTGAAACTTTAAACACAATAAGCCTTTTCAAGATGGACAACTATGGAAAGAAGCCTTCATCAAAGCTAGTGAAGTATTTGAAAATTTTAAGAATAAATCTGAAATGACTTCTCTCAACAATGATATTATCACAAAATATAATCATGCGTAGAACAGAAGAAACTAATTGAAATCTTGGAAGAGATTTTATATAAAAATGTTAATTGTAAGTTTTTATCACTAGTTTTGACGAATCTACTGATTTTAAAGGTGCTGCACAATTATGTATTTTTATTCATATAGTTTTTAATGTCAGCCACAGAAGGATTATTAACAATTATTCCACTTCAAAGGCAAGAGAACAAGTTATCTGATTTATTCAAGAATTACATTGTACAAACGAATTTTCCAATTCACAAATTAGTACCAATAACTACTGACAGAACTCCTGCAACGATTGGCAGTAAAATTGTTACTCTGTAAAAAATCCTACCGATGTACTTAGTTTTATCAGCATGCCTTGTATTCAAAAGTATTGAAATTTAATCATGTTATAATTGTTGTTTGCAAAATTAATAAAATAAGATCAAAAAGCTATTTACTTTGTCATTTTTGGGATTTGCTAAAGGAAAATGAGAGTGGACATAATGAATTATCACATATTGACGTAAGAAAAGTTGAGCAAAATTTTTAATCAGATTCAGAGAACTTCTACCACAAATAAGATCATTTTTGGAAACTAAAGGTGATTCATATCCAGAACTGAATGACAAATGGCTTCACCTTTTTCTGATATTGCAGAAAAACTAAATAACTTAAATGTAGAACTACAAAGAAAAGATAAAACAATAGCTATGATAAGCACTTTCAAGTCATTCAAGGAAAAATTAAGTATGCTTGTAATACAACAGGCATTGTGAATTAAAATATTTCAAAAATATAGTTAATGAGTCTAAAGATAGAATCTAATCTACAACAAATGTTGAAAATATATTCCTCATAAAGGAATTTGAAGGAAAGATTCATGGAATTTGACAAACTTGAAAATATCACTAGTTTATCTTATCCATTTAATGTTAACTTCAATATCAAAAATATTGCTATGAAATTAAATGAATTTGTACATACAAATTTAGCAGGCCTTGAAGAAGAAATAGTAAATATTAAATATAATATACTTTTAAAATTAATTTCTTCAAATAAGGGTTTCTGGACATTAATAAGCAGGGATAAATATCCAAATATTTGGAAAGTTGCTACATATGTCAATACTTTTGGTTCAACATATTTGTGTGAATTAGCATTTTCCTGCATGTGATAGAAACTAAACATAGGTCACAATTATCGGATCTACATTTGGAGTCATGTTTACGAATTAGTTTAATTATATGAGCCAAATTTTGACAAACTTGCCGAAACTACGCAATGCCATCAAAATAAAATAAAAATATTTTTTTAATTTGTAATTTTTTTTTGTAAAATTTGCATCTAATTTATTTTAATATAATTCTAAAGCAATAACTTTCTCTTTTTTCTCTATATTTTCTTGAATTTTTTTTAAAACCAGTTCTAGAAAATAATTATTTATAGATAATTTGATATTTTATAAAGCGACATGGACAAATTGTAATACTAGAGGGAGCTGAGGTAATTTAATAGTAGTCACAGTAAATGTCTTAGACTGTACCTTAATAGAACAAAATTTCATCAATTCATATCTTGTAAAAACACCAATATTTGTACCTAAAAAGCTCTTATTAAAAAAGCACCAATTCCTAGATATATTCTTAAAAAAACCAGGACTTCAAACCGTTATTTTTTCCATTCTGGCAATGTATTTTTCTGGTGTGAAGCTCTGAAAAAAATGTAGTCACCCTCAGGCACACTTTCACCAAAAATGTAGCCCCCAATGTCTAAAAGTTTGGCCACTCCTGGTATATAAATAGGCCATAATATATTGAATCAGATACTTTATCTGCTTCAAAAGTTCCATTGTCAAATTGAAACTAACTTTTGTTTTAAGAAATTTTAAAAGAAAACTATTTGAAAGTTTTTCCTACACAGCTATATTTTAAAATTCTCTAATTTTTCTTTTCAGTAAATGTTTCTTTTGACACTTT
The DNA here is from genome assembly GCA_028023455.1 of Epiperipatus broadwayi. NCBI lineage: Eukaryota > Metazoa > Onychophora > Udeonychophora > Euonychophora > Peripatidae > Epiperipatus > Epiperipatus broadwayi. The sequence continues at coordinate 6,308,303 of JAQFVV010006223.1, read as the reverse complement.
TTTTACATTTATCTATTTGTAAAAACCTAATTTAAAAAGTTGTAATCTTTTAGAGACAAAAGAAAAGCATTTTAATTTTAAAGTTTTGACTGCATTCCTGCTTTCATTTTTGATTGTAATCTAATTTTCATTTATTTTTAAACAGAAAGCTGCTACTTAATTTTGCATTTTTTAAAAATTAATTTTAGATAAGATAGGAGCCATGGTCAGATTTTTAATTAAGATTAAGTTCACGATAGATTTGCCCTGAGAAAAAACTTCTAATTAAAGATGATGCGGGAGATAAGACTGCACATAAATAGCCCAAGGATTTTGGACTAATTATTATTCAACTATTTTTATTCTTGTTGAGTATTGATTCAGTTTTAGTATGCTAATAGTGATCCTTATGTTGGTTGCTGCACTGCCTTATTTTTCAAAAATTACTATCCGCATCTATATACCACAAGTGCTATCATTTTGCTGTCTGCTAATAAAAAATTCTGCCTAAATTATGACTATTTGCTAGTCTCTGCACTTACCAAAGCTACCCACAAGAATATTTTCCACAACATGCAGTGCTAAATCAACCTAGACACCCAGAATTGTTCCTTCAAGATCATGTCTTCAAAACCTAAAGAACTGATCCAAAGCTTGCCTCCATACTTCCTACCAGATAGAAATCCAAAGCTTTCACGATGAACTTAATTACTAAGAACTTTACACTCTGCTGGAAAAAGTACTTCACATTAGGCCTCGGGGCAAAAGATTTTCATATTCTAACCAGGCTTTAAATCTCTGTTAAAGTAATCCTGTATTTATTATAAGTTTTGAATATTCCTTCAATATTTTATGTATTTTCTTATTAGTGTAGTTAATGTGTGTATTGGGATCTTGGTTTTGAAACAGATAATCTGAAGCCCAGATTATGCTTCACGAGTATCAATAATCATTGTACCATCTAACCAAGTTCAAAGTCTATCTCTCTGTGCTTGTACATGTACTCACTATTTACCCAGAATTTTTTTTTTTTCACTTCAATATTAATCCCATTTTAAAGAAATTAATGATTTGGGAAAGAAAGTGAATCAATAGTCATGGACACACAAATGCGATAGAATTAAAATATATATACATTTTATTGTACTAATAATGTTATATAAATTAATTGGGAAATGTATTTAAAATTTATATATTTTATTCATCATGGCGGCACAAGATAATGCAATCGGGTTGGAAACTTCTAGAAACATTACTATAAAATTGAAAACAAAGAAAAAGGGGGGAGATTAATTAGTGCAAGTCAAACTAATCAAAAATGCTATGAATAAGTCACTTTTACATTAATATTTAATTAAACTAAGAGATCTTAACAAATTTTAAAATAGAATGTAAAACAATCCTTCAAAAATTTTTCAGATCGATTGCATTATCTTTAATTCCTTATGAAACAAAGGTGGACTTGCTATAGAAAATTAGCTATTGTACCAAAATTATACATCACTTCAGGCCACAAGTTCGAAGTGCATTGCAACATTCCAAGGAATTGTATAAACAAAAAAAAAATTGGATTGATAAGGATTAATTAATCAGATAATGAAAATCTGAGTGTTTTTAGCTTGGTCTGAAGCATTAGTCCATCCATTATCATAGACATGACTGAGGAGTAAAGCATCGCACCTTTCGTTTGGCCGTTCCTGAGCCACTCTGTATGGAAATGCTTCTCGAATTTAAATGAAACCTTGAACTATTTAACTGTGCCCTGAACTTGATCTGGAAAAGCATGCTACCTCCCATTAAATTCTGACCACGTCAAAATAATGAACTGTTACGTCAGCACGGACTCGAGAAAGTATTATGAAGGTAATAATGCCACCTCATCTTTATCTTCTATATCTTATGTATATTTATTGTGACTAAAATTTAATGTAAACTAAATGCACATTATAAAAGTAACTTACCTATGTAGTCTTTAATCCACTTTTCATGATTATAAAACTAATATAATTCTCTAGCCTCGTAAAATTCTTATTTTAAAATAGTGCGGCATTGATTTTCTATATAATATATATTTCTTTTTGTTTCGTTCAAGTAATATGCCATTAATTTATTCCCCAACTCTGCAAATGTGTTTAAATTTAGCTAAGTCTCCTGTTATTTAAAAAGGAGTGTCATATAATTAATTAACTTGTTTATTATAAAGTTGTACATTTGCCAAGTTGGAAAGTTTTAAAATGTTATTTTTCTTAGTATATTATTATTGCAGTTGGTGGAGGGGGAAAACATTTCCCAATGATTTAAGATCGCAGATTTGGGGAAATTAAAAAGTAAAGATTGTATATATATCATTTTATGTTTAAAAATTGCCTAAATATTCTCAGCCAGGTAAATCATTAAATGAATGCTATTAAAACTTTATCACTTTGTGTCCAATCCTAAAATAATGTTAAAATTAGTTAGATGGCGTAGGGTGGGGGAAAATTGAGTTCTATATTTTAAATTTAATAAAAGAAAACTACTAAAGAGAGAAACAATTATATTTCAAAATACGTATCATAATATTCATTATCTCTAAATAAGTCAGCTTAAATAATTCGATCATACCATCAAGAAAAGGAATAACTAATACTTTGGGTTAACTTCAATCACCAGAAATAGTTCTATACATATTGTCCAAGCATTGCTAATGTCAGTCTATCTCTTAATTGGGTGCTATTCATCCAAAGTAGGAATCGGGAAAGACCAAGCCACTCATTCATCACTTCCAGTCTGTGATAGGGGAATAGACCTGCATAATGGCATTTTTGCACCATCAGTGCGATCCCATGCAGGCTGAATATTTCTTCGTTCTCATGACCGATCTCCGTAAATTTGGAGTGTGGCAAGTCGGTCTCATATAATGCAAAATAAAAATCGCATTCTCATTCAGTAACTTCATAAGCACATTATGTCTCAAAATGGATTCCTCTAATATAAAAACAGTCCGCACATTAGTACTGCCATTACCCTTTTTTTTTCTTTATTAACCCTGTTTATTCAATTCCATAGCTTGACGTTGTGATCACTTGGGCTGAAGTATACATATTTAAATGCTATTGCTGAATTTTATCTTTAAAGTTATAAATTGATGTGCTAGTATCCGACTCTGGATAATTAAAATTGCTCAGTATATCATTCCCTTACGTTCTATCTGAAATGTAAAATCTTTCTTGATGTATAATTTCCTAACGCAATACACTAATTACGTATATAAAATGTTTATAATCTATTCCCCAGGTTAAGTTATTGTTCATAAAACATATATATTTGCTTGTAACATTAGGCTGATAATAATTAGAATACTATTAAATTACTGTAATCCCCTTTTACTCCATTAATGCAATAATAAAGATTTAGTGGCATACCGATGAAAACGCACTATTCATAAATGTATTAAATGAAATGTTTTTAAATATATGTATAGATCCGCACTGTTAATAAATGTTGAATAAAATTACATCTGTTTGAATATACATATAAGACCGTCAATGTAAATAAATGTATTTAAAGATTATAATATACTTGTTTTTAGTATACGTATAAAACTATGAAATATGTAAATGTTGTAATGCGAGGCTAATATTTATATTTAAATGTTATATCTATTAACGCATAATATGCGACTATTAAATATATTTAAAATCTTACTCTGGAGTCATTGCCTATACTATTGATTATGCTTTTCCACACACGTATCTATGCACATTAGGTTACATACCCCGAAGACATAAACAGTGTTTATCGATAACTATTATATTGATCTGGCCAGTTACTAATTAATCTTTTTGTTTTACTGCCTAGTTGCACGGCCGGAAAGAATTGAATATGACTTGTATCATCAATATTGCTAATCATAAGTAAAGAGACCTAGGTTTGAACTTGTAGGGCAGAGTTAGTGTCCCCAACTTATGTATCTTGTACATGATCTGACTCGAGGTATTCAGGCTAGAATTCCAGGTCTGGTTGTATGAATTACGCAAACTGACTTGTACAGTTTTAAGATTCCATGTTTTAATTTATTTATCTGGGAGTGAATTGCGAGTTTCTATTTTTATATGCTTAGTTTTTTTTTATTATTTATATTACTCACCTGTGATAAATGCTTTGGCAAGCCTTCATAATTTTCTTTTAATTCCCCTGTCTCTTTTTTTTATAATTAGTTTAGTTAGGCTTGGTTTGTTTTCCTGGGGACCACAAATCTTTTTGCTGGCGGTTTATCGAGTAGTGTTGTTTTTCTTAAATCAGAGAGTTTGTTTTCTTCTACTTAAGATTATGTAAAATCGTAATCTTTTCTTGTTTCTAGTCTTGTATTGGAGTCAACCTTGATAATCTTGAAAGTGGTTATCATGGACTGTTCTGCAGACATATGACATTCTTGGTCCCGATGTTTCTTTTCCGGACCAAGGAAAACTCACCTGCGGTTTCATTCTACTCCCTAAAAGACCTCTTTTGTTTTGTAATCTCTAGAGGAAAGCTACAATTAGTTTTTATAAATCGCTCGCAGAGATATAATAAATCCCCCTTGTTAAATCTTAGGTGAGAAATTTACATATCTGCCAGAGTGTTTAATGTTTTACTACTCGCGTACACTCTCTAATAAATATGCTAGAGAAATCTAGAACGATCTTTCATAATTTGTTTGTTTGGAATTTATTATTGTAAATTTAATAAACTATGAAATTATTTAAATTTATTTCGGCTGTTTGTCTCTGTATTCTGTTCTCAATTGTCTGAACAATGTTAAAGATCTCTTTCTCTCCGTGTCTAGCTGGTAGTATTCATCAACTTTTGATCACCCATTAAATTTTCTACGATGTGACGCACGATGACTTCTTATATGGAGTCAGGAATCTCTCAGCAACTATGCCCGGAGAAACCTGATAGCCACTTTACCTTCTCTTTCCATTCCCTATCCTACATTTTCCCATATTCTGCTCCATCCCATTTTCACAACATAATCTTTATCAACTCCATGGCCTTTATATCGAAATTCCCCTTAACATTTCCCAAACCCAGCATAAAAACCAATAACTGACTTTCTGTATAATCATTTTGTTTATATTTATTCTTCCACAATTTCATTAGTTGTACTCTTTTTGCTTTCAGGCATTTACATTCAATTAACAGATGCCTAATATTTTCTATGCCTCCCTTACACAACTTGCAGACTAAATCACCCATGTTTTTCCATTTGTATGTATAAGCCCCTGTTGCTAAAGATCCCATTCGAGCCTTAAACAGCAAACTACTTTCCTTGCTATTATCATAAATTAACTTGCATCCAATATTATGTTTGCTTCTATATATATTTAAACTCTTTTCACTCTCCATACTAGTTCTCCATCTCTCAAACTCTCTATTCTTTATTAATGCATCTATTCTTCTATCCCATTCTTTACCACTATAACACTCAATAATTCTCCTAATGCAATCATCCCACCTTTTGTATAAGTATATTGACATAAATTCTTTATCCAAATCTTCTACATACCGCATTACCTTTCTCATCCATCGTGTTACCTGCCCTTTATTCATAACCCAATTAAATAGTATTTTGGCTATTCTTTTATTATCCATAAACTGCAATGTTCCGAACATTTTCATTTTGCTTTTCGCATCTCTCATATAAAAACTTGACAATCCCATTTCTCCTTGAATTGCCTCCTTTGCTGTCCATACATCTGCATCTAAGACATAGTATTAAGTGACCTAGTGGCATTCTAGGTGATCAAAAGAAAATAGAAGTGACCGGTACAATATGTATAGTATAATTGATATATATTTAGTATATATATATATATGGAATAAGATATAAAAAATGAATTAATTTATAAGGAGGTATAATGTTGTTTGTTTGAATGATAAACTATTTGTGGGTTGCTAGTCAGTGGAAATTGTAAGGGTAATTAATTTTAATAAAATAAGCCTTGTAATATTAATAAGAAAGATGGATTTGTTTAATTCATAATTGCCTCAGAATTCCTTTGTTCTTATATAGAAACATTATATATATATATATATATTGAAGGTACATGCTTTAAAAAATATTGACATATGTTATATACATTGTTTTATATGGAAATTTTTATTCTTTAAATATGAATTATATAGTCCATAGTATAACTTATTGATGACTCTTAGAAAATATATTTTGTAATCAGCAGGCCCATTTTCATGATTTTGTAATATAAATCATTTTAATGCTTTACCTTAGTATTTATTTATTTCTTATAGGCATTAGTGATTTCATTATATGGCTGATTATAAAATCGATGTACACATGATAGAAACCCTGTATAAACTTTAAAAAAATGAATAGTAAATTTTATTAAATATTAAAATTATTAATTTTGGATAATTTATTAGCATTAATTATTTTTCTATATCCTTCAACCAAGGAATAATCAATTAAAAGTAAAAGTCAATTGTGTTTTATGGCTCAGATACATCATACAAGAAATACAATAACAATTAAATAAAAAAAATGAAGAGAAATTGGGCCTATAAATAATAAAAGTTATGGATCAAGGGAGATTATGAATATAGCCCAGATATCATTTGAAATAAATCCACGCAAGCTAATGCTTTATATATATTTCTAGTCAGTAATAGGAATAATTCTAAAAGCTATACACTACACAAACTTCCTTGTAATATTTAGATTGTTCAAGATTATCAATAGAGACTAGATTTTCTGGCAACAGACAAATTTTAAAAAATGGACAATTCTTAAATTTTTCTCAAAGCTACTTCATGCACAAAATTATTGTCAAGTATGTGAGAAATGTCAAGCGTTAATAGTCGAGAGGTCAACTCAGCAACCAGCTGATGCTATGACACATGAAAAAAAAAAAGTATGTGAGAAACGTATTCAAATCCAAAATTTTAATATTAATGACATTTATAATATGTATCATTATGTGAACAATTAATACATGAAGCTGCACATGAATTTAATAATTCTGAATGTGTGTGTGTATATATACATTTTATAAGTTGAAGTAATTAATATAAACCTTTTTTTAAAAAAAATATGTAAATCTGAGAATCCCATATTCATATTTTTTTAAATGTTTAACATGAAAAGAACATCTAAAAATATAAATAGGTTTTAAAATTTAAGAAAAAAAATTTGTCCGTCCGTCCCCCCCCCCGTAAACTATCAATTCACTTTTTTAAAAAAACTATCTTGTAATACAAATGAACTATCTTTAATCCAAAATCTTTGGTTTCAGAACTTTTGTGAATTTCAACATAAAAAAATTTCATCCTCATCAAATTATAAAATCAAAATCTGCTGAAATTTCGTAAGAGGGGATATGATCTGAGTTTGTACGCTTGTAGATGGGTGCAATGTAATGAAGTTGAGGTTAGGGATGCATTGAAAAAAAAAATTGACAATTAATTTTACTATCTATAATTTGTATCTACTGAAATACTTTTTGTATATGTATAAATAACAATATAACACATTAAAATATAAATAGACTTATATTTACAAGAGTGCAAAACTTTTATATAACAGTAATTAAAATAATAAATAAAAACAGTACTTTGTTTGATAATAGATCTTTTTGAATTGGAGATATTTTGATTCAAAATAATTTTTTCTCATGTGTCATAGCATCAGCCAGGAAGCGAACCCGCTAACCCAGGACAACTGCTTGTAAAAAGCTGTCGCTGATCTCTCGACCACCAATGCTTGACAAAAAAATATATTTGTATTCAACAAGGATATACAACTTTACTCTAAAAAAAGCCCTCATAAGTTTGAATTGTATACATATGTTCCTATGAATAAAACTACATTTTATTTATTTATTTAATTTGCAAATCAGTTATCATATTTAGAATAAAACAAAAATATATGAATTATAATGAATTTCTTAATGCAAAAGAAAATACAAAAACTCTTCCAAGAAAATCCATTTTTATTAATTGATAGAAATGAGGGGAAAAAACTTATATTTTAAAGAAATCATCTTGAACTGTTTTGTTTATGTTTCAATAGCAATAAAAAATACAGTGTCAGAATATATATATATGTATTTATTACTAAAGAAATATATTTTTCTCTGAGGCATTTAGTAAATAGTGAATCTTACATCATAATTGTTTATAATCTGAGTATCATAAGTTTATTATTAACAATATTCACAGTAGCAGAAAATTAAATAAAAAAATATAATTGTTTTCTGCCCCAGTAAATATTGAATAAAGAAAGCTAGCGATTAACTCTAACTTGCCTTTTCATAAAGATTATCATGATAAGAAATAAAACTGTATAAAAATAAAATCAAATAGAAATAGTAAAAATATTTACAGCAAATTAGATAACCTTTAGAAAGTTAGTTGGAGCCGATCACAATTATATACAACTTGTAATAATACACATTATGATCACTTATATCAATGAGGATAAACATAATTCAGTTACAAACAATCCGGATAATAGAAGCACAATATCCAGAAGAGAAGGGAGCTGCCTGAAAGATATGACAGAGGAAGAACTGGCTCGAAGTCATAATCACTTCTAAGATCAAAACCTCAATGGCACCATTGGTCAGCGAGTTTTTCTTAAAATAGGATTCTTGAGCAAAAGTATGCTTTCTAAAGAAATAATTGGAAGCTGGTCATCCATATGGTAATGTATTAAATGGCTAACACTTTTAAATGTTCTATCTTTTGTTCGTACCTACAACAAAAATAAAAACTATTATCAATAATTTCATTAAATAAAATTTATTTACCATAAATATTAAAATGCAATACTTAGTATTATTTTCATGCTCCTTTCCCTCTCCCAGATACAAAAAAAATATCCAATAACTTTTGTTAATTCTTTTTAATTTAAAATATCTTCTCCCTATCTTAGAGCCTGCTACTGCAAAATTGAGGAATCGATGAATATCAGATGATATAGAGCTATAAAAGCCCCATTTCGAGACCAACTAGTTTTGCCTTCATCAATAAAGACTAGTATGCATCTACCATTGACCTTTTTACTCCTTTATATTATTCAAGCTAATAATCTGAAATTAAAAAAAATCTTTAAGTTTCAAACCCAGGCTTCTCACTTATGTAGCTATATAGATCTGATATTGGGTCAGTTTCTATATATTTTTTGAGACAGTTTTATAATAACTGTAGCCCCTTCTAATTTTTGGTTAGAGAAGTTAAGAACAATATCACATGATCTATCATCAGCAATTATTTTCAATCTACTCTAGAGCCTATTATTAGCTTGAATAATGTAAATGAATTAGCCTGGATTAGAAACCATAAGATTTTTTTTTTTAATTTTAGGTATTACTTTGAATAATATAAAGAAGTAAAAGATGGCTCCTAGATCCATAAATGTATTAGTTACAGCTTCAAATCCTATGCTTCACTGATGAAGACAAAAGATTGAAACTGGTCAGTCTTGAGATACCGTACAATCTGGTGTCATTAATTATTCAAGGTTACAATAAATAGCTTAAGAGTATGATGAAAATAATTGCTCTTGGAAGCAATTATTATTATTGCTGGTATTAATTTAAAGAAATGAACTTTACAGAATATTGTTTAATAAGTAAAATATTTATAACTTCTTTTAAAACAGGTATCTTCTGACTTTATTAAAACTAGATCCATTTTATTTAATATTTTTAAAAATATCTATTTATATTATTATTTAATGTTTCCAATTTTATATATAATTTATTCCTTTTCTATGCACATCTTAAAAACTGCTGTAGTTTTTTTTTATTCAAATCATAATTTACAGAGTATTTTCAGCATACAAAGTATTTTATCCACCTTGTTTTTAACCTTCTGCTAAAAGTATATTTAATTACTATAATTTTTATTTGCTTTTCTATCCTTACTAATCCAAATTCCAAAAATTACATTTGTTTTCTATATTCGCTTTTCCTATATTTATATAAAATTATTGATTACAATTTTCATCATAGCATTATATTTTTCTCCATTTTCTTTCATTGCCAGAAGACAGTCACGTGTATATATATGTTAATACAAAACTAGTGAAACAAATATATATATATATTAACAATTGATATTCCTAACCTTTAGAAACACTCCAATGAATGCGAATTTACAAATTGTTTTAAAATATTAAGACTTTGAAGATGGTTCAGATTTGAATGATACCAATAAGGAGGAGATAATTGATACAGTATGAAGAAATATGAAAATGTTTTAAACTAATCCATTAAGAACTGAATATCAAGAGTTTTATAAAATAATACGGAGCTAATAATGCTATAAGGAAATATAATTGTGAACATCATGATAAGCAAAGCTATAGAAGAGAATAAAATCAAAAGAGGAAAATAATATCTTATTAGAAAGAAAATTATTTCTGCAATAAGATAGTACTACTACTAAAGAGAGATGACTTTAGGAAGTGTATAGAAGAATTATATAGCAATAAAGTACAGGAAGAATTCTATAACGAATTATATAGCAATAAAAACCAAAAAAATATCACCTACAATTACTATATCTGAATTTATTAGCATTTTAAATGCAGAAGTAAGACATGAAATTAAATCTAATAAGAGAGAAAAAAATCCGAGAAATGATGGAATGATAAATTAAAGCAGGTAAAGCAATAGAAAAATTGTTGGTAAAGTTATATATCAAATATCCATAGGATAAAGATTTATCAGATGATTAAAAGAATGCAAAAATAATATTGATAGTTAAAATGGTGATAAAGAAGACACTAGCAATTACAGATCTATCAATCTTTTAGCAGTTCTATATAAAATATTTATACAACCAACCAAAAGGGTAAGCTGGATTAGAAATAGTTTTAGTACAGGTTCCATATCTCCAAATTTTTTTACAAAAAGTATTTTGTGGATTAAAATGGAAAGTAGGAATAAATGTAAATGGGAATCATTAAAGTCATTTAGATCTTGCAGATGATGCGATTGTTTTTGAAAATAATGCTTCCGAACTTCATGAAATTTTGCAAGATTTATCAGATAAAAGTAGAACTAAAGTAATATTGCTATGTTTTGAGGGTCCTGAAAATCAGTCAGGTAATGATAGAAAATTAAACAATGTACTAAGGCACTATTTATTAACATGAATAAAAAAATAATGCAAGACTGACTATACAAGTAAACAATTAGATTATATATGCTTTAACTTTACCAACATAATAATAATGATAACTGTTATTAATTCATCATTTGAGATTTGGTTAAGTTCTAATAGTTTAGTATTTTCTTGAGGAAACCATTTATCCTACTATGAGAGCTGCTGCTTTTTCTACATTAGCAATTTTAGATGACTCAAGCACTCTCACTCTCGATACAGCACAGGAGTAGGCCTCTCACAACTTTATATGAGTTTGTTCTAATTTACATAATAGCTGTCTTTTAATAGATTTTTATTTAAAGCACTCTATTCATTTTCTAAAGTAATTTCAGGGAAGAATTATGAATGAAAATAATCTGTATGCTCATACTAAATAAATGTTCGTCATTTATACTTAATTTATATACGCAGACATTCACTCCTCCCCCTATTCTAGAAAATAGACATAATCTTTAAACTTAACAGACAGACTGCATTTGTGGAGTCCTAAGAGGTCCTCTCTTGGCTCATGGATATTTATTCTAAGTCGTAATAAATCTTATTTCTTTCACGAGCTATATACATTTATTAGTATTTAATTAGGTCATAATCTTTTCTAGTTGACCTTTTCTATTTTGAACAGACTCCTTTTCCAATTTTGATCGTTTTTACAGTAACCAAAATGCCATTCATATCTTTAAAAAGCATATGCATTTTCGGCTGGAAAATATTTGGTGCTACACAAATACTGTAAGGTACTTTGTTATATTTGTACAATCTCTTATGCATAGTTAGAGTTAACAATCCCCCAGTTTTTTTAGGTTACTGATATTTGATGGAAAACAGTTTTTAAAAGTCTATTTTTGTAAAGTAATTAGTTTTCTGTAATAGCGCTAATATTTCATGGACATTTGGGACAAGATATGAGCCTTTGTTTATATATTTGTTCTGAATAACCGCACAATCGCAAACTTCTGTGTGATTTTATTATCGTAATCTTTGGTGGCCCGCAACGAATCTTCAAATGGAGTCAAAACTCCTTTAAAGACTAACTCATCAAGAATTTTCTCTACTTTATCTATCAAAGCAAATGACTCCTTATAAGAATCGCATATGATCAGAATGTGCACCTTTAATCAATTCTGTAATCACTGGTCTAATTCGCAGTTCCACTGATCCGAACTTCAACAATCCAGGTTATCTCTTTCACATCACATAACTTTCCACTTGAACTGTCTTTAATACATTTATATGTAAGTATATTCAGAGGTCAAAACCATTTTTCTTCCTAATAACAGACTGAAATCTTTATTAACCATGTGTAGTGTAAAACAAAAATGTTAAGTCTCGAATTCAGCTTTAAAGCTGGGACTAATATGTCAACTTTGTTTCCATTAATTTCTGTGACCATCATATCCATTTTTTTTTTTTATAGTACAAATTTTTTATACCTTTCAATGATTTTAGTCTATTCCTTATATGATATCAGCAACAACCCAGCTCCACTGTCAACTTCATAGTTACCTGTTGACCGCAAATCTCCATATTCAATAATGTGGTCCGTTCTACTATCATTTAATGTTTTATATTTATTTTCTTATATTCCATCCCTCTCCAATATTTGTGGCAATTTTTTCCTATTAGTAGCTCAGTACTCTTTGAAATGATAGACAGCTAACCAAATGCCCTTTTGACTCGTAATTTCTGCATATTTTTATCTTCCTCAAATGTCTGGATTTAGTGTAGCAATAGCACATTTGCTCCTTTTTCTCTCTATTGGGGATCATATTTCTTGCTAATTTTTCTATAGTGATCAAGATTTTTTCCAACTGTTAAGGCAATCCATATTCAGATGCATTGCATGACACACTTGATCATCACTAATTTATAATTTAAGTTAGGGTCACTCAGCAATACTTTCCTAAAATTTTCATCTACCATACCAAATAAAAATTGTTCCAAAAAGGCATCATTTATTTGTGGGCCAAACTCACACTCTTTCACTAACTCCCTCAAACCTATGTCATAATCATATATTTTTACTGCAATGACCGCCTCTTGTTTCACAATCTCAGCCACACTGTACATTTAGATAGTCCCCTAGTAAAATATGTCCATTTAATATTTTTAAAACTTCTTTATATAGAATTTCTTCTGTTTGTTTGGACACTGTTAGCCTATTCAAGAGTTGTATGACATCTTGGCTTGCAAAATAGAGAAGTCTCGACACCCTGAGATGCTAGTCTTCTACATCATTAATGAACATATGTTTATAACTTCTCCACTAGTCCACTTTGTTTATATTAAATTCGTTAATCATAGTATTTAATGCCGTCCACTGTTTATTATTCTCAGTCCAAGCATTTGTATCCCACAATGTGTGTATGATGGCCAGAAGGAAATTAAGCGTGCTTTGGTAGAGTGTCCGGCATGTAATAAGGTTTTCCATTTGAAATGCTTAAATAAGACTAGAAAGGATGTAAAAGATATATGGTTGTGTAGATCATGTATAAATATGATAGAGAGATGAAAAAATGGTTTTTTTAAGTGTAGATAATTTAAAGAGAAAGTCAGGAGAAATATAAGAAAAATGAAGATAAGTATGACAGAATGGAGTATATATATATTTAGTGGAATGACAAAAGAGATATGGATGACAAAATAAGTACTGCAATGCAGATAGTTAGGCAAAGAATAGATAAGATAGAGGAAGAGGTAAAGGATGTACAAGTAAAATTAAAAGCATTAGACATGAAGTGTGTGAACATCAAGAAGTTAATGAATAGAAATAATAAGGAAGAAGTAAATAAGGAAACCCAGAAGGTGGAAGAGAATGCTACGACTGAAGTAGGGAAAATAAGCTACGAGACAGTCTTGATAGGAGACTTGCTAATTAGAGAATGTGGAGATATAATTGCAAGGGAAAATAGAAATACGTTATATAAGAATATATTTGCCTGAACTAGAATTCTACGAGACAGTCTTGATAGGAGACTTGCTAATTAGAGAATGTGGAGATATAATTGCAAGGGAAAATAGAAATACGTTATATAAGAATATATTTGCCTGAACTAGAATTAGGGATATTACAGATAAGGTAAAAACAAGGAGTAGAGATGTTTAGGATATGATAGGGGCAAATAATTTGTCAGAGCCATTGGAGAGAGTAATGGATGAGTACAAAGAATTAATTAGTAGTTTAAATAAGGTTAAAGGACAAGTAGAAGTAATTGTTTTACTACCAAGATTCGACACTAGGTATATGTTAGATAGGCCATGTTCTATAAATGAGAGATTGAAAAATTATGCTACAGAAATAATGTTATGTTTATGGATGTGCAGGAATTTTTTATTAGAAAGAGGGAGTTATACAGTAAAGATGGATTGCATTCAGCAAAACAAGAAAATAAAGCATTAGGGGACTTGATTTATGAAAAATATTATAGTTCAGGAAAGTTATAAAGGGGAGTAGGGTTTTAAATTGCAGTATTATCAAAAAGAAGGTTAAGAATAAAAAGGGTGTAAGAAGTAAACAAAGTGTAGCTGATTTAAATAGAAATGTGGAGAGGAAATGGGTCTGTAAAACTACGATAAACAAGCTAATTACAAATGTAATAGAGAAGAAAGAGTCAAAACAATTTATAAAATAGTAGCAAAAAAAGAAGAAATTGTTAAAATTGGATATTTGAATATGCAAGGTGGTAAGAGACCAGGAAAAGAGGCTGGAATTAAATAAAGCAGTTAAAGATGAAGGGATTGAAATATTAGCAGTAGTGGAAACATATCTAAGAGAAGAAAAACCTACACTGGGAGATTTGATATGGGAGCATATAAATAGAAAAGAGGGTAGTGGTATAGGAGTTATGTCAAAAAATATTTAAATACTGTAAAGGGTCAAGAACATTTGTAGTTTGAGACAAAGTTAGGAAGACAAGAATAAAACAGGCAAAACTCACTATACGTATTGCCACACACAGCAAGCTAGAGCAATCAATGGATGCCAGAAGGTTTGTGCATAAAATCCTCATCTAGTGCCTACTCATCCAGTGTCACCAGACTAGTTTCTGACTTGTGGCCTTCATCAGTGAGGAGCCTTAGATCTGAGAGCACCGCACCTAGACCTTAGGATCTAATGCAACCCTCCAGCAGCCATCTTTTATCTCTTCTTAACTACAAAACTATGAGTCTTAAATTGAAAACACCTTAATATTTTCAATCCAAACTCTTCAGCTTATATAGTCATATAGATCTGAACTCAGTTCAGCACACATTTTGGTGTCTTTGGTTCTTTAATAACCATAACCACCAATATCTTATTAGGCAGGATTGGTTTTAAGCCAATAAACATCACATGATCACCATTTCTTATGCTTGCATATAACTTATTAAAACAGGCAAAACTCACTATATGAATTGTCACTGATCCATTGATTGCTCTAGTTTGCATTGAGTGGCAATATATATAGTGAGTTTTGCCTGTTTTAATAAGTTATATGCAAGCATAAGAAATGGTGATCATGTGATGTTTACTGAAGACAAGAATAAATGGTGGCTATAATCAAACTACAATGGAGTGGAACAGTAGTATATATGAATGCCTAGTTAAGGATATACAGAGTTAAAGGGGGAAGAAAATAATGGTTATATAAGATATGAATGGGCATATTGAAGAAATAGTTGTGGATAACAAGAATGGACAGCTTTTGAAAAAATTTTGTCAGAGAATGAGTTTAAGGATTGGAAATTTACCAAATATTTATGAGGGCCAATACACATGGTCTAGAAATATATTTTGCACAATACATTATGTATTAGTAGATAAAGAGAAAATGAATAAAGTACAGAAAATTAAGGTGTTTGATAATGAAGAGATAGTATGTAATAGTGATCATAATTTCTTTATAATAGAAATGATTAGTAATAAGATGGAAAATAGTATTACAAGTAGAAAGGATAATGAAAGATGTGGATGATGAATAATGATAAGAATAAGTTAGAAGAATATAAAATAAAAATAGAAAAAATCATGGAAGAGTTTGTTGGGGATGAATATAAGGACTGGTGTGGGTGAAGTAGAAAAAGTGATAAACAGGGTTTTAGGTGAGAATATTCAGAAGAATAAAAATAACAGAAAAGTGAGAATTAGTAAAAGTCTAAAAGAGAGGGGGAAAGCATGCCAAGAATATTAATGTGCTATTAAAAACAAAGAAAGTGAAAAAGATATTAATATTAAATGGGAAAACTATTTTTAAAAAAAGAAATTGGCTAAAATAAATAATTATAGAGAGAAAATGAAATTAAATAATAAATTACTGGAGGATATTAATAAAAGTGGAAGAGATGGGAGTAAAAAATTTTGGAAATATATTAGAAAAAAAGAATGAAAGGGAGGGGAAATAGTATTACTAAATGATGAGGAAAAAGAGCGTAGCTCTAAAGAAAAATTAGAGGCAATCTTAAATATGTA
The DNA here is from genome assembly GCA_028023455.1 of Epiperipatus broadwayi. Lineage (NCBI taxonomy): Eukaryota > Metazoa > Onychophora > Udeonychophora > Euonychophora > Peripatidae > Epiperipatus > Epiperipatus broadwayi. Next base: position 6,291,724 of record JAQFVV010006223.1, on the reverse strand, counting down.
ATGGATATAGAAAAGATGCTAGATGTGAAGGACAGAATGATAACAAACATAAAAGCACATAGTAATGGAAATATTACTTTTACAGAAAATGAACTGAATGAAGCAAGGAAGGAAGTGGAAAGAGTTTTAAATAGATGAGCAGGGAGAGATGGTGATAAATTTGGGAAATAGGACAAAATTGAATTATGTTTTAATAAGATAGCACAAAAGACAGAATTTCCAGATTGCTGGAATAAAACAAGAGTAAGGCTATTATTTAAAAGAAAAGGGAAGGACCATAGAAAAATAAATAATTATAGACTGATAGCAGTAATGTCAATAATATATAAAAGTTTTTGTATATGGTGACTGGAAGGGTGGAAAATGGATGGAAGAAAATAATATAATGAGAGAAATGCAAAGAGGTTTTCGAATGGATAGGCTTATAGGAGATAGTTTATTTATAGTCACAGAACTTATAGATATGAGTAGGAATACAGGTAGATAGTTATATATATATATATATACGGTCTTTACAGATATAGAAAAGGCATATGATAGAGTAAACAGAAATAGATTATGAGGAAGTTTAGTTAGTAAATTTGATAATGAATGGAATTTTAGTGGATCTTATTACAAGATTGTATAAAAATAATTGCATATCAATTAGGAAATAAAAATCAGTTTGATTTAAAAATGGGATGGGACTAAGGCAAGAATGCTCTGTCACCTATTTTGTTTTTGTTATATTTAAGAGAAATGGAGAGAGCAATAGAAGGACTAGGAAGAAGGGTAGAGATACCACTATTAGATGGCAAGGGAGTGTATATATTATCAGGTCTTATTTGATGATGATATTTTCTTGTGCATAGAAGTTATGCTGAAGATGTGCACAATGGTGGATAAAGAGATGGGGATTAAATTTAGTGAAAAAAAATCAAAAGTAATGATGACAAATACTGGGGAAAGAGAAGAGAAAAAATTTTTATAGTGGGAGATAAAATTAAATGTGGTGAATAGGTATAACTATTTGAAATTTTCTTAAGTAATCAGAGAAATTGCTTGGATGAATGGGATAAAAAAATTAGTAAATATAGCAAAGAAAAGAAAGGGACTGATAAAGAAATTAACAGTGTTTTCATATAATAAATACAATGTAGCAAGAATTGTGTGGAAGGGAGTGGCAGTTGTATTACTTAGAAAAAGTACAAAGAGAAGTAGGAAGACATGCCTTCGATGCAGATGTGTGGACAGTAAAGGAGGCAATTCAAGGAGTAATGGGATGGTCATGTTTTTATATGAGAGATGCAACAAGCAAAATGAAAATGTTCAGTAGATTGCAATTTATGGATAGTAAGAGAAGAGCCAAAATAGTATTTAATTGGGTTACAAATAAGCAACAAGATGTGTGAGAAAGGTAGTATGATATATAGAAGATTTAGATAACCTTTATGTCAATATACTTGTACAAAAGACAGGATGAGTGTGTTAGGAGAATTGTTGAGTGTGGCAAAGAATGGGATAAAAAAACAAATGCATTAATAAAAAATATGGAGAGTAAAAAGAGTTCAAATATATATAAAAATAAACAGAATATTGAGTGAGAGTTAAATTACCTTAATAGCAAGGAAAGTAGTTTACTGTTTAAAGCTTGAACAGGATTTTTAACAACAAGAGAATATACACAAATAGTAAAATGTGGGTGATTTAGTCTGCAAGTTATGTAAGGAAGGCAAGGAAAATATTAGGCATCTTCTAACTGAATGTAAATGCTTATAAGCAGTAAACACATAATGAACTTGTGGGAGAATAAATATAAACAAAGTGATTACCCAGAAAATGAGTTCTTGGTTTTATACTAGGTTTGGAAAAAGATAGGGGATCTAGATATAAAGATCATAGAGTGGACAAAGATGATGTTGTGGAACTGGGATGGAGCAAGATAAAAAAGAATATGGAAAAACTTAGGAAAGGGAATGTGAGGTGGCTAACAGGTTTCCCTGGACATAGGTGCTGAGAGATTCCTGATTTTGATAAAGAAGAAGCCATAGTGCATCACATCGCCAAGTTATCCAGTGTCATCTGCAACTTTTATTCTTTTCACTTCACTGAGGCTGTCAACTTACAATATTCTGCCATGTACTGAGAATTCCAAAGACCAATTAGGTAATGATAAAAAATTAAAAAGTATATACAGTTATTTAAACATTTAAAACAGGCAAACTCACTATACGTATTGCCACACACAGCAAGCTAGAGTAATCAATGGATACTAGAAGGCTTGTGCATAAAATCACCATCTAGTGTCTACTCATCCTATGTGTGGCAATACATATAGTGAATTTTGCCTATTTTAACAAGTTATAAGCAAGCATAAGAAATGGTGATCATGTGATGTTTATTGGGTTAAACATTTAAACTATATATGTTTTAATTTCACCAACATAATAACAATACTAATAATGATAATTGCTATTAATTCCTCATGTGCATTTTGGTGAAGTTCTAATAGTTTAGCATTTTCTTCGGAAAAACATCCGACAAAGAATGCTGCTGCTTCTACTACATTAGCAATTTTAGACAACTCAAGCACTCTCATTACTGCCCAGGAGTAATCCTCTCACAATTTTATGTTGGTTTATTCTAACATTCTAATTTAAATTCAACTAGCTTTTAATATATTTTTATTTATAGCACTCTATTAGTTTTCTTGAATAATTTCAGGAAAGAATTATGAGTGAAAATAATCCGTATGCTCATACCACATAAATACTCTTTATTTATACTTAACTTACATGTGCACAGTCATTCCAAATGTTTAATGGGTTTTCTCAAAAGAAGAGAATAAACATTGATAATCATAAATTGGAAATTTTCATTAATATCTTAATCAGATTATTAATACTAATGAAAACATAATGGATGAAATCAGTAATAGAATTAAACTTAAATGGAATGTTTTTGGTAAAAATAATATTAAAAAGAATTATGCTTATATATTTGCAAAGCAAAGTTTTTAACAGACTTAAGACATTTAACAAAAGAGCAATGCAGAGAGACTTCAGGCAACCGCACAATGAAGTATGGAGAGATGTATGGTAAGAATAACAACAAGAGATTGAAGACAAAATACATGGGTTGAGAAAACAAAGTTATTACTGACATCACTGAAAGAAATAAGAGTTTGAAATGAGACTAAGTTAGACATATTGCTAGAAGAGATGATGTGAGATGGTGGTTGAAGTTTTTAAATGGGATGCCAATAGATTGTAAAAGACATAGAAAGAGAGCAACATGGATGAATAAGGAAATTTGCTGGTGTATTGTGGAGAAGAGAGATAGGAAAACTTGGAGAGACTGCAGTGGATTAATAACGATAGGAAATAATGATGATGATTATTAAATATTAATTAAAATTTAAAAGGATTTGTTTATTTAAATAATATTACTTTTTTCATAATTTTTTTTTTATAATTTTATAAATAAAAAAAATACTAAGAAAGAATATCCAGAGATGGTATGCAGAACGTGGCAAGAGTATTTAACAATGCTTCATTACATGTCTGATAATTTATTATAACAATGCAATGAATATACGTTTAATCTCTGAGCTGTTCAAAATATCCTCCATTAATATAGCAATATTCTTGGAATATATCATTCACTTTATGTTCATAACAACACAAAATTCTGATAAATACTATGTCAATAAAATCATACGAAATGAACTTCTTCAATTTATCCATTGCAGTGAGGTTTCTTTTGTGCAAATTGTTTAGTTAATCGTTACTATCCTTAGTTATATATATAAAAAAAAGGTCCCATAATATCATTTCTGGACAATTTACTTCATATAGAGATGCCTGACTGCTTTACTTCAATTGTAATAGTCACAAGAGAATTCATAGATTGAATTAAAGGCAAGAAATATATCGGCTGTATGATAGCATGTTTTATGATACTGTAAATGATTTTGCAGGATGTAAATAAATATTTCATAAAATGCTAAGCAGCTTAGAAAAAATCTCAGATTTGAAAAGTATAAGTGATCACAAATGTTCAAATGGATTCTTGATGTTACTCAAGAATATAGAAGATATTTAACATTTTTTATGAATACCAATGCTTATATTGAATAAAACTCTTGAATTTGACAAAGTATAAAAAATATTGTTTATTGTTATGGTTATGTAAAGTAAGAAACAATATTATTAGCTTCATTTTCCAGCAATAAACGTTTACATGAGAATTTTCCTTTCTTGTCATTTGATAATTCATTATAGTATAACCCACTACAATAGTGTATTGATCAGGAGAATCAATTAACTAGATTACAAAAAGTATTACCATATATATATATTTATAATCCATAAACTAAACATCATAATTTTCTCAAAAAGTTAATTTTAATTCTTACCACACCCTCTGGATCTACTAGGAGCAAATGTTTAACACAACCATTTTGCATTCCTACCAAAACAAACTGTCCAGGTGATCCTGAACTGTCCCTTACAAGGAAATCTCCATCAATCAAAACTAGTGATTCACTCTACATGTAAAAAAAAATAAGTAAAAAACATTTTTTTAAATATGATTACAGTAATTTTTTGTAAAATATTAGAACTGAAAACAGATTTTTATGAAACAATTTTTTTTTTTGTAATTAACTGAAATAAATATACCAAAATGATTTTTTTATTTGATATTATTTTTTAACATTAAAAAATTCTCATAAATATTTATGTATATGCATATTTATGAATAAATATATTTTTAGAGTAAATAAGATGAATCTGGTAAATTGAAGAACATTCAATGATTTTTTTATATGAAAATGAAATCGAGTCAATTTTTTACAAGTGGAGATTTAAAATTTGTCAATCTATTAAACATTTAAAGAAAGAAAAGACAGCTCATTGGCATATTACGTTATTAACATGAACAATGTTTGTGTGTTAGAGACATAATATAACAAAGGTATACAAGAGGTTATCTTTTATGATTTAGTTTATGATTTATTAAGAATGTAAATTCATTTAAAACTTTTAGAGATATAAATATAGAGTAAATGTGATATCTGGACAGATGATTGCAAAAATGGCATTGGATATTCCATAAATGAACAACGCTTCAAATGCAACTTAACTTGATTATCTCACAGCCACTATTGCAACCCTAGTTTCTACACAGATTTTGAAATGTTGGTACTGTTTTGGACAAATACATTGGTGTTAAATATCATTATGCAGAGAAATATTGAGATTGTGGTCACAAAGATATGCAAAAACTTTTTTTTAATGAAAATTTTGTTAATCCTTCAGATCAAAAAAATGTATTTAATAAACAATATTCAATATATATACATATGAAAATATGAATACTTAATTAATATTGGGAATTAATGAATCTTCAAAAAATAGTTTCTCAGGATAATCTGCATGCTCATTATATTGCTTACGAAACATCTCAAAGTTTTACTAAAACTTTTTTGTAAGTATTTAAGATGATAGTGACAAAAGTGGAATATTCCATTTTAAAAAAAGGGAACAATTGTTTAAATTTATGTTTAAGAAAAAGGTGATATCAGGAGATAATATTTTATAGAAGTCATCACATGAGATAAGTTAGTGTAATGTCAATTTTACAAATACCTTTTCTATTATTTAATAGGCAAAGCAATGAAGTTTAAGCACTGCGAATATAAACAACTGAGCTGTCTTCTAGATATCACAATTCAATCAAATTTTTACAATAAGAAAATGGTCATTTCTTTAGGAGTGAATGTTAAATCAGTCAATTTATTTAAGGTAGTGATTTCAATAGACTAAAATTTAAATTTTGAGAACAGTGCTACTTCTATTCACTTTAAAACTACAAATAAATGATCAAATATAAAATATGCAATGACAGGTAATTATAATGCCAATTATATATAATAGACGAAGCGATGCACTTCAACATTGTCAGTATCTATTATCTGTATTTAAAAATGTTCATACTTTAATTGTACAAAATAACAGCATTATATTTTTGACATTGTATAACAGAAATAAAAATAGGATATTCTTTGAGACTAAAAATATAATTGAAATAACTATTTCATGGGCTTCAAAATAGATACACAAACATTAATAGATAGAGCAGTTTTATTATAAAATTTTAATTGAATAAATAAACTTTAGTAATGTTAAAAATCTAAATAGTAAATAATTAGATATGTGAATAGATGTATTTTTTAAATAAAATTTTTTTTTTAATATGAAAGGAGCTTGCTGTTATCTGAAAGGAGACCCTTTGATTCTTCTTTGAGACTTTATAAAGAAACAGAGCAAGGTGAATTCGTAATATCTAATTCATTTGCTTCTTTTCTTGTAGCTGCTATTCCTATGTGATTGCTCATATGGTAAACAAACATCGATACGTTACTCACCTACACACATTGGCCAGGGTTATAAATTTAATCAAGAAATAGCATGCTATTTTTCTTAGTTTCCTGATAGTTTTTAACTTAAATTTTCTTGAAAGAAGGATAAATAAATGTGAATGATTTTTTAAATATATATATATTTACAATTATGATGAGCAAAATTAAATTATAGCCTTTATTCTCAAGAGGCTGAGCTGCCATTTGATGATGATTTTTTATTTAGATATCTGTTTCTGCACATCACTTTCAAGTGAAAACATATTGCATGAATTGGCTGAACCAGCCTATATCAAACAGAACATTGTTATTCTTATTTAAATAGCAGTATTATGCTCAATTCAATGTTCAAGCTTGAATATTAAAACTAGTAGTTTATTTAACACAACTTTAGAGAGCAATATTAAGATTTATTTTTCCACAAAAAAAAAAACCTTGCACACAAATATCTAAGTATGTAAAAGACCCAGAAAGAGACCACATGTGAGATGGATGGATGAAATAATAAAGTGTGCAAGGGTGATGTGGAGAAGAGAAGCTAAAGATAGGAAAAGATGGATTGAACTTGGAGAGACCTTCATCCTGCAGTGGATTGATAATGGTTGACGATGATGATAATGATGATATAAAAACAAACAATTTGTCAGTGTTGTAAATAAGTAATTAATAGATGACTAAACTCAATATTCATTTATTGATCAATAGTAATGGACTCGTTAGTTAGGTTAACTATAGGCCAGTCACTTGAATAAAAAATAAACTAAATCTGCATGTGATATGAAAAAAATTTTCAAGGTTCACTAGGTCCAGATTCAAATTCCAGATTATAAATATGGTAGGTGAAAGACCTAATCATTATGTTATAAGGCCCTTTTTATATATACATATGTATAATCAAACTGCCAAACAGTTTTCAAAGAGACCACTGCAAAGCAAAGACTTCTAAAACAGCCGCATAAATGAATAGTGGAGGAGACTGTATTGCTCATCGCACTTGCTAGGTACTAACAATTTGAGTATTTTTTCATTCTTTTTTTATCTTTTAACTAAGAATAGTTAGATATTCAATTAAAGATCAGTTTATTGGGTATTAGTTCTAGGTTAGTTACCTGAAATTCTAATTAGAATCTGAAAAAAAATTTTCAAGTTGAATAGGATTCAAACCCAGATCATAGATTTGGCAGGCAGGACCTTTTGTATTCTTATGTGACCTTTTGTACTCTTATGTGCATTGGCATTGTTTATATACATTCCACAGAATCGCAGATAAATACTGTATATAATTTGATAATAACCAACGAAGTATATTTTTTTAAATCAAAAGATTTTTTGTAACTACTAAATAGAAAATCAAAAAACAATTTTCAATATTTCTGAATTTATTTTAGAAGTAGATTATAAACATATAGAAAACAACAATAATTTTTTTTACATTATTCAATTATCAATTTAATAAATTAGAGTCAATATTAATACAGCTTCATACACAAAGAAAATATTTAAAACATTAATCATAATCTTAATGCAAAACACTTATTAATCAATACAAATTATCAGTTTATTAATATTATCAATTTTATATTTTACTTGTTTCCTGCTGATAGATCCATGGAACCATGGTTCGTCTTGTAAGGAAGCTACTGCTGGTTTTAGCCTTTGAAGTGGCGGATGTTTATTCACCTCCTCTGGATTATTTTTTGGAAGAACATTAGTAACTGCTTCTAAAAATTATATAACACTTTTTAATCATTATATAACAGAGACATGAATGATATATTTCCTAATGATTTAATAATAGATAAACCATACAACAAGACACATTTTTGTTATATTTTTTTCTTCAACTAATTCAAATACAAAATGCAAGTGACTGAAAATATTGGTAACTTTTGGCCACCAACCTTCCAATAAAAAAAGAGTACTAAAAACAAAGCAGTCATTTCCAGATATTTATAAAAACAAATTACCAAAGACTGAAATTGGCTATTTAAAATAGTCAAACCATCAATTTTATAAAAATATAACAAAAAATAGCAATAACTAAGCATTTTGTTTGAATTTTGATATAGTCTTTTATATTTATGCAATAATTTTGGATAGCAATTTCAATATTGTATTATATTAAACACACACACAAACTATGTTTATAGAACACAATTATCAGAATAATGGTATTAAATTTAATATATATCATTCATTAACATAACATGACAGTCATTTGACCGAATAAACAAATTAAAAATATATTTATTAAATATTCAGCTATTGCTCATAATTATTCATCAGAATAATTAATTTTATTCATTTTTTTAAAAGTGTATATATTTGTAATCAAAAATACTATTCTACCAATAGTTAAGGCTTTACTTCATTAGCGTCTGAAATCAATTAATATATATATATATATATGTGCGCAAAATCAGGGAAGCTTACTATATAGTAAGCGACCCAGCAGCAATCAATAGAAGAGAGGTCTGCTTTTCTCTGTCTCATAAATGGTCTATGTAGCATCTTCATATGAATTTGCATCAATATTACAGTTCTTAACTAAACACAAGTAGCCATGAATAAGGGACTATAAACTGTCCCGAAAGCGATTGGCAGTAACTTTTGATAATTTTACTTACGTTTAATAGCTTCATTATCTGTGCGCAGAGCACATATATATATTAATTGTTCTACCAATGTCTATTAGACAGAAGTCAATATACTGACACAATACAATATATACATATATATTATATATTGTAACAATATGATATGGGGAAGTAGGTATGAAATAGGTATAGAGTTGATTTAAAAACATCTACTTCATATATATATATATTCCAAAATGAGAGACCTATATGAGAAATCTATCATTTATATGGCCCATAAACTAGTGACTGCTAATATTTTATAATTTGTAATTTAAGACTACAGAATTATGCTTGATGACAATAAAGTCATACACATATGCATGAAAACCTAACTCCCTCATTCACTCCTATCACAATCTGAATTTATTTGGCTAGTAAATATTGCTAGCTCTTATGACTAAATCGACCATCAATAAATATATCTGGTGATATGAATTGATGTTCGATTGTATAGACCTATCTGACAAATAAAATAACTAAAGCTAGAATTTAACACAGCATTACGCTGTTGCACATGCGCTTTGAAGATTTTAACTATAAATGAATGAATACTAACACTCAACCACATGATAAAGTCTTTGGAAAAGAAAGTCTTTGGAAAAGATAATCTTTTCCAAAGACTTTATCATGTGGTTGAGTGTTAGTATTCATTCATTTATAGTTAAAATCTTCAAAGCGCATGTGCAACAGCGTAATGCTGTGTTAAATATTACAGTTTACAAACATCGCGCTATAAAAAAATGATTTATTTAAAGCTAGAATTTTAATTTAATAAATATTTTATTTACATTGGTAACTAGAATGTAAGTCATAAAATTTCATATTAAAATAACATTAGCTTATAATAACTAGTATTGTATTTACATTATGGGCTATGTTAAACAAGGTAGTACTTAGCTTGAATTAAAGAAAGATGCACATTCCGCTTAATTTTATGTCAATAATTTAGTATTGAGAATTATAATTTATTATGGTCTATATTGGGTTAAATCTAAATAAGTTATTTTGGCAAGTATAGTTCAATAATTATTTATCCTTTTGTAGTTTAAGACAGCTTCCTTTGATTGAATGTGTAAATGTGATTGTTTACTTTATATAATACTATACTTGAAATCATTCTTTATCACTTGTATGTAATGTAAGCTAAATAAAAGTAAAGATAAAAGCTTGAAGACATCACTGAAACATTTAGCATTCAAATATTCATTACATTGGGTAAAGTGGTCAAATTCATATAAGAATTTGTAAACATCCAAAATGAAATAATAATAGCACTAAGAATTTGATTGCAGTTCCTGGGATAATCCAATATAATCTATTCCATACTACTTTTAGTATTTTAAACTCCTTTATAGATATGTTAGATGGTTGATAATTATATAATCCACTTTCAATACATACACAAATCTATTCAAATGTAAATTTTAATAATCACTGATTCCTGTGCCATCTAATAAGATTGTAACATCATAATTGTGTTTAATATCAGCTATAAGTATTCATCTATATACTATGTTATCCACAAACATTGTAATATAGGTGTTAGAATTCCAACATGTGCATAATAAGTATGTTTCCAGTGGGGTGTAGTAAATAAAATACATCTGGTAGATGCCGTTATTGTCCCACAACTAAAATTTGGTATATTTCATATTCTATATTTTGTTCTCTTCCTTTAGTGAACAATTCTTAGGATAGCTGTTGAATGTTAATTTGGCTTCTTTTATGAAATTGTCATTTTATTTTATTTATATTAGCCAACACTTTACACCTAATATGCATATGATTATTTCGTTTTATATACTGTGCCAGGCATACACAAAATCTGCTGTAAAGAGCCTTACAGCAGGTCAACATGTAAATTTGTATATATTAAGCACAACAAATATATAAATGTGCTATATTAATAATGGAAGTTGGGTCTGAGCATTAGAATACCCACACACACTAATTTAAAGCAAACATTGAATTTGACACAGAAATATTGTAAAAAACAAATGCACATATAATAAACTCATGTATTTCTTTTTCTTTTTTGTATAATTTCAATATATGTCATTTTATATTGATGCATTTTGCTTTTCTCTGAAAAACTCAAATGGAGAAAAGCAGACTTTATTGACCAAATTGATCATGTGTTGGAACATATTCATAAAATAAATAATTAAAGTAATTGTTCCAATATACTTGTATATATTTTTTTAATTATTTTTTTTAAAAAACTGTAACTTTGTTCATCAAAGAATGTTAATGGCTTGAGCAAAAATGTAATCAAAAGTAAAATGTTGATAATGAATTTGGTAATTAAAATGCTTTTTTTTTTTTTAGATAAAATTCTTTTGAATTGATATCTGTAATCAAGTGGTCTGAGTATTCAAGATGGAAACTAATCATTATATCAAACTGTAAAATATAGAATTTAATTGGAAAAATAGAAAGGAATGTGTATGATCTAAATGATAAGCTAAAATAAAAGGTTTGGCTGATTCATACTTCTCAGGGGGTATCTGAATTGGTTCTTATGAGGGGGATGGATAGGTTTTAGTCAGTGCTTGGGATTCAGTTCATTCTTTTTTTGGCAGTCGTTCTGGCCAAGTCATTCACTACTTTGGCTCTGGAATTCTCCAATCATCCAGCCATTTAAAGATTCATATATGGACTAAACTATTATTGATATTTCTTAAGAAGAAATCCATTATAAAGTTCTTTTAAGAACTCTTGTTTTCTTGTGGATTCGATTAACCATTAGAGACAGCAGATGAAAATTTAATAATAATCATAATTATTATAATATACAAAAAAGAAAATATGAAGCAATCTAGACAACCAGCTGGTGCACCCGCCCTCTCTTTGTCCAAATCGCCGATGTGATCACGCCGGTTCCAGCCGGCCACGATGATGACAAAAGCCACTTTGCCTATGCCTAAATGATATGAAATCCTCACCGCACAGTCAGTTGACTTGAAGCCCAGTCAGGAGAAAATGAAGATGCCTACATAGATTTATTTGTAAATAGTTATAGGGATTTATTATTTTTCTTATTCACTTAAAATTGTATTTATATTTTATCCATTTCAATGCATCAAATATATATACGGGTTTGTAATAATTAATTATTTAATTTTTTTTATTATATCATTATAAGTATGAAACAGTTATGGGTATCTGGGATTAAATAAATATTTAATCATAATTTTAAATTGGTTTTGTTTTCGTATTATTATTTATTTGATAAAATGTACTCTTTCCTTATCAATTATGTACCTATAATAACCATTTAACTTACCCATTGAAGACCCTGGATGTAGAGCAGACTGAGCTAGCCACACAGGATATCGCTCTACCAGGGTGTTAAATCTTATTCTTATGCTCCGTTGAACATATGGTATAGCACATCCTTCTAAGAGGGAGGGGGATTCATTTTTATTCTTTTCTAGGAGTGGTGCGCAAAAGCTAATAGTAAATAGACTTTTCAAAGATGTGTACTTGCCATAGGTCCTAAACTTTCAGGCATTCAAGAAAGATATTAACTAAAGGGGTTTTTAATTGGCAGAGTCCTATCAATTCACTCTTTCTATCAGTTTAGCTGGAAGTACCAATATGTTGTAGGACAGACAATCGGTTAAATTGGTATCCGTTTCTTATCCTGTTCAATCTTGGTCACTTCATGCTCAGTGTAAGATTAGGAGCGTAATTCCACAGGGAAATTACGCTCCTAATCTTACACTGAGCATGAAGTGACCAAGATTGAACAGGATAAGAAACGGATACCAATTTAACCGATTGTCTGTCCTACAACATCTTGCACTGAGAAGTTACAATATAATTAAGTATTTAAATATATATATATGCATAAATAAAATTAACAATATAAATTAAGTCAAAACTAACAGTTATAAAAATTAAATCTATATGAAATACATGTATGAAAAACTTATCAAAACTGTAAAAAATCACAATTAATAATAATAATAAAAAAAACTAAAAAAAGTGAATCCAGTTAAATAGTGAGCAATTAAAAAAGAGAAAGAATTCTTAACAATATTACTACAATGACTATTTTGTTCTTGATTCTATCACATCTTATTACTTGTCAGATCTTACAATGACAAAGCTTGTAACTATCAAAGATTGTATCAAATCTCAAACGACTATTGGTAGATAAACAGGATCAGAACAAAATGACTATCAGTAATGAGATTCCCCAAAGACGAAATTTATCATCTTTACTTTATAAAAACAATTCTGATATCATACAAAAAAAAAAAACGAAGCAAGATGCAAATAAATAGAATAATAATAATAGTCATTCCAAGTGACAACATGGGAACAGATAAATAAAGTAAGAGCTGTAATCATTTTACAACTGTTTCAGAAATTTAGTTTTTTTTTTTATGTCTGTGAATATAAATTGTATTTAATATGACAAAAAAATCATAATAAAAACAAAGCTATTCTGAATTATATTTTTTTGTTCCTAAGTTGAAACGCTATAGAAAAGATATTTGTTGGATTATTTTTGAATTTAAAAAAGATAAAAAAAACATTGCATCTATTAAACATAAGCTAAAATTTTCAGGTTTAGAATTACAGGAATACATATTTCATTTATAAACAAACTTAATCTAAAAGATTTATATATATATCAAAATGATAAAGCAGTGGATTACCAAAATGTAACTTCTCAGTATGAATAAATATGTTGAAGAAAGAATAGATTTGATCATCAGAAATGCAAGCAAAGATTTGAAAGAGAACATTTTCAGAAATGCCAATTTGCAATAAAATATTTTCTTTAAAAAATAAAAAAATTATTTAAGAAAAAGATTCAAGTTCATTTCTATGATGTGACTCTAATTTATGCTAATAAGAATGTAGAAAAGTGATTGAATTTAACAGAACTTTTACAAAACTTGCAATAAAAACAAGCTACAATGCAGATCAAACAAAAAAATAAAACTTTGTAAAATTATGTATATACATAATTCAAATAATCATGCCTGAATAATTTGAATATTTGGATTGTGATATATGTATAACTAAAATTTCATTATGCAAGTCAGTTGTTATAAACAGTGGCCAGAAACCAGTGAAGGAAATCGTGATTAGATTAAAAAATATAAAAGGATAAAGCTATGAAGTTTATAAGTCTATAAAAAAATAATGTTCTAAGAATGAAGAAAGTGAAAAGTTTAGAATGATTCCTTCAAAAAAAAAAAAAAAAAACAACTTGTGTAAATTTTTTTAATTTAATCATAATGTATAAAAAAGTTAAAGATCTTGGACTAATAAGTTAATGATAATCTTAATTTTAAAGTATTATAAAAAAAAATTGCTAGAAATAATTATTGGATGCCTTAAAAATTTGTTGGTGACCAAATAAATTTGCTATGAGGAAAAAAAAGAAAGAAAGAAAATTCAGAGATATAAACGAAATTCAAAAATATACTGCTCAGTTCTTTAAAAAAAATGGCACATTCCTGAAAATATGTATACATTCAGAAGGACATAAAAAGCTGAATTATCTTGCATAATTTCTACCGTCTAAATTAGAGATCAGCAATCTTTTTTCACCCTGGGTCACTCTTTTAATATTGAATATTTTGATCTTATTCATGGAATAAATAAATAAATCAACAATGTATGTAAAGTGATTATTAACAAAAATTATATATATCATAAAAAGTAGTAAGAAGAAAAATGCATTAATATGCGTATGAAAACAATTTGTAAAAAAATATTTCATTCTTTTATCCAATTAATTTTAAAAAATACAAAACAATAGAAACTTCCAAAAATTATGTCTACATACACTACAAATTTAATTATAAATATTAATACATTTATATTAAATAATTATTGATAAAATAAACAATTAATTGACAAAATATAAATTTTAGTAGTATACTTTTTCACCATTTCTCTGCCACTTGTTAAAAGCTTTAGCAAATAATAATAATTGAGAGATGATAATGAATAATAAATCCCTATCTATGCAGATAGGGATTCATCTGGCATCCATTACTATTTACTAAAATTTATCCTAAATGGCATAGAGATCGTGAAAAAATATGCTATTACAACAACAAAATGTAAGCTGAAGTCATTTATAAAATACAAATTCACTGAAATATCAGTTTATTTTATTCTTGTAATTTACCAAATGAATAAAAAAAACTGCTTTTCACAGACTATAATATCTTTTCATAGATTGCCAATCAGTGATTTAAATTATTGTTTTATTAACACTTATACATTTCGTTTTAAAAATTAAAAACTGTATTATCACTGAGAATATAAGTTAGTGAAGGTTGTAATTAAACATTAAACTTTTGGTACTTAAGGTTTCAAATTTATCCAATAATACGGACTTTCTATAATTATTCTTTCCATTCTAATCAGATGATTATTCGGCTAAGTAATTTGATATTATTCTTTCAATCCTAAATAATAGAATATAAAGCCAAAGATTTCTCAAAATAATGACAAAAAATTCAAAGCAACAATACCCTTTTTTTTTTCATTCTTTGTCCTTAATAAGCTACTATGATTAAAGAAATATAAAAAAAAAATAAATGTACTAAAATTTACATACATCTGTCATCAATGTTAATTAGCCTAATATGCTGCAAAAAAATATGATAAAACTTATATTTAGACTTGTATTTACAGACCTTGACTAACATTTCTACTAGCCAAACTCTTCTATTGTAGGATTAATTTCTAAAATCTTTTTTGGTTAGACAATTAACATTCTAGATTTATAGTAATTTTATTTTTTATAAGAGTTACTTTCAAAATATATTTATTAAAAAATAACAAGTATAGAGTTATAAACAAGATTCATATCACACAAATTAATAAATTTAATGTAATTGCGCAATATTAAAGTTGTAAAGATTTAATTATAAAATTAATAGAACAATTAAGGATTTGAAAGCTACAAGAAAATAATCAACTAAGTATATCATATGAACCTCAATAAATAAATATTAGAAGGGCCTTATGATATAGCCATTAATACATTCATCTATTGTATCCACAACCTGGAGTTTGAACCCAGATAAAAATTCAAAAATTTTCAGGTTTCAAGAAAATTTTAAAATTTTACTTTCAGGTAGCCAAGTCAGTTAATTATTCAATTACTGGTTGGTAAATCTGGCTAATCTTAACTAGAGAATGAAATTAGAAGGGAAATCATAAACTATCACCATACAAAGATTAGCCAGATGGTTATTGTCTTCTTTTTCACTTTCTCTGAAAAGGAATGCTAAGAAGCTTTTGTCCCACAGAGATCTGTTTGTTCTACTCTTTTATTTGTACAAACAAACATTTGATATTAAAATATTAATATTAGTTAAAATAATTAAATTCTAAAAATTGTTATGGGCAAAATTTATTCAGATATAATTAATTAAAACTGTGGAAAGATTATTTGTTAATTATTTTTATGATTTTTTTTTTTTTCATGTGTCATAGCATCGTCCGGGAAGTGAACCCGCTAACCTGGGACAGCTCCTCCTAAGCAGCTATGCTGACCCTCTCGACCATCGACGCTTGTTTCCAAAAAATAAAAGCATTCTTATATAATCTTTATAGAGAAACAATTATAATATTTTGATTTTAAAAAAAGTTGAAAATATTGATTTTAGCATAAGATTTCTTCACAAAAATTATAACAAGTTATTTTTTTTCTCTGTACAAAATTTGTAAACTATAAGCTCTAACTATGATGTTGAATAATTATATCATTTTTAAATATGTCATATTTAATAAATCAATATAGAGTATCCATCCAATATTGACAACATATTTTGTTGTGTATGAGAATTAATGACATTTGCACCAAGAATAATAATGGAAATATTATTTCCTATTAAAATAAATTTATCTCTCGCATAACAGCAAATATATAATGAAAAAGATGCAGAAATTAAAATGTATATATAAATATGCATAAAGATGTACTTAATAACCTCCAGTCCAAGGCATATTCTTGAAACATTTGAATAAAGTCATTTTAAATGACAAATGACCCCCAAAATGCGTTTTATGTTAAACTTGCACTCATCAGTTGGTCCAGATATATACGTAATCATAGGAATGCAAATCAACTTTCCTCACATTATGTATATCAATGTATTGCTCTCTATAACTAGTTTTTAACTTACAAACATAAAATGAATCAATTTACAATTGTTTATGATAATGTGTTGTATTATTTCCATAATCTATCACTAAATGTTGAATGCCTATAAAATTTTAAACTTTTCAAATACAAACAAGTGTTAGAAATAACACACAAATAGACAATCCAAGTTAGTAAATTACACAACGTTTTGAGTGGTATTATACTTCCAACATATTATCACATCTAATGTTCCATCATGACAAATCTTCAAGCAAATTTACAATTGCTTTTGTAGCTATGAATAGTGACAACAGAAAATGTAATACTCTTATAACAACTAGAAAAACAAATGTAAATAGATTCTCTTTATGTTTACAATTTAAAAGCTGGCAATATAGGACAGTGCACTGATATAAATAATGTGAGGAAAATTTTATTGTTCCAATATTATATATTATTAGAAATGTATTAATTAATATTTATAAATACCCATATTCAAGACCAATTCTCAAAGAATAATAATTCATAAATGAATATCTAGCTATTTTTTAGATGGAAACTAAATAACTGAAGATAATCTAGTTTAATCACTAAATATCACATGATCACCATCTCTTATACTAGCACGTAATTGTTATTAAACTAGGCAAAACTCTCCATACAGTAGTGCCACTCTGTGCCAACCAGAGTAATCAATGGATGCCAGAAGGCTTGTGCATAAAATCCCTATCTAGTGCCTACTCTGGTTGGCACAGGGTGGCACTTCTGTATGGAGAGTTTTGCCTTGCTTAATAACAATAACGTGCTAGTATAAAAGATAGTGATCATGTGATGTTTAGTGGTTTAACACCAATCCTGCCTAATAGGATAGTTGTGGTTATGGTTGTTAAAGAGCCAAAGACACCAAAATATATGGGTGCTGAACTGAGTTCAGACCCATATGACTATATAAGCTATTGAGCTTAGATTGAAAATATTATTGTGTTTCCAATTTCATTCTCATAGTTTTGTAGTTAAGTAGAGATAAAAGGTGGCTGCTGGAGGGTTGCATTAGATCCTAAGATCTAGGTGCAGTACTCTTAGATCTAAGGCCCCTCACTGATGAAGGCCACAAGCCAGAAACTAGTCTGGGGATATTGGATGAGTAGGCACTAGATAGGGATTTTATTCACAAGCCTTCTGGCATTCACTGATTACTCTGGTTGGCACTACTGTATGGAGAGTTTTGCCTTGTTTAATAATCTAGTTTAGTGAGATGGCACTGATTATAAACCAAAATCGTGATTGTAATATTATGCCATCTTCATTATTGATGAGAGAGATGTCATATGATATTGTGACATTTTTACTTTTTTTTCCCTCTTGATACCTATAAATGAAAAAATTTCATGGTGCATGTGATGATATACCTACCTGCCATAATTTAAGTCCAAATCTTAAAAAAAATATTTCAGATTGCAATCGGACTTGATATTTTTTTTCCAAATAGTGAGCCCAGCTAATAATCTAATCTTAGTTAGAAAATGGGTATAAACAAGGATAGGAAAACACATAAACTTTCACTATATGATTATTGGCAAGCCTGCTTTTCCTCTATGATAGGAATAGCCAACATTTTATAGACCATGCACCAATTTTTCCATTTATGAGTTCACATGCACCAATACAACTTTTGCATTATTAGTTAATTTTTGTATAAAATATAGTTTGCTACAGATAAATATTTAATATTTTTTTCATAATATAATGTACTACAGAATATTTTTTTATAGTATATTATTAAATTATTTTTAAAATGTTAAAATTAAAAAATTAAATATTGTTATTTTATACAACTTCAGAATACGTTTTGTTTAAATTTAATGTTTGAAGTTAAGCAGAATATTTTTCAATTTTGAATCGGTCAGACATTTTGATTTTAATCAATTTTATTAATGAAAATAATTTCCACAAAGAACAAAACTGCAATGCTTAAAAATGACTAAGATTAGTTTTTTTAAGATTGAGTTACTGAATTTGAATTTTTGTCATAAATTTTTTTTCAGATTATTAATAATAATCATTTTTTGACTATAGTGTTACTTTATAGGATGTAGTATTACTTTATATTTTTATAATTAAGGATTCAAGGTGCCATAGATTGGTCATCCCTGCATCATAAAAACGGTTGTAGTATTATGGACAAAGACGCCGCTTGAGGGCGCCGTTTACATGCTAAAGCACATATTGAGGTTTTTTTTTTTTAAAGTATTGAAATATTCCGATTTTCTTAAGTAATAATTATCCAACTCTTTACACCATTCTGTATTGAAATTTTAATTGGCAAAATCTTGTCCAGATAGATGTGTAAAGGCAGTTGGAATTAGGTAACGCATCAAGTAACGTATTGTTCGTAACATTCGAGACCAACAATATGGCGCAGGAAATTGCACATCTTGTTCGATTCTGTGATTTACAAACAACAGAACCCTAAACCTAACCCTAACAACTTTTACTTTTTGTTGTCATTCTATTTGAAGTAAAAAATAGTGGTAACACAATACTAATATCTGTTTCTCTGTAAAAATTAAAATGTAAAACGAAGACCAAGAAAGTAAAAAATAGCGGTAACACAATAATATCTGTTTCTCTGTAAAAATTAAAATGTAAAACGAAGACAAAGAACTTTTACTTTTTATTCCGATTATGAGTTTTTAAACAACAACAACAAAAAAAAAAAAGGCGTAAACCCCCCCCCCTCCAAATCAGATTGAAAATTGTTTTTTCTAATAAAGCAAAAAAAAAAAAACGTATTAAATTGTAATTTGTTGATTTTATTTTACATTTATTCTTATCATTTAATTTGTATATGTTAATAAAACAAAATATTTAAAAAACACAATTTTGATATTTTTTATTTTCGCATTACAAAAAACACATCAAAATGATTAAAATCAACAGCCTGGGAATGTTCATATTTTATAGTTTTAGCGTGATAACGGCACCATCGAGTGGTGTCTTTGTCCATAATACTACAACCATAAAAACTACTGAAAAGACTTTTGCTTGCAGTGGCAGTTTTATCTTTTATTTGTATTTTTAAAAATAATTTTAAGAATTCATACATATGCGTACATTATAATTAAAATAATAAAACAACTTACGAAAGTCAAATCTATCTTTATGTGAAAAATCAGAATTATTTAATCCGGTAGCAGCACTCATTTGTCCTTTAAAACAGAAAAAAAATCTTAATCAAAATAAATCAATCTACAATCATTATAAATACTATAATTACAAATTTTTATATAATTCTTTATTTATGAATAATGAATATTTATTTATACATGAAATGATGACAATTTATTTTTTATTTTTAACATATAAAAAGAAAATGATTGTTACTATCTTAGGTTAGAAACCCAGTTACTAAATTAAGATTTATATAAAAATGAAGTAAAACCCTTTGTTATAAAACCTTGATCAACCTAGAAGACAATTGATAAACTTAAGTAATTGTAAATATAGTCCTAAACAATCTTAAAAAATAATACCTGCATTATGTCCTATAAAAAATGAAGCAGGAGGTTAAATTTTTAATTCTATTTTGTTTTTTTATTAAAATAATATCTTCACGACAATCAAAATTAATATTTTATGTTAGCACAAATTTAGAATGACTATGACATAAGAACTTAAAAATAGAAAACTATAAGAATTAATTCTTACAGTTTTCTATAAGAAACACTTTATAGATTTCTTATTTGAAAACATTTTAATGTTATGTAAAATGGTTTATTGAACAAATACCAATTGTCTTGGAAATGCTATAATATATTAAAAGTCATTTCTATTGTTTCAGTCATATTTACAACTTTCACTTTATCACATATTCTTTAATCAAACAGATGTCTAAAAAAGGCAAATGATTCCCAAAATGCATTTTGATGAATTTATCTGGGAGGATAGTGTCATAGTTATGTGTATAGTAAGCCTGATATTTCACAATAAATGATAATTTAAAATATATATAATGCAATTAATGTTTTATGTATATAATAAATGAAATATATTAAATACATATGTAATTATATAATTAATGTTATATTTTATACATAAATTAGACAAAGTAAAAATATTTCCAATAAGCACATATTCTCATTAAATTCATTTCATGAACATTGGTGGAAACTTTGAAAAAAGTTTCAGATTCTTTGTCATCAATTATCATCCAAAACTATAGCCTCAAATGTTGTTAGTACTTGGAAATGTGGTTTTCCACTCATATCAAATAATGTACATTGGTCAATTAATTTTTACACATTAACAATACAGAGTAATTCCAATAAAATGATATAAACATATCTATAACAATTGTGTCCATATCTATTAATTTGTAAAGATCTACTTCTACCTTCTAACCGCAGACAAGACTGTAATAAAAAAACGTAAAAAAAGTAATTTACTGAAAGATGTAGAAATACAGAATCATATTTATGATAGTATTTTTCCAAGTCTGTAGTAATAAAAGAATATTGAAATTTAAGTTTCAAATATTTAATCTCAGTTCAAATGTGTACAATTAATATCACTGGAATTATGATTAATAAATATTTTTGTTGATAATATCAAAATTTGTAAGACATTTTGTTTAAGTTCATTAAGTTATCTCAAATGCACTTAATTTTTTGCATCTGAATCAAGATTCAATAAAAACCGATTCCAATGATCATTCAATTTCATTTTTTTGAACATATAGTACCAACCTGACCAAAATGTGGCTTCTGAGCTGCATACGGGTCTCTAGATCAACTAATGCAGCCTTACGAAACTTTTAAATAAAATCATGATATAATTTATATTAGCATGATGTATTTACATTTTATTTTGAAACTATAGATGCTTTATTCTTTTGTGATGGCAATTTAAAAATGATTGTTTACATCATCAATTGCTATAATTTTATTGTTATCATTTCCGGGAAATTCAATGCATTGTTTGAACTTACTGGTAGTTTTTGTTTGGACTTCGTCTAATGATGTTATTATTCTTTATATAATTTTAATTAATATGTTATTGAATATGTCCATTTACTTTGACTTGTGATCATCAATTGTTTGCATTAATTTAATTGAACAATACAGGTAAATTATTTTTAATTTACATTTAGAAAAATAAAGAATTACTGCCAAAAGTATTCTCATTTAAAAGAACAAGTTTGTAAAATAATGTCAATTTTTAGGACAATGTATTTTTGCGAATCATTAAACTCCATGATGAAGTTGAATGAATATCTCAAGGAACTATTGCGTGCTTCATTAACAAATTATAAGCTACCTTTTAAGGTTCTTGCTAATCAGATACAGTTACACGTGAACAATAAATACTTTTTTATTCATTTTATTCTCAATCATTAATTTTGTTCTCTTAATTTTTTGTACAATTAATAAACCTTATTAATAAAAAAAAAAATTAGTAAATCAAATATATGCTTCTGTTGAATACTTCAAAAATTTAATTGTGGCTCCCGAATATATCATAATTTTAACACATAGTTCTTGCAAACATGAAATTTAGCCACCCATGATATAGTAGATGTTATTTCTCTTATTCTTCTCTTTCACTTTCTTTGCACATCTTCATATAATCATATATATATAATATATTTCTTATAACAATTCCTTCATATGCACATCAATGCAAACAAATTTTCTCCACCTTCTTTATTTTCCTTACAGTTTCGACTGTCCAGCAGTCTTCATCAGAGCTCTACTTCTTCTCTGCTCTCTTCTCTGCTGGACAGTCGAAACAGTAAGGAAAATAAAGAAGGTGGAGAAAATTTGTTTGCATTGATGTGTATATGAAGAAATTATTATAAGAAATATATATAGATGTTATTTCTGATTTCATGTAAGTTATTTTCCAATATTTCTGCGTTCAATTACAAAAAAAATAATAACAATTGTATCAATAACCTTTTGTTTTTTTTGCCTCAAGACAAATGATTGCTGCATCTATTCAAATACAGTATTACTTATTAATTATTTATTTGACATTTTAACTCAATAAAAGTATTTTGTAATGTTTTTAGATGATCATCCAGAATGAAAACAAACCCATTTAATCCATTATGCTGCTTATTCACATATTTAAATAAATCATGATATAATATTAAATAAAATATCATTATATAACAACAATAACTGTATATATCTAATAACAATAATGATGCAGTAAAGCATTACTTGTAGAAATTTCAGTATGGTTTACTATGGGCATGCAGAAAAACATTTAGATAAAAGAGCAAAAGAACATAATAATGTAATTAATAGAAGAGATGATAAATCTGCCTTATATATTTATTATTTAAAATATATGGTCATAAAATAGATTGTGTAAAAAAAATATAAAACCATTAAACTATGTGAATAGAAGAAAGATATATGAAACCAATTGCAATAAACACAATTGTATAAAGATACTGATATAGTCGGCTATCTACATTTTCACTTTTATCTTTTATTAAATCTTTAAACATTGCTTTGACATCATGAAAGAATACTGGAATGACTAATCCATCATTTTAAGATTTCTTTAGAAAAATGGCAATTTATCATAATAATAGTATCTACAACTTAATTCATAAATAGGTTTTTTCTTAGAGAAAATGTTTAGTAATATTTGGTTTTTTCAATTTCTAAAAAAAAGGTCAATTATAAGTTTTTAAGATTTCTTGTCTTCCATAATATACCTAATATCAGTTTCCAAAAACTGATTCAATTAGAATTTCATAGTTCTTTTTTTGTTTTATAATTGGGATTTGTTTTGCAATTTTTATTATTCTATTTTTAAAAATTGTATAAATTTTGTCTTTCTCATTGGCTTTTTAAAAAGAGATGGGAGGGGGGGGGGTGAATGGAACCTGCATAATTACCTGATTGAAACAACCTGTTTTGATTTGTAATTAACGGATTTGATTTGAAAATTTTGTATTATTTTGTTTTTAAATTTTTTTTTAATTTCTTCTTTCTTATTGGCTTTTTAAAAAGTGAAGAGGAAGGGGTGAATTGCATGTTATGACCTAATTCAAATAACTTCTTTTGATTTGGAATTGACAGATTTCATATGGAAATATAGATAATTCTGTCTTAAAACCTTTGTAAATTTCTTCTTTCTTATTGACATTTTAAAAAGTGAGGTGAAAAGAGGGAGAGATGAACTGCATGTATTACCTAATTCAAATTTGTTTTGATTCATAATTGACTGATTTGTTTGGACATATTTTGTCTTTAAAATTTTTTATATTACTTCTTTCTTATTGGCTTTTTAAAAAATGCGGAGAAAGAGGGAAATATTACTTGGTGGACTTTGATTCAGCTATATTCAATACTAATCCTATCAAACACACCAAATAAAAATAAACTCGCTGGCTATGAAACAATAAAAAAAAAAAGGCTTAATATAAAAACTTCTTGTTTATAGATTTGTTTTGTTTTTTTAATTAAAAACTAAAAAATAATACAACCATTTAAATGAAAACAAAGAATATTATTTTGAAAGCATTTTAAATCAACAATAAAGTTAATTCTGAAACTAATTTCTAATAAATTGAAAAAAAATATTTCTTGTAACATGGTAGGAAAATATTGTTTCCTTTTTTCCATCTTTGACTTTTTTTTAATTTTCACATTGAATTTTTAAAAAATAAAAGATGGCTAAAAAAAATCTGTTAATGAAAACTAATATTAAAAGATTTTAGATTATATAGTGAATTTATAAATTTAGTCAGAGTATAATAACTAGTTCTCTATCCTCTCCCCCATCCCCGTACTTTTTAAAACAAAAAAAATTTCTAAAAACAAAAAAAGAAAAATCCAAATTTCCAAAACAATTTTTTTTTCCAATTACAAATAGGAAAATGATTATTTGAAATTTATCTACATTTTGTAAATTGCATATTTTTGATTTCCTTTACCTACACTCACACAATTTCTCTCTCCCACTCGTCCATTTCTCTCTTCTTTAAATCAAATAAGAAATTGAAAAAAGCTATAAAAATTTGCTAAAAATAAATAAATAAAAGATCTGTTGTCAATAAAAACTAATACTAAGATATTTTAGATGAAACAATAAATATATAAATTTAGTCATAGTAGTACTACCACAAGGATAAATTGTTATTTTTGCAAAAAAAATCTACAGTTTCATCCAAGTGTTCAAAACAAAGGTGGAAAACCTCTGGCCCTTGAAAGCTTTCAATATGTCTCTCAAATATTTTCAAATCAAATAGAAAATGGCACTGCATAAAACTTCTATTTAAACATGCACAGTTCAAATATGAAATTAAGAGTTGAGTAAAATAAAATATTTATTTTCTCAATTACATTCAATCTTAGCACTAGTTCTAATTCATTCTATCAGAGGTGCAATATTCCATCAAATTATCTATATTGTGTGGTCTATCTGACTACAGATTTAATCTACGACTGAGTTTTGCACCCTAATCATATATTTGCAAAAATAATATTAGAATTTTAGTTTGTTTTATTATTATTTTGCTTTTTTTTTTTTATTACAATGGCTTTATCAAGTAAAAAAAATTGTCACAGAAAATTACATACAACAGAAATAAATTAATGAATTTTTTTTTTTATAGAAAGAAAAAGTAAATTGATATGCCTAATAGATCTGGTATTTCAATTAATAAAGAACACTATTTAATAAACATTCTGATTATTGTTGGAAAAAAAAGAAATATTAACACAAAAAACACAAAAAGGAGCTTCATCAAAAGTGGCTAACATGTCTCATAAAAAGTTCAAACAAGTCAGAAAATTCTGTAAAGGGACATTACTTTTTTTTAAAAAAAAAAAACCACACAGAAACTGTGAAACCATTTTTTGAAGAAGAGTTTATAAATGACTGCATACTAGCTGCTGTAGAGCTAATCTGTTCAGAACATAACTAGAAATTTGAAAATATAAATATGTCACGAAGATATATTTACAAGGCAAATTATAGTCATTATTGATAATAATGTCCATCCCTAATGATTAGGATAAATTAATGTATGGTCCTCGAAGGTTATTGTAAATATCCAAATGGTCCTTGACAGAAAAAAGATTCCCCATCCCAGTTTAAAAAATCAAAAGAAAAAATTCAAATGTAAATAGTAGATTAGATCGGTACCTATGAATATATATAAAACATCAATTTAATTTAATTAATACTTGGCTAATGATAAATGAATGGAAAATTATATAGTATATATATGATTCAGATTTGAATGAAATTAATATGAAAATAACTGATACCCTTTTAAAAACTGCAACAAGGATAGCTAATAGAAAAAAGTAGCAATTGACCAAAATTTCTACTGAGACTAGAGAATTTATGAAGAAAAGAAGGGATATAAGATATACAAAAATGATGCAATAAAAAGGATTGAATATCTCGAATTTTGTAAAATGGTGCGGAAAAGAGTTGAAAATGATATAAGAAAGTATAACTGTGAATTAGCAAAGAAAGCTGTAGAAGAGAATAAAAGTCTCAAGAGTTTAACACAACATTTTCGTATTAGTAGAAAATTTATATCTGCAATAAGAAAAAAAGATGGAATTATTATTAAAAAGAGAAATGACATCATGAAATGGGTAGAAGACTTTTATCAAGAATTATATAGTAATAAAGAACAAGTAGTTCCTATATCTATTACATCTTCCGAATTGCCCAAAATTTTAAATGAAGAAGTGAGACATGCACAATTAAATGTATGAAGAAAGGAAAGGCCCCAGGTAATGATGTAATTATAATTGATATTAAAAAAAAGCAGGTGAAGAGAAAAATTTTTAGCCAAGTTATATACCAAATGTCTAAATGATAAAGATGTACCAGATAATTGGAAGAATGCAGTATTAATATTTAAAAAAGGTGATAAAGAAGATATTAGAAATTACAGACCTATCAGCCTTTTATCAGTTTTATACAAAAATTTTATCACGATAATTACAACTCGTCTACAGAGAACATTGGATTTCCACCAAGCAAGAGAACAAGCTGGATTTAAAAGTGGTTTTAGTTCAGTAGATCATATCCAGGTATTGAGAGAAGTTATAGAAAGGACAAATGAATATGAGTTGCCATTATGCTTTGGATTTGTAGATTATGAAAAGGCATTTGATTTTATAAACATCTCTTCAGTGATTAAAGCATTAGATCATCAAGGTATAGATCCAGGATATTGTCATATTTTAAAGAATATTTATAAAAATGCAGCACCAACAATTAGATTACATAATAATACTGGGAAAGTCAACATTGAGAAGGGTGTAGGACAGGGTGACTCCATATCTCCAAAATTTTTTACAGCAGGGCTTCAAGAAGTATTTTATGAATTAAAATGGGGAGCTAAAGGAGCGAAAGTAAATGGAGATAATTTAAGACATTTAGATTTTGCAGATGATATAGTTGTTTTTGCAAATAATGCTTTAGAGCTGCAGGAAATGTTGCAGGAGTTATCAGATGAAAGTAGAACTAAAGATAAATGTTAAAAAGACTAAAGTAATGTTTAATGGATTTTCTCAAAATATAAAAATAAAGATTGATTATGATGAGCTAGAAGAAGTTAACAGTTACAAATATCTTGGTCAGATTATTAATACAGATGGAAACATAATGGATGAAATTAATCATAGAATTAAACTTGCTTGGAGTGCTTTTTGTAGAAATAACTTGATACTAAAAGGAAATATACCTATAAGTTTGAAAAGGAAGTTTTTTAATAAATGTGTTTTACCAGTTCTTACTTATGGATCTGAGACTTGAACACTTAATAAAAGAGCACTACAGAAACTTCAGATCACTCAAAGAATTATGGCGAGATGCATGTTGGGAGTAATAAGAAGAGATTGTAAACACAATATATTGGTAAGAGAACAAACAGCTATTACTGTTCTTATTGAAAAAATTAAAAGACTGAAGTGATTCATTGGGCTGGACATATTTCTAGAAGAGATGATAATAGATGGACTATTGAAATCTTAAATGGGATTCTAAGAGATTGTAAAAGACCCAGAAAGAGACCACATGTGAGATTTGATGGATGAAATAAAAAAGTGTGCAGGGGTGATGTGGAGAAAAGAAGCTAAAGATCGGAGAAAATGGATTGAACTTGGAGAGAGACTTTCATCTTGCAGTGGTTTGATAATGGTTGATGATGATGATATTTATACAGGGTTTTTTTTCTTCCCTATACATATTGTATTATTGTTATAAAAGAGATAGATTTCACTATGTATGCAATATAGATTGAAAGTGTAAAATAGTTCCAACCCATTGAAAAGGGAAATATTTGCTGAAAAGAGCTTTTCTGTATTATTATTATTGTTACTATATATATACAATTTTTGCTGTTATATAAAAAGATTTTATTCAATATTATATTGTATGATTTATTTGTAATATTTATCTTATTATAAGATTTTTTTAAAAACCGTTGAATTATATAATTTTGAACTTCAAAATTACTGCATTAAGTATTTTATACACTAATTTTTAATTTGAAAACAGAAAACTATTCAGCTATTTTAAGGAATATATTTTATTATCAATTTGCAGAGCTTGTAAATTTGGACAGCTTAATTGTCAAATTTCTTTTTCAAAATATAAAAATTATATAAGTAATAATTAATGGCTACATTTAGTTGATGTAATATAAAATAATATGTACTACATCTTATTAGTGCATTTTTCTTGTCAAATATATTTGCTTTAATTATTAAGCTAATAAATACTGGCAAATACTTGTAATAGATAGTAATATCAAATTAAATATCCATACTTTTTTATTTATAAATTACTATATATATAATGAATGTTAAATATAAAATTTTAATAATTTAAGTCAACACATGACTTGATAAAATTAAAAATTATGAATCTATCTATATTATTTAATTTTTTTTTCTATTACTATTTTTAATTTATCATCAACCATTATCAATCCACTGCAGGATAAAGGTCTCTCCAAGTTTAATCCATCTTCTGCGATCTTTAGCTTCTCTTCTCCACATCACCCTTGCACACTTTCTTATTTCATCCATCCACCTCATATGTGGTCTCTTTCTGGGTCTTTTACAATCTTTTGGAATCCAGTTTAAGATTTCAATTATCCCACAAAATATAAAACAATAAACATTTTATTATATATATTGTTTTTACTGATGTACACGTATGTGCCATACATATTATATGCTATGATTGGAAGTAAACCCAATGTGATTATTTTGTAATATACTTTTGGAAGGAGATATTTTCATATTTAATTGTAATAAGGATTAAATATGTCAGCAATTATTTTGTTTTCAGTTTTAACCAGCAAATGGTAAAAATTTTAATCTAATTGATTCCGAAAATTATTTCTATAATGAACAAATAGAATGAGAAAAACAAAACATTCAAGGATTCTTCACTTTATTGTTCAAATGAAATGCCAAAAATATCTTACGTAAAAACTAATTTGAAACTTTTTGTAATGATAAATATTATACAGAAAAAAAATATGAATAAAATTAGATGAATAGCCTTCACATATAAGAATCTGAAAAAGTAAAAAATAAGAATTTAACAAAGTAAATACACATTTCATCTGTACTATTTTATACACATCATCAACAGTTTTAACTATCACAATTCGTCTGTATCTCTCAGCAAAAATCATAAAAAGACTGTCCAATTACATTCATCTAAAACTGTATTGTATTTAAAGAAACTACTAAAAAGATGGCTGCGGAAAGGAGTTTGCTATTAACTGAAAGGAGACCCTTTGATTCCTCTTGGAGGCCTTAAAGAAACCGAGCAGGGCAAATTCCTAATGTCCACTCCATACGTTCTTGTCGTTGCAGCTGTTATTACTATGTGATTATTCATATAGTATACGAACATGGATGGGCTGCTCACCAACACGCATTAGCCAGCATGGTGAGTTTATTGGCTTTTTACCTCCGAGTTTAAGAATATTTTTTCAATATATACAATCATGACAGACAAAAATAAATCATGTCCCTTATTCCCAGGAGGCTGTAAAGTCACCAACCAAGGCAGCGGTTGGTGGCCGAAGGTGGAGGGTGCTAAGAATCCCCTGATTGCGGACTCAGGCTGCCATTTGATGACGACTTTTTTAGGTACTTACAACTGCAGATCACTTTCAAGTGAAGGAAGATTGCAAGAGTTAGAAGAAGAACTGTCTTATATTAAATAGGACATTATTGGACGTTGCGAAGTTAGAAGAAAAGGTGAAGAAACAATTGATTTAAAAAGTGGACATATTCTCTACTATAAAGTCACAAATATTGGAAATACAAGTGGAGTAGGATTCATTATAAATAAAAAATGGAAGAATAACATTGTGGAGATTGATGGTGTATCAGACAGAGTGGCAAGATTAGTTTTACAACTTAATAGCAGATACCAAATGCAGATAATTCAGGTTTATGCCCCAACAAGTTCTCATAGTGATGAAGTTATAGAAGATTTTTATATGGATGTACAAAAGGCTTTTGATCAGAGTAAACAACGTTTTAAAATTGTTATGGGAGACTTTAATGCTAGAATTGGTAAAATAATGAGAGATGAAAATGCTGTAGGTAATTTTGGTTATGGTAATAGAAATGAGAGAGGACATAGACTTGTGGAGTTTGCAGAAAAACAAAAACTTTATATTATGAATTCTTTTTTTGAGAAAAATGTTAGAAGGAAATGGACATGGAAGCATCCAAATGAAGGTACAGCAGAATTGGATTATATTTTGACTAACCGAAAATACATATTTCAAGATTGTAATGTTCTTAATAAATTTAACACAGGAAGTGATCACCGATTAGTAAGATGTAAGATACATGTTAATGTAAAATTAGAGAGACAAAAATTATTAAGGAAAACAATATTTACAGTTGATATTCCTAATCTTCAGAAACATTCTAATGAATTTAAATTAGAACTTACAAATCGGTTTCAAGTATTAGTAGATTTTGAACATGATTCAGATTTGAATGACATTAATAGGAAAATAAGCGATACACTTTTAAAAACTGCAACAAAGATAGCTGGTAGAAAAAAGCAGCAATTGACCAGTAAAATTTCTACTGAGACTAAAGAATTTATGAAGAAAAGAAGGAATATGAGGATATACAACAATGATGCATTAAAAGAGATTGAATATCTCGAATTTTGTAAAATGGTGCGGAAAAGAGTTGAAAATGATATAAGAAAGTATAATTGTGAACTAGCAAGGAAAGCTGTAGAAGAGAATAAAAGTCTAAAGAGTGTAAAACAACATTTTGGTATTGGTAGGAAATTTATATCTGCAATAAGAAAAAAAGATGGCATTATTACTAAAAAGAGAGATGACATCATAAAATGTGTAGAAGACTTCTATCAAGAATTATATAGTAATAAAGAACAAGTGCCTCCTATACATATTACATCTTCCGAATTGCCCAGAAATTTTGAATGAGGAAGTGAGACATGCAATTAAATTTATGAAGAAAGGGAAGGCTCCAGGTAATGATGGAATTGTAATTGATATATTAAAAGAAGCAGGTGAAGAAATAGAAACAATTTTAGCAAAGTTATATACCAAATGTCTAAATGATAAAGATGTACAGATGATTGGAAGAATGCAGTATTAATATTAATATTTAAAAAAGGTGATAAAGAAGATATTAGAAATTACAGACCTATCAGTCTTTTATCAGTTTTATACAAAATTTTTACTAAGATAATTACAACTCGTTTACAGAAAACACTGGATTTCCACCAACCAAGAGAACAAGCTGGATTTAAAAGTGGTTTTAGTACAGTAGATCATATCCAGGTATTGAGAGAAATTATAGAAAGGACAAATGAATATGAGTTGCCATTATGCTTAGGATTTGTAGACTATGAAAAGGCATTTGATTCTATAAACATTTCTTCAGTGATTAGAGCATTGGATCATCAAGGTGTAGATCCAGGATATTATCATATTTTGAAGAATATTTATAAAAATGCAACAGCAACAATTAGATTACATAATGATAGTAGGAAAATCAACATTGAAAAGGGTGTAAGACAGGGTGATTCCATATCTCCTAAACTTTTTACAGCAGTGCTGCAAGAAGTATTTTGTGGATTAAAATGGGAAACTAAAGGAGTGAAAGTAAATGGAGATTATTTAAGTCATTTAGATTTTGCAGATGATGTAGTTGTTTTTGCAAATAATGCTTTGGAGCTACAGGAAATGTTGCAGGAGTTATCAGATGAAAATAGGACTAAAGATAAATGTTAAAAAGACTAAAGTAATGTTTAATAGATTTTTGATAAACAGAGCAAAACTCTCCATACAGTATTGCCACCTGTGCTAAACAGAGTAATCAATGGATGCCAGAAGGCTTGTGCATAAAATCCCTATCTAATGCCTACTCATCCAATATCCCCAGACTAGTTTCTGGCTTGTGGCCTTCGTCAGTGAGGAGCTTTGGATCTATTGAGCTTAGATTGAAAATATTTTGTGTGTTTTCTCAATTTCATTCTCATAGTTTTGTAGTTAAGTAGAGATAAAAGGTGGTTGCTAGAGGGTTGCATTAGATCCTAAGATCTAGATGCAGTGCTCTCAGATCCAAAGCTCCTCACTGATGAAGGCCACAAGCCAGAAACTAGTCTGGGGATATTGGATGAGTAGGCATTAGATAGGGATTTTATGCACAAGCCTTCTGGCATCCATTGATTACTCTGTTTAGCACAGGTGGCAATACTGTATGGAGAGTTTTGCTCTGTTTATCAACAATTAATGTGCTAGTATAGGAAATGTGATCATGCGATGTTTAATAGATTTTCTCAAAATATGAAAATAAAGATTGATTATGATGAGTTAGAAGAAGTTAACAGTTACAAATACCTTGGTCAGATTATTAATACAGATGGAAATATAATGGATGAAATTAATCATAGAATTAAACTTGGTTGGAGTGCTTTTGGTAGAAATAACTTGATACTAAAAGGAAATATGCCTATGTGTTTGAAAAGGAAGGTTTTTAATAAATGTGTTTTGCCAGTTCTTACTTATGGATCTGAGACTTGGACACTTCATAGAAGAGCAATGCAGAGACTTCAGACTACTCAAAGAAGTATGGAGAGATGCATGTTGGGAGTAACAAGAAGGGATCGAAAACGCAATGTATGGGTAAGAGAACAAACAGGTGTTATTGACCTCATTGAAAAAATTAAAAGACTGAAGTGGAGTTGGGCTGGACATATTCTTAGAAGAGATGATAACAGTTGGACAATTGAAATTTTAAACTGGATTCCAAGAGATTGTAAAAGACCCAGAAAGAGACCACATGTGAGATGGATGGATGAAATAAGAAAGTGTGCAGGGGTGATGTGGAGAAGAGAAGCTAAAGATAGGAAAAGATGGATTGAACTTGGAGAGACCTTCATCCTGCAGTGGATTGATAATGGTTGATGATGATGACTAAAAAGATATTTTACTGAAAGATGTACTACAAACTTTACAGTAGCCAATAAAATAACTTCGAAGTTTTAAACTTCTGCAGAGTTAACTAAAATGATTTTATCTAAGCATAAATGAAATGCTATTTATTAACCTTATTTTTGGTAAATTTAAACTTCTCATAATTATTAACTTAGTTTAATTAATTTTCAATCTATATATTGTTTGTTTAATAATTCACTTTATTTATTATTGTCTACACTTAATATATATAATATTCAAATCAATATATTGAAACAGTAAGATTTGTATTCAAATCTTAGTTTCACCTCAGTTCTATCATCTCTCCACATCTCACCCATTATTACTATCTTACCTAAATTCTAACCTCGAATATTGGACTTTGTGTGTAACATTATAAAATATATGTACATTTTATTTAAAAACATCGTACATACGCACACACTCCAATACGAAATATATTTAAAAATATAACGCAATGTAGATGATTTGTTAAATTTGTAACACGTAATTTTGTAAGATTTAAATTGCGTTATTATTATTTAGGTCAGATTTATGTAATATTTTAAATTATAACATCTAAAATAGTTCTTTTAAGTTTTAAAGGTGAACGTATTTAAAAATAAATATTCACCTGTTAATTAGAGTTTGCAAGTCATAATGGGAGGGGGGAAAGATAATAGAGCTGAGAAGTATTCTTAAACTCGTCATTTTAAAAGTTGATTAAAAGCATTTGTAATTAGGTCAAATATAATGTAATAAAAAGGTGGTCGGATTGAAATTGCAAGCTCAACATGTGTCATTAATGGATCCATTAACTGAAGGGATATAATAGACCACTTGGATTGATGACGCAATCGTTCGATGGATCTAAAAGATAAAAGAGAAAGGAATGAAAGCAACGGGGGGGGGGGGGTATCTTGTCAAGTTGTTATCGTTGGTGATACGTTATTGCTGTTAAATTTTAAAGTTATGATGTTGCTGTTACTCTGTTTCGGATCCAGATCGTACTTTAACCTAATAATGTGCGAGTAGTAGGGCGACGGCTGCGCTCTTCCGGACAGTGGCTATGGAAATACGGAGCTTTCCATAATAACCTGAATTCAAACTGCTGCGTATATATATCTGCATAATGTGAATGCTATTAAACAAGGTACCTCAGACTCTCCCATCAAGTGCACACTTCATATAACCTAAGGTAAAACAATACCCAAGACTCATATTTTGAATTCTTAATTTAAATTTCTTTTACGTGCTGTGTCGTTAAAGTTTTGACACTTAACTTAAATGTATTGTATCTTTAAAGCTAAATTCTCACTATCTTATAAATCTGTGTTAAAACGCAATGTAATATCCTATAAATCTCATTTATATTCCTCTACTTGGGTATACCATTTTTGTTATATATTATATTTCATGCCTACATGATTTCCGAGTTGTTGTTCTCTAACTAGTAAATTCGTTAAGAGTCGATACTCATTAGCGCGATTTTTAGATTCGCATAACACCCCCCTCCCTTTTATAAATGGTCAACTCGAGAATTATAAATTTATTCTTATATGTTACTATTAATAATATAGAAGCGAAACTATAATCTTTGGTATAACGTGTTAGCCACTTTAGCAATCATCTCATTTTATTAAATTATATCTCGTCGAGCCTTATCAAGCTAGAGTATTATAATCATGAGGGGGGGGTAGATAGATATTAATTCGTTTAATCAGTGTGGGTGGATTGGAAATAGTCTCTGTTTTAAAAGCATAGTAGTAGTAATAGCATAATTTGCATTGATTTTGTGAAATGCGTTGGTTTATGGATGCAGATTAATTTAAACCGCAGAAACGAAATAGTCTGGCTCTTCAAGTATTCCAGCTCCCATATAAAAAAAAAAAACCTACCGCATGTCACTTTGTTTATAAATACGAATATCTATGCTAGATCTTTTTCCACTCCTTTCACATCATCTACTCTAGTAGTAAGTTCTTATTATAAAATTATTTATAAATAACACACGTATAACGATTGCTAGATTGACATATGTCTTCAGACTTGGGATCTCGTCT
Source organism: Epiperipatus broadwayi (assembly GCA_028023455.1). Taxonomy (NCBI): domain Eukaryota; kingdom Metazoa; phylum Onychophora; class Udeonychophora; order Euonychophora; family Peripatidae; genus Epiperipatus; species Epiperipatus broadwayi. The sequence goes on along the minus strand of JAQFVV010006223.1, from coordinate 6,255,999 downwards.
CGTAATCTCGCAACATCCGCATTTAAACGGGATGCATGAAGGATAATTGAATAACGATAATCTAGTAGCGTCTTAAATCAAATGTAACTTAATTTAACCCTGATTAAATATCTGTATCTGCCTATTTATGCGTTTTCTGGTCTGGTGTGTTTAGTAGTAATGTTCAGTGTCTCATTGCAATTATTATAAGCGCATTAAAGTAAATAGTAGCCCTCAATCTTAAAATAATTAGTCTCTTGTATCTACCTGATCACCGAGCCTAGAAAGATATTTGCTATTATTATGGTACACACGTCCTGTGGTGTTTGTTGTGAAATAAAATGACTATGTTCGAACACTACCGCAGGCCCTGAACCCACCTGTTGTGCTACTCTTCGAACATAGTGGTGGAATTTTGCAACGTGTTAACAAGGCATACGAGTTCTTACCGTTACAATATATATATCAAAATACAGTAAAATTCACATAAATTATATTATTTTTCGAAGTACTTTCGACTATACATCTTGTAGTCTTTATCAACTATATAACATTGAATAATCAAAACGAGACAACCCTTCACAATACCCATAGTTCAATTCAGATTTCCCACAATTGTTATTTTAACATTTGATGACTGCCGATTCATTAACATCTGACGATTTCTTGAAATCAACATATATATATATGAAAAGCCTCAGAAACTAGTATATTAATGGATCTACTTGTCCCACATGCATATGATACAGGATTACAATCAGAATTAAATTTTTTTCAGCTTCAAGCAAAAGATTTTTCTATCGAATAACCACATCAATAATAATAAAATTAATCATTCACTTACTCTGTGGTTAATGGGTATCTCACTAATATTAGGTAATAGGAAAATTAAATATTCAGCATTAGACATTTCTTCAACTTGATAAGCAGCATCTTTTCTTTCAGTTTTCTTTGTGAAAAAATGTTCAATAGTCTTTACACTATAAGCAAAAAAAAACAGCTGACTAAAATAAAAATTAGACAACTATTCACTACAAACATCACTTCCTGGAATTGAAAGGCATAGATTTTCCCACTTTTTCAGATTCATAGCTTTATTTTCTCAACAAGTTTTCCTAATATAACAACTATGGTATCATTTCAAGTCTCTTAAAATATCTTGTAATCCAATTTAATATTTAAGAAGAAATATATTAATTTCTGTTCCACTTCAGCTTTTTAATTTTCTTGATATCAGCAATATCTGATTCTCTCATTATTTTACCTAAGATCTCTTATTACCATACTTTAATAAATGAAACATCATCTCTATACTGCTTGTCTAATAAGCATCTAAACTTCATAGCCTTTAAAAGCACTAATAAAATATTAACTAAAAACCTTTCTTTCCTTCAGGCACATAGGCAGATTTTAAATTAATTTTGTCATCTCACCCAAAGGACTTCATCTAGTCATAATGCTCTATTTTCATCAGTTTATGTTTTCATCCATACTAATAATTTTTCTAAAGTATTTATAAGTTTTTCTAATTCAATATCATATTTTTTAAATTTAATTTGATGGTTCTTGTAATACCACAACTCAGAAATATTTGCAAAAGCAATCAAATTTAGGTAATCTCCATTTATTTTTACTCCTTTTTTGTAATCCACTTTAATCCGTACAAAAGTTGAGTGTTATAATCTAACCATTCATCACTGATGCATTCTAATAAATATTACTTAAATTTGACAATATTCTGATTCTAGGTAAAATTATTATAAAGTTTAATCAATCACAGAAAAAATGTTTACGGAATTAAAAGTTTTTATACAATTTATAAATCCAATACAAAATGTTAATTCATATTCATTGGTCCTTTCTATAAATTCCTTAATACTTAGGTATACTTTAACATGCTAATTTCCTCATATTATCTTTTTCAAGTTTTCTATATCAATATCATTATAGCATTCCTTCATTCACGTAGATATTTTCATTTAGACATTTTGTATATAACTTTGCTATCTTATTCTTCATATCTTTTCCTTAAAATATCTATCAATTTCTGAAACTTTTTCAGGTTGTTTTACAATGGCGTGTTGAAACCGTCGGAGGGTGGGCTTTGTTTGTAAACAAAGATAAATATAATGTTTACGGGGCCGCCACCGGGTTTGTTTATTATCACATTTCAAAGTAAAGTAATATCAAATAAATTTTGGAATACGCAACAACAACAACAAATAAAAAAAAATATGCAGAAATCAAAAAATTGAATTTAAAAAAGTACTTAATTTTTTTTTTTGTTATTCTTTTCATTACTCATATTTGGGGGAGGGGGGCAGGAATTCTTTTTTTTTTTTTTATGTATGTTTTTGATTTTGTTGATCACATTTAACCAAAACTACTATCTATCAAATAACAATTTTTGGAACGAAAACAAACAAACAAAAAAAAAAAAGGGTACATCGATCGAAATGAATTTTAAAAAGTAGTTACTTTTTATTCTTTCTCATTACTTACATTTTTTTTAACGGCGGCGGTCGGGTATTCTACGACAAAGCTTCTTTTTAATATTTTTGTTGTTTTATAATAAATTACAAATACCAAATCGATTTCCATTTAACGGTACCAAACATTTACAACCGAAAGGTCCAACTTTGGGAAAGGTGGTGGAGGTGAGTGGTTACAATTCCTAAGCGAATGTAATGCTCCGACTCAAAGGTTGACCAACTTTTTACCGTAATTACCAAAAACCCCACATAAATATATTTACGGCAATTAAAAGCAACTTTTAGGGCTGTTCAGGAACAGCACCCATGCAGCTTCAAAGCTCTTTTGTTTGATAACCTGTTTCCAGCAGCAGTCAGAGAATCTTTGACATTCACAGCAAGTTTTCCGATTTCAGCCATTCGATGAAGCTCGCCGTTGTTCTCGCAGAAGCGGGACTTAGAGCGTGATTTGATCCGAATCGCGCTGGAATCCTACACTTGCCGAATTTTTTGAGCAGGAAATGGGGGCTAGGGAAACATGAGACTCTGCTGATAATTGTTAGTAGACATTCCTAAAACATGGCAGTTAGAGGGGGAGATGGTCTTAATGAATTTTAAAATAGTTTTGACAATCGAAATTCCAGACACCCTCATCCAATACTGTAGCCAAAAGTGAAATGTGATTGCACATCGAAAATGCTTAGCACAAATCTGAGCTGTAAGTTGACACGATAGCTTCTGCGGCAGATTCAATGTCATGTTTCTGTGCATTAGCGTAGAAATAGATACAAGCAGCCACCTCGTACCGAATGGACTATTTCTAGGCTTACGCATTAGAAATAGAACGCTCGCTAGCGGTGGTAAGCCACCTAAACGGCATATTTCTGTGCACTATCACAGAAATAACACCCTACGGTGGTTTCAACACGCTATTGTAAAACAACCCTTTTTCATTCTTCTACATTTAAATACATGTGTCACAGCTTAATTTACAATATGTGGTATTTATTATTGTACGAGTTATTTTTAATTTTCTTTTCTTTATTTCTATGTATTTCTTTATAGAATTTTTCCACATATATTTCATGAAATCATTTATGAATTTAGTAATTTTACTATTTATTTATTTTTTATTACTGATTTTTTTTTTTTTTTCAACACCACAAGATTTTTATCTTTTATAGCTTTTCTTCCTATTTCAAAGTTTATTTTTTTAATGCTACTTTTTTCTTCACTATTTTACAAATATTCAATTCTTATAATAAATCATTTAAAATTATTTTTATATTCCTTCTTTCCTTTGTCTCAGCAAATAATTTATTATTGAATTGCTGCTTTTTTATTTCTACTATCTATATAGAAATACAATTTTTGTTATCTTCTTAGTGATCTCATTTTAAGACTGAGACCCTTTCAATGTTTTTGAACTTTTTAGAATAAGTAATAAATTCTAATTTAAATTCAAAGGAGTCTTTATAAAACTTATGTTATCTCACTTATATTTGCTAATCTTCTTAATAGTTTTTTATCCCTTCAATTTCATCTCATTGATTTGTGATTATTTAATAAAATTGATGAGTGAAAAATAAAGAGAATTTTAAATTGATTGTGGGCTGGCAGACAAAATTTGGAAGTCATTTTAATGTGTAAAATTAGTGAAATAATTTATAACTAATTAAATTTCAAATCTAAAGTTAAATAAATTCACATTTAATTTTAAACAATGAAAGATTACAGATTTTCTTTGCTATTGAGATTATAAAAGATAATCCCCAGAAGTAAACCTGTTTAAAAAAAGAAGAGAATTTTATGTTGCAAATAATAAAATATTAGAGAAAGAGGCATCTGTTTTAAGATAAAAGATTTACAAATAAAAGAAAAAATTCTATTTAAATCTAAAAGTAATATTAGAAAAATAAACAGGATTTTAAGTTGATTATATTCAAGCAGTCAAAATTTTAGGGAAACTTTAATATATAAAATTTGTGTAAATAATTTAGAATAAATTTCAAATCTAAAATTGAATTATGTAAAGAAGTTACATTTAAGATTTAATTGATATTGAAATGATCACTTTATAGCGTCATGTGGCAGGCTATTGATTAAGCAGAAATCAAGAAAGAAAAAAAAGAAGAAGGGGGATAGCAAGATTTGTTTAAATATAATTTAATAATTTTAAGAGTAAATAATAACTATGCATACATAGAAGTAAACAGAAACCTGTGAAAGTTTTATATAAATTTACAAGTTCCCAATATACTTTATTAAATAAATTTATATTTTTCTAAATAAAATATACTTTTAGTTAAATAAATTCATATTTAATTTTAAATAATGAAAAATTACAGATTTTCTTTGCTATCAATATCATAAAAGATATTCCCCAGAAATAAACGTTTATTTAAAAGAAGAAAATTTTATGTTGCAAACAGTAGCATATTAAATTTAAAAGTAAAATTATAAATCTTTGGCATAAAATTTTCAACTATCTAAAAGTCATTTGATTATATTTTATTATATATATTGCTTGCATGTTTTGATTATTTAATAAGATTCATCAGTTTTATTTTCTTTATATAATTAAGTGACTGAAGAATATGCCCCATTATACAAGACAGAATTCTTTTGATACAGAAGTTGTTCATTTTGTAATGTTAAAAACAACACTTGCATGTTAGCATCCAGTAAAAGAAAAAGAAAATGAATTAATATTGTAGAACTTGTAAGGGTAACTTACAATATTATTAAATTCATTTATGTGCAATATCAAACCATAAACTTAAAATTATAATTGTAAGTTTATATATAGTAAATATGTTTTAATAACAAAAGTCAAGTCAAATAAATAGTTGTTTTAATGAAATCAAATATTAAAATGATTATTTTTAAATCTGATTACTTAGATGCGTCCATCCTCATTCCTTAAGGGGTCCACCCTCATTCCGTAAGAGAATGCGGACCATTACAAAGAAATTAATGTGTGAATTCCAATGCAATGATAACATCTTTTATGGTAAAACAGAAAAGTGGCTAAGTAGTTAATCAATTAAGGATCTCACTCTATAAGCTACAGATCACTCTATAGAAAACTGATTACAGTACATTTCCAAAAGAATGTTTAGCAGATTATCTCAATTATAATGTGTACCATCAATTTACAAAATAATAAACTATTTTACGTGTATTATTTCTGCTCAAATAACTGGAAAAAGACTATCATAATAGAATTTAAACATTTAATAATTTTTTCATGAAATTGTATATATTCATCACCTGTTGTGCGATAAGTCATAATTTTCTGCAAGTCAATAAAATATTTCCCAATTTTATATTCAATATTTTCTGTATCAATTATAAGAATATTATAAAGCTCGAGGAGTTTTGGAAACTGCTTCAAATATGCATTCACAATATCTACATATCTCTCTCCTCTTCAGATAAATAAAAGCATGAGCTTGGGGAAAATTCTAAATTACATATTTCATATAATATAATCTTACTCTAATTTTCTCTCTCAAGTTTATACAATATAATCTTATTTTAATTTTCACCATGCCTAATGTTTGATTTAATTAAGTAAAATATTTATTATATACATTAATATTATAAAACGATTTTATTATATATTAATAAAAAGGGAGTTGGTTAGAGCATGATTTTAAATTCAATATTCACGTATCTATAGATCATTTGTTCAATTCCCTTACTAGCTATTATGAACAACATTTGAAGAAGGAAGGAGAATAATACTGCTGATATAATAACTACGTGTTATTACTAACACTTGAATATATTTTTAAAAATTAATAAAGTTTGAATTAAAAGTTTTTATACAATTTATAAATCCAATACAAAATGTTAATTCATATTCGTTGGTCCTTTCTATAAATTCCTTAATACTTAGGTATACTTTAACATGCTAATTTCCTAATATTATCTTTTTCAAGTTTTCTATTCCTTCAGTCACGTAGATATTTTCATTTAGACATTTTGTATATAACTTTGCTGTCCTATTCTTCATATCTTTTCCTTAAAATATCTATAATGATTCATCAATTTCTGGAACTTTTTCATTCTTCTACATTTAAATACATGTGTCACAGCTTAATTTACAATATGTGGTATTTATTACTGTATGAATTATTTTTAATTTTCTTTTCTTTATTTCTATGTATTTCTTTATAGAATTTTTCCACATATACTTCATGAAATTTTCATGAATTTAGTAATTTTACTATTTTTTTTTTTCAACACCAAGATAATATTTTGTATCTTAAGAGTTTTGTTATCTTCTATAGCTTTTCTTCCTATTTCAAAGTTTTTTTTTTTAATACCATTTTTTTCTTCACTATTTTACAGAATTTGCAAATATTCAATTCTTATAATAAATTATTTAAAATTATTTTTATATTCCTTCTTTCCTGTAAACACTACTTTGTCTTGGCAAATAATTTATTATTGAATTGCTACTTTTTTATTTCTATCTATAGAAATACAATTTTTGTTTATTTTCTTAGTGATCTCATTTTAAGACTGAGACCCTTTCAAAGTTTTTGAACTTTTTAGAATAAGTAATAAATTCTAATTTAAATTCAAAGGAGTCTTTATAAAACTTATGTTATCTCACTTCTATTTGCTAATCTTCTTAATAGTTTTTAATCCCTTCAATTTCATCTCATTGATTTGTGATTATTTAATAAAATTGATGAGTGAAAAATAAAGAGAATTTTAAATTGATTGTGGGCTGGCAGACAAAATTTGAAAGTCATTTTAATGTGTAAAATTAGTGAAATAATTTATAACTAATTAAATTTCAAATCTAAAGTTAAATAAATTCACATTTAATTTTAAACAATGAAAGATTACAGATTTTCTTTGCTATTGAGATTATAAAAGATAATCCCCAGAAGTAAACCTGTTTAAAAAAAGAAGAGAATTTTATGTTGCAAATAATAAAATATTAGAGAAAGAGGCATCTGTTTTAAGATAAAAGATTTACAAATAAAAGAAAAAATTCTATTTAAATCTAAAAGTAATATTAGAAAAATAAACAGGATTTTAAGTTGATTATATGGAAGCAGTTAAAATTGTAGGGAAACTTTAATATATAAAATTTGGGTAAATAATTTAGAATAAATTTCAAATCTAAAATTGAATTATGTAAAGAAGTTACATTTAAGATATTGAAATGGTCACTTTATAGCGTCATGTGGCAGGCTATTGATTAAGCAGAAATCAAGAAAGAAAAAAAAGGAGAAGGGGGATAGCAAGATTTGTTTAAATATAATTTAATAATTTTAAGAGTAAATAATAACTATGCATACATAGAAGTAAACAGAAACCTGTGAAAGTTTTATATAAATTTACAAGTTCCCAATATACTTTATTAAATAAATTTATATTTTTCTAAATAAAATATACTTTTAGTTAAATAAATTCATATTTAATTTTAAATAATGAAAAATTACAGATTTTCTTTGCTATCAATATCATAAAAGATATTCCCCAGAAATAAACGTTTATTTAAAAAAAGAAGAAAATTTTATGTTGTAAACAGTAGCATATTAAATTTAAAAGTAAAATTATAAATCTTTGGCATAAAATTTTCAACTATCTAAAAGTCATTTGATTATATTTTATTATATATATTGCTTGCATGTTTTGATTATTTAATAAGATTCATCAGTTTTATTTTCTTTATATAATTAAGTGACTGAAGAATATGCCCCATTATACAAGACAGAATTCTTTTGATACAGAAGTTGTTCATTTTGTAATGTTAAAAACAACACTTGCATGTTAGCATCCAGTAAAAGAAAAAGAAAATGAATTAATATTGTAGAACTTGTAAAGGTAACTTACAATATTATTAAACTCATTTATGTGCAATATCAAACCATAAACTTAAAATTATAATTGTAAGTTTATATATAGTAAATATGTTTTAATAACAAAAGTCAAGTCAAATAAATAGTTGTTTTAATGAAATCAAATATTAAAATGATTATTTTTAAATCTGATTAGTTAGATGCGTCCATCCTCATTCCTTAAGGGGTCCACCCTCATTCCGTAAGAGAATGCGGACCATTACAAAGAAATTAATGTGTGAATTCCAATGCAATGATAACATCTTTTATGGTAAAACAGAAAAGTGGCTAAGTAGTTAATCAAATAAGGATCTCACTCTATAAGCTACAGATCACTCTATAGAAAACTGATTACAGTACATTTCCAAAAGAATGTTTAGCAGATTATCTCAATTATAATGTGTACCATCAATTTACAAAATAATAAACTATTTTACGTGTATTATTTCTGCTCAAATAACTGAAAAAAGACTATCATAATAGAATTTAAACATTTAATAATTTTTTCATGAAATTGTATATATTCATCAACTGTTGTGCGATAAGTCATAATTTTCTGCAAGTCAATAAAATATTTCCCAATTTTATATTCAATATTTTCTGTATCAATTTTAAGAATATTATAAAGCTCGAGGAGTTTTGGAAACTGCTTCAAATATGCATTCACAATATCTACATATCTCTCTCCTCTTCAGATAAATAAAAGCATGAGCTTGGGGAAAATTCTAAATTACATATTTCATATAATATAATCTTACTCTAATTTTCTCTCTCAAGTTTATACAATATAATCTTATTTTAATTTTCACCATGCCTAATGTTTGATTTAATTAAGTAAAATATTTATTATATACATTAATATTATAAAACGATTTTATTATATATTAATAAAAAGGGAGTTGGTTAGAGCATGATTTTAAATTCAATATTCACGTATCTATAGATCATTTGTTCAATTCCCTTGCTAGCTATTATGAACAACATTTGAAGAAGGAAGGAGAATAATACTGCTGATATAATAACTACGTGTTATTACTAACACTTGAATGTATTTTTAAAAATTAATAAAGTTTGAATTTTTCTAAAAACATTTAACAATTCAATTAGATAATGGAAAGAGTCCAATATATAACTAAATAAAATGACATGATCATAAAGTTAATTTAAAAGTTGCTTTATTTATAGTTTTCTCATTCAGAAAAATAATCCATAATTATTAGGTGTAAAATTTTTAAATCATAAATAAAAGTATAGTTTAATGAATATAAATTGGTAATTTACCTTCCCAAAAAATTAAATATAAATTAAACTATTATAGAAGAGTGTCATATAACTACAGTTATGCATGTATTTTAAATAAAGGAATATGTTTAGACAGATAAATCTAGGATTTTTGAAAATATATAATAATTAATGAATATTATAATTATATATATATAGTGTTATGGCAAATTTTGCAAAAGCATTCAAATGATTTGAATATAGTATAATATATGAGATCAAACGTCTTTAAAATTCTGTTTTATAAGTTGCCCAGTCCTGTTCATGCATTTGTGAGAAGTTATGAAAAAACCCATAAAATTGTTATTACATGTTTCATATAGAAAATAATCTTTTTTTGCTATTTAATCTACCAATAATAGAAGAGGTTTTTAAAACAGTTTTAAAGTCATAAAAGAATGGCATTATATGTGTGGCTTGTTATATTCAAATATAAATAAAAGATGTTAGTAGATCATGTTCCTATGCATAGTTTAAATTTATCCATGGATTCCAGATAACTAGCCCTGTATATGAATTGTATCCCTATTTAATAAAGAATATTGGATAATACTGCACATGGTCCAGTTAATGGATCATATTGAAATATCTGTGTTTCAAAGATATTTTATGAAAATAAGAAGATAAAGTTAATTTATATGATAAATAAATTCTCTGTGGTCAGTTTCAATTATTATTATTTCTGAATTTGTAACAGTGATTCTTCAAATTAACTTTCTGTATACTAATACAGAATTTTGGACATGGTGTGATATATATTCAGGAACTGAAGCTTCCACAATGCTTCCATCATCTAAGTCCGATTACTTTCATTTCAAGTTGACTTATTATATCATTTGAGAATTAAATAAATTTAACTATTTTTCCCAAGAAGTCTTATTTTATTTCCAAGAGGGACTTTATTTAATGCCTAAATACACATTCACATCACTATCGATGAATAAAGTGGACAGCTGATATAACATATAGATATTAAAACAAATGAAATAAAATAGTAAGAGAATCATGCATGGTGAAATGAATCAATAGGAATTTATATTCAGTATTAGTAAGAAATCGATTTTAATAAATTTAATGTACATATGAATATTCAATAATGTAATTTTAAAAATGGGGTTTAAAATCGAAGTAGCTTTTAAAATAAAAAGAAAGACATCTTCAGTCATTAATAATCAATATTCAATATAAACATTAAGTGGAAAAGAGCCAATTCTTTGTCACAATAATGTTTTGTCAGTACATAGTTATTTTATGTGCAATAAAATTATTATATAAAGGTTGTATCCATTTGTACCTTGGTTCCTCTGGGAGAGAAAGTATAAGATGAAAATCATGATAAAGGACAACCACATATATACTAAAAGATGGGCATAAGATAAAGAAACTAAGAATGTTATACATCTTAATAATGATAATCACTATCATGATATTATATTAATTTGATATAATTTTATAAAAAATGTATTAAAAAAAAAGAAAAAGGAATAAACTCAATCCACATCATTGTCTAAGGTCTGTACAAACTTAATGATGCCTAGCTCGAAGTGAGTGAGATGATTATTGGCAATCTCATACTTCAAACTTCAATTTTACATATATGATGTATAAGTATTAACTCATACATAATATGAATCCCTCATCCTCAGTCATCCATCGGACAATAAAACCAAAAACATTGTGTTCACCTTCCAATAAATGTAAGTCCTTACTATCATACTCCACCCAGAAGGACAAATATCTCCATATAAAGTGACTGGCACAATATTTATATATAAAATACCGTAAATCAGAAATATGTGTTCATATCTACTTATTAAGAGATTATGGAAATTAGTGATTAAAAAATGTTTTGAAAATGTTTATGTTAAAATTTATTGCTGCATAGAAGAACAAACGCTCTGCAAAAAATAATGTCCAAATCATTTCATTGTTTTTGATTCATTCAAAATTTTTGTAGTCTTAAGATTATATATATATAAAAAATAACATTTCTTATTTGCTGTACTATTATTAGAAAAATTATCATCTAATAAAAACATTATTATTAGATCTGCCTTAATGTTTATGCTAATATCAAATCTACGATTTGAAAATTGAGGATTTTTTGCACTTGAGAAAATTATTGCAATTTAAATTTTGTATATTTGATTTTCAAAACTTTGTTATTCATTTTATTTAATTGAATAAGAGAAATTGTCATTACTGCTAGTAAAAAATTTATAACATTTAAAATGAAAACTGATGTTAAATAGATGTGTGTAATAATTCCAAATTTGTTTTTCATTTTTGCAAGACTGCAGATATTATTTACAAGTAGCTTCATGAAATGGCCATTGAGAAATAACAAAAATTAGAAGAGTTTTTACTTTGAAAATTAAAAGCAAAAACAAAAATGTCATCATTTCGACTTCTAGACTCTTGCCAACTCAAAGAATCATTTACAAAATGTTCTTAATATTTTAAATACAATCTTCACAAAGTTTGTTTTAGAAATTCATGTTAAAAAAATTTTAATGCATTATCAGAAAAATAGTGAAGGAAAAAAAAACTTTCAACAACTTTTGCTTGCGATAATAATTAGTTTGAGAACTGAATCGATTTAAATATCTTTCTAGATAGAAAAAAATGTTGAATGCTATTGCATCAAGATCTTTTATTTTGCCCAATTTATTTTAGAGAAGCAAGATACAGATTTGGTAATTATACAATATAATGATACTAGAAAAATTATATTTAAGGACGCTTCTTAAAATTCTAAAAATATGACATTAAGATTAAAAAATGAATGAGTACGTTTTTTAGTATGTTGAATATGGGCAAATTCAATAAATAATTGATAAGAAATTTAAAAAAAGTATTTTATGACGAACTTTAGCTTCGTTTTCACAGGAGAGTTACATTATCAAAATTACAGAAACATAAAATACTTTCATTTTTAATAGTAAAAAATATAGCTCCTTGATATAATAATTATATATAATAATCTCAAAGACAATTTTAAAGATTTGCAATATTGATTACTTTCAGTGAACGACTATGGATAATGACAAAATATAATGGAGAACCAGAGTTAGACAAAGTATTGAAATCCTTCAAAAAAAAAGAAAAATCATTACAGAAGTTAAAAGATAACATTTCAAGATATGAAATGAACAGACGAAAGGACTAATCATATGGATATATTTATAGTTCACAGAATGGTTTGTTGATTCATTGCAAAAAATCATCTTTAACTTTTTACCTTTCTATTTTTTCTTTCCTTCTGGGGTTAGAATAACCATACTCACGTGGATGACTGTTAATGGTGATAATGATGTACAGACAAAAAAATATAAATATACTGAACTTGTATAACAAAAAAATGTCTTATTAGATGATTATGTTTATACAGACAAAACACCTTTTACTTGTGCAAGAATAATAACCTCATGGTATACTTTTATATGTAATATGGATAAATGTTTTAAATTTAATGAGCCGTAATAAGATACAATGGAAAAGTAGTTGTTATGCACGCATTGTGTTTGTGTATGAATGATAAATAATAATAATAAACATCATAAATACCGTTGTCATGATAAGAATTGTTGTTTGGAATGGGTGATTCCACTGGTGATGAAAAATCAATCAGATCATCATTTGTTCTGTTTGTTTCACCAATGAATATGTCAGAAAGCTAGTTTAATATAAAATGTAACAATAATTAAAGATGTGCAATTTTAAAAAAAAAAATCATAAACAAAATTCTCCATCTACAAAAGTATTATTTGAGGAGAGTATATGCTAAGCAAAACAAAAAAATAAATTCAGGCATTACTTTAAGTCTAAAAAAATAGCAGAAAATTGCAATTTTTATAATTATTTTGAATAATTATAAAGCATTAGCTATACCTAAATCCATTTACTATATTAAAATATAGCAAATAAAAATAAATAGTTCAATTACTCCAGGTATATACATTTCACTTGTATTCAATCAAATATTTTATTTAAAAAAACGTTTATTTAATTTGATCAGTAATGCACTAAAAAATTCTGAATTATCTTTTTATTTCAAGTTAATACAACAACCAAAATTCTGGTTGAAGAAAATATATATATATTTTGTAATTTGTATTTTTGATGTATTTATTGAATTTATATTGCCGGAGGCATTTTTATTTGTCAATTTCGGCCACTTTCTGATAGAAATTTATCACTTGCAAGCTTCGGCAGGTTGTTGATGGCACCGTAGCTTCGCCTGGCGGCCACCGAGCACATCTTCCATAACTATCTTAGTGCATTACTGATCAAATTAAATGAGTTTTTTTTTTTTTATAAACTATTTTATATATATATTATTTTTAATTCTTTAGTATTTGGACATTTTGCAACTGGCATTTTGTATTCAAACTTAAAAACTGATAATCAAAACAATGTCAGTGTTCCAGTATTTGAAAGGAAATTCCTACGCACTAATTGTTTACAAGAATTTTGAGTTATGAAGTTGTTTTTAAAAAAAAACAAGTTTTACTCAACAATCAAAAGAAATTAAGATTTCATACTTCATTTATTTTTATTTTAATTAACTGAATCTCTTTTTAATTAATTAGTCATGAAATTCAATGAAAGCATATTTTTAAATTATATACCACCATCAACTGCACATCACTGAAAACTTATGAACTGATAATATAGTTTGAAATTCTGCCCTTCAACAATGTTAGACTGGACAAACAGCTGAATAACTCTGAAATACTACAATGTTATACTGCATTATCATCAATATTTACTATACAAGATTTAAAAAAAATCCTTTCAAGAGAAGTATGTTAAAAATTGGTTACAAAATTTTAGCCAAACAAGCAAATAAATAGAACTCTAAGTTAAGTAAAAGTGTTTGAAAATATAATTTAATTCAAAACACCAAATTGAAATTTCAGTTTTAAATTAGATGGGGCAGTGAATTTGGCTTTATAATGTACTTAAATTTTAAAATCAATAATTAGCATGAGGAAATTAATTTGTTCCTTTTTAAATCTTGACAAGATATTATACAGGATACCCACAAGTGGCAAACATTTGTTCTTTTAATATATTTTGGAATACATATGCTTGTATCTATCATAGGCTGTCATCTCATTTCATTTTTATTAAATAATTTCTTGATGCTTAAAATAATCATCTGCTTTAAACTTTGAAAATAATATAAAATCAAGTTGCTCAATTAAAAAGTATTTGAATAGTTTTTTATAATAAAATGGGTGCTAATAGTGTAAGGACTACAGTTTTATCAATCTACATAGTACCATATATCATCAAGTGAAAAAAAAATTAATGGTTAAAAAAAAAATACTACATTTATTGTTGAATTAAAAATATATTAAATAATATTAAGACAATAATGTATTTTGCAATAAAAATAATTTATTTACCAAAACAATATCAATTATCATTAAAACCATATTAATGATAAGATATGGAATACAGGCATTCTTCATATACCTGGAACTTAATTGTAAATATAGGGGATTTGAATACAGACTTTCAAGCACCCTTCAACTATCCACACTATCTCACACTACTGATTCACATGACCACACACACGTAGAAAAGATAAATAATCACCAATACATGTATTTCGTTCTAAATCAAATCAAATTTTATGCAAAAATGAACATCTATAACAAATATCAGCATTTATTATTGAACAGATGGCAAGTTTATGTTAAATATTACTTATTTTTATTTTATACAAATTTTGTGGGTTTGTTTTCTTTTATTTAATACATATTTTTAACTGCAATATATATATATTTCATTTTATTTTATATATACTTGTAACTTTAAAATTTTAAGCAGATATTATAAATTAAAATGGAAATGCAGAAATTTCTTACGCATTTTCACCACTGTGTACATTTTATTTGTCATCAGTATTGTGAGGGTAGCTTGAAATCGCACTCAGACTGACCTTAGCCATCGGAAATGTTGAACTAACCTTTAATCATTATTACAAGCATTATCTGCAAGTATTTAACACATTTGTCATTCTATTACTAATTGCCTTTTGCTGATCTAGGTATTTGGAGTTCATGCTATTTTCAGGGAATTGTCTTTTTTCTTTTAAATATCAAAACATTTTATAATATCTGTTCTAAATGGCAACACTTATTAAGTTCAACATTGTCTGTATTGACTTATACAATGTTGCATTCTTCTAAAACAGCATCTAATTCTGTTTTTATTAAATTTCAGCAATTATCTTTTCTCTGCATTGCATTTTTGTAATTACAAGCTTATTAAAAGTAATGTCACGTTATATATGATTTGCTTTTTTTGATTATTACAAAAATCTTCCATTGTACTCCTTGACTTTCTAGTAAAAATAAGCGGAACAATTCGTAACTATCTTGAGTATGTTCCAATCAGTATACTTCCGTTTTCATTTGATTTATAATCTTATCAGCATTTATATTTATTTTAATATAATCCAAATCAAATTTTAGCAAAAACAGTAAAATATTTACTCTTTGATTATCACAAAAATTTAATTTATTTTTACTTTTCTAAAAAATAAAATACTTACTCTTAGATTATTTGGTGGTAGAGGTGGTACAAGGGGGAAATTTTCAGGTGGAATTTTTCCAGGCAAGTCATTATAATATTCTGGATCTTCTCCCCATGCTGATGTTTTATCATCAAATAATGGAGTTTCTAATCTATAACATTGGATTAATATGAAATTAATTAATCAATATGGTTTAGAAATTTATCTAATAGTAATGATAAATAATGATAATTACAATAATAGTGAGTAGAGAGAAAGCTTACATAGATCTTGTTAATCCAATAAGCAAAGAAAATAATAAAAATAATAATTATAGTTCCACATTTTAGATATAAAGACAATAATAATTATTTTACTAATTTAGTTTTTAATCAAAAATCAATTCTTCTTACAAAACTTTTATATATATATAAATAATAAAAAAAAAACATATTAAAAAAAATGTAGCTTTCAATAGTTGTACAGTACTTAAGTACCTTGCATAAACTGTTCAAAGCACAAACCAATTTCTGTGTAAACACACAGATTACAGAAACTATAAATCTTATTCTAAAAAAATTACACGTTTATGTGCAAGCCCAAACAGACAAACAGTGAATGTGTTATTAACTAATAAACAGTAAAATTAGATATATATACAAACATATGAACATGGATTCTGTTGCTAGTCTGCATGAGATTTGAATTGGATACCTTTAAACCATATCCACCAGCTTTAGCTAGTCTTTTTTTTAACTCTTGATTAAAAACTAAAAGAACCATCTTTAAACTGAAAGATGAAGAGGCTAATGCTTTATACTAAATGGCTACCTGAATTCTCTTTTTTGAAACTAAACTATGTTAATATCATATCATTATTTAATTAATGTCTTTATGCTAATATTATTGTTGAATCATAATTGAATCGTTTCACAACATTGTTGCTTGATCAGCTGCCTCTTATTTTCCCTGAAATTCCTACCATATCTCTCCAATATTAATCGACTCTTGCATAATATCAATTAAAACTATTTGCTAAGCTTTATTTTAACTCTTTCATTCAGAATTTTTTTTTCTTCTTGTTCTAATCTCTAAAAATGATAATCAACTATGGTCATTAATGATACATTGTGGTATGTATAATTACCTTCGATTAAGTGCTAATTCATATTATAGAAGTATGTGTAACAAAGCCTATATATTGGGTTTCAAATTTATGTGATGAAAATATCATTCAAATAGGCAATGACTAAATTATAACATAAATTGCAACATGATATCCTGTTTGTCTTTTATAACTTTTTTTGTATTTTATAGAAATAATATAATTTGTTTTATTGGGATGTCGCAGCTACAACAAAAAAAAAATAATAATAATTGTTGAATATAGTAAGAAACCAACTAAATATAATATATACATATATATAACATCCTAACTGCCAAACCTAGCAGTAGAAATGCAAGATCATAACGGATTTTGAAACATAGAAAGCAAGAAATTCTACTAAGTTAATAAATTTCATACTTAGTTAATTAACTAATAAAACAATAATATATACATAAAGTTGATAATTTATAATTCAGTTTATAAATAAATTATATATGAATTTTATATAAGAATAAACATTGTTATCAGAATATTTTTACAAAAGTAAACAATCCAACCATTAATTTTAATAGAATTAGTTGAACTTTTACTTTGCTTTAGATATTTAAAATTAGTAAAAATTAAATAAGTTGGCAATTGAAACAATACTTTGACATAAATAACTCACCAAAGTATTAGTAGATAAAATAATCAAAAAAAAAGAATAAGCGAAGAGTTTAAACTTTGCAGTTAAATACTACTAGTATAAGCATGGCTGAACACTTTCAAGGGACACAGCCCTCATAGTCATAGCTATATTGTAACTGAAGAAAGTGGTTAAAATGACTTTATGCATTTCATTTTTTGGATATATTGTAGCGCGTGTCTTTTCTATTGATGGTATGCTTGTCCTAAAAATAAAGCAAGCAAATTAATCAACAACACCAAAGACAGATTACCACCCTCACAAACACCAACCTTATAACAAAACCTCTCTTTTCTTATAGAACAGTAGACATATATATATATAGATTTATTATCGCATGTATACATATATGCGAATCTATTACTTTGAGAATATGCATAAAAATTGTAACAAAACCTCTCTTTTCTAATCTGATCAAAAGACACATATATATTTATTATCACATGTATACATATATGTGAATCTATTACTTATAAAAGTATACGCAAAAATGCTTACTTCTACTGTATATATGTATTCTAAATAATATATACAAAACATCCATTAAGTTGAATAATAAGTGGTTCATGGATAAAGAATGGATAGTTAATTAATATATGTGGATATATATCCATTCAATATATATAATGGTAATTTTGTAGTAAGATTGAAAAAAAAAATCACGTAATAGATCGTGTCGGATATCCATTTGTTTATCTGTCTTCTCTCATGTATTGATATAGATGTCGCTGAATGTACTTTAAATGGTGGTATTCTGGAGACATATTGAAAAGGGCAAAAAACATAATTTGCCGAAAAAGACTTTTCTATGATAATTTTATAATTTGTAATCTTTGTTGCTTGAATATATGTATTTTTAAACATATTATTGACTATTGTATACTTGAAGTGCAACATAAAAAAAGAATTGGTTTTAATTCTGATTCCTTTTCTGTATAGTAATTTTCTAAATAATCTATGACAAAAAAAAAGAGAAATAGTTTTCCCAATGTGTAGTTATGAACATCTAGCAGATTCCAAGCGCCAATCTTATATAAAATAAAAATTATGCGAAGGGGATAAACTAATGATGAATAAACTAATATATAAGTATAGACTATAGAGGTTTAACCGTCACCTAGCTCAGACTCCGGTCAGAAGGCATTATTGCCGGGAGTAGATATGAATTGGAAATAATCACCCTCGTATTTCAGTACCCCTTTATAATCGAAAATCTATCTACCTATAAACCCTCATGAATGACCACGAGTAAACAAAACAAAATAATATATTACACAAATGATTTTAATAGCTAACATAAAATTTATTAGTTTGCAAATTATCGTCAATTGATAATGTTAGTATATACACAAGGAAAAAACAACCCTTTAATACATGAAATTAATGCTCTGCTGTTTCGATTAACACACACACATAGCACGCATTCATATATGCAATCTACATTTGAGGTAAGGTTTAAAAGTCAAGAAGAGATTGAAAAGAAATTCTCTTTTTTATTTATTGTTTTTTATTTTTAATGAACTCTTAGTTTAGTTCAAGGAGTGATGCCAGCTATTAACGGCAATACAAGCTTGCACAATTTGTTATTTCTTGGTAAATACTCTTCAGTTGAATTTTGTTAACAAAGTTGAGGGAATCCGTTATGAAATTTAGACCGAAATCAATATAAAAGTTTATACTACCTGCATTTTCCCAGGGAACAAGTAAAATAAAACACATTTACAGTTGAATATAAATCCATGTGAATATATGACTAAACGTAAAGTTTCTTCTTTATTTTAACTGATCTCACTTTCCTGAAAGTTGACGATTCACATCTTTGATAATGGTAGTAGCTTTTAATCGAACGAGATCTATTCTTTCTTTATCAGTTGTAGCAGCATACAATGAGTTGGGGATAGGTTTGAGCTAGATATGTTAGACTCTCACCCCCACATTTCCATTTTTGCTGTGACTTAGTATGAAATTATTATATCACTCTCTGCTGAATTAACGATATCTCTATATTTTGCTATTTCACTCTCTGCAGGGACAAGACCCCTAGTATTCTGGGTCCTTTCCTTTTGTACCTCTCTATTCTTTCTAGAAAGTTTACTGGTTTTCTATTCCCTCTTGTCTTGTTTTATGCTCAATCGGATTCCTATCGAAATACATAAAAGCTTTTAGCACTTTTCAAATTTAATTGTTCTGGCAATTTTTATGCTTCTCATAAAACAACCAAGCAAAAGAAAACCTCATCTCTCCCCTCCCAACAGTTAAACCTATTCATGCACACATCCATAACCCATGCATACATAAGCTTCAAAACAACAGACCACGACCCCCCCCTTTTCCGAAATATATATTTAAACATCCATAACCACGCAATAGAATAAAAGTGATAAACTAATTAAAGAGCATTAGATTTAATAGTCATCATATACGTATAATGACGCCCACTTTTTGCGATTGTTGTCACCGGGTTTGAACCAATTCTGTCACAACCTCATGTGATGTACAACACTAGCAAATTGTCATGCCTCATACTTCGGTGAGACCAGAGCTTCACAATCTATGCAGCTGTCTCAACATATATATTCTTACAACAAAGTAATAATAGACCAACTTGTAACTCAGTTTTTGCCCAGCATCGGAAGTCAGCAGGTCACAACTGCCACTACAGAACCTTGTTGTTGTTTGTAGAGAACGACAAGACTTAAAAAGAAAATACATAAAAAATTTAGAAAAATTCAGCTTTGTGTGTGTATGTGTTGTTAGCGCAAATCATATTGATATAAAAGAAAAGAATACAAATTTATTTAAGATAATTCATAGTCAAATAATATAAAACAAACAACTTAGATCTTACTCAGGATTTTTAGGCAACAGTAAATTAGCGAATTTAGCTAAATTATGAGATGAAAATTTATGAATATATTGTTTATAAGATTTTTTTTTTCTTTTACATTTTTTTTGGCATTAAACTTGCTTGCAGAATGTTATAATCCAAAGTAAATATGAGATAACAATTCTTATAGATTAAGGATCATTCCATATTAAGTGATCCAATATTTTAATAATTTTGAACTTGATCATTTTGGATTTTTTTAAAAATTTGATAATCAAATAAACTACTAAAAATAGAAGTAAAAAAAAATCCCGATTTTTAAATTTTTACCTGCTGCAGTTTAAAAGTTATAGCTATTTAAAATCTACAGAAAATCACACTTTTGTATTCATTCATTACAAAATACATAATTATTCCAAGTCTGAATTAAGCTAGAAGGCTACAGAAAGCATCAAATAGCATTTTTAGTCTTTCATATGATATGTATCAGGGGTGGCCAAATTTATAGACAT
This sequence comes from Epiperipatus broadwayi, assembly GCA_028023455.1. Taxonomy (NCBI): domain Eukaryota; kingdom Metazoa; phylum Onychophora; class Udeonychophora; order Euonychophora; family Peripatidae; genus Epiperipatus; species Epiperipatus broadwayi. The sequence continues at coordinate 6,234,740 of JAQFVV010006223.1, read as the reverse complement.
TGGGGACTACTTTTTTGGTGAAAATGCACCTGAGAGTTAGTACGTTTTTTTTTTCCAGGGCTTCAAACCGGAAACCGGGAAAAGCATTTTTGCTGAACAAAAAAATAACAGTTCGAAGTCCTGGTTTTTTAGAAAGTACTTATGAATTGGTGTTTTTTTGTAAGAGCTTTTTAAATACAAATATTGGTAACATTTTTAGAAGATATTTACGAACTGATGGTTTTTTTTTCTATAAGATATGAACTGTTGAAGATATTTTACTAAGACTACTATTAAATTATCTCAGCTACCTTTAGTATTATAATTTGTTTATGTTCTTTATAAAATATTTATTAAATTACAATTATTGAATTACCTATAAATAATTATTTTCTAGAGATTTTTAAAAAAATTCAAGAAAACATAGAGAAAAAAAAAAAATTTTTAGAATTTTATTAAAATAAATTGGATGCAAATTTTACAAACAAAAAAAATTTCAAAATAAAAACAAAATATTTTTTTTATTATTTTGATGACATTTGGCATTGCATAGTTTTGGCAAGTTTGTCAAAATTTGGCTTGTATGAACTTAAACTAATTCTTAAACACGATTCCAAACGTAGATCCAATAAATGTGATCTATGTTAGTTTTTATCGCATTCATGCAGGAAAACACTGATTCGTACAAATATGTTGAACCAAAAATGCATTGAAATATGCAGCAACTTTCCAAATATTTGGATATTTATCTTTTCTTATTAATGTCCAGAAGCTCTCATTTGAAGCCATTGATTTTAAATGTATATCACATTTAATATTTACTATTTCTTCTTCCAGGTCCACTGAATCTGTATGTATAAATTCACTTAATTTCATAGTGATATCTTCGATATTGATGTTAACATTAAATGGATAAAATAAAAAATTAGCAATATCTTGAAGTTTGTCAACTTCCACAAATCTTCCTTCAAATTCTTTTATGAGGAGTATTATATTTTCAACATATTTGTTGTAGATTAGATTCTTTCTATCTTTAGACTCGTCAACCATATTTTTGAAATGTTTTAATTCACAATGCTTCAGTTGCATTACAAACATACTTAATTTTTCCTTGAATGACTTCAAAGTGCTTATCATAACTATTATTATTTTATCTTTTCCTTGTAGTTCTACATTAAAGTTATTTAGTTTTTCTGTATTATCTCAGAAAAAGATGAGGTCAAAAAGCTATTCCTTTATCATTCAGTTCTGAATCTGAATCATCTTTAGTTTCCAAAAGTGATCTTATTTGTGGTATAAGTTCTCTGAGTCTGATTAAAAATTTTGCTCGACTTAACCACCTTACACCAGTATGTAAAAACAATTCACTATGTTCACTCTCACATTTCTTTAGCAAATCCCAGAAGTGACAACATAACAAGTTTTTTGATCTTATTTTATTAACAATTTGGAAGACAACACTCATAACATGATTAAATTTCAATACTTTTGAACACAACCCATGCCGATGTATAATATAATAATAATCCATAAAACTAGGTATATCATTATCATTTCTCCTCATCTGATCACAAAGTCAAAACAACAATGTAGAAAGATGTTGCAGAAACTGGCATATCAGATAATACTCCTAAATAAAAATAAGTGAGATGAAGTTTATAGAGTACATTCCTATTTCAGTTAATAAACAATAAAGCAGTCTCTCTGAACACAGGTTTCGTGTCTAATCAGTCAATAAATAAACTTTCATGCCTTTTTTCTGGGCAAGCAACACAGTACTTTTTTTTTGGGGGGGAGGGGATTATGAAACTACTAAGAGTACAACTAGAGTAACCAGATATTAGAAGTTGTATTTTTATCTATGAAAAATTATATGGTACACATGGACATTATGGCTATCTGCCACAGAACCATCATTTGAAATATCTTTACTGGTTTTGAATGATATTATTAAATGTTAACTGTAATTGATAAATTTCTTAATAGTTTTATCAACTATACTTCTCTATGTATCTGGTCCATAGCTCTAAAGTTTACATCACAATAGTCAAGTTTACATATATAACTGTGGTCACACATATATATCTAATTGGCTAAAATTTATTGCAATTTTTACTTTTAATATTTGGCATTTTGAAATAATTGAGAGAGTCCAAATTTCTCAAGCGCTTATGACTACAACCAGCCAATCAAATCTTAAGCACTGGGACAGAGAATTTAATAAGAAAAGAGCAGTTCCACTCTCTTCTTTACTTGTCTTTATATATATCCAAGCCAGTTCAAAGTACTTATATTTGAAACCGTGAATCTTAAATATCTTCACACTTAACTCACCGAGTTCAAATTATAAACATACAGCGTGAAATCTTTCAATTTACTACGCAGTAGTTTTCGATGTTATAGATTTGCAGCAATATATGTAAATAATATTTAAAGCGCAGTCGATATTGAAATAATTGAGAGAGTGCAAATTTCTCAAGTATTTATGACTACAACCAGCCAATTTAAATATTTGGCTTTTTCTTATTGTTAAAATTTAGACAAATAAACATATAAAAGGAATATCATAAATGATTTTTTTCCAACTATTTTTTTATAAAATAAAAGGATTATGGGAAAGATGACTTGTTAATTTTTTTTTTTTTTTTAGACATTATACTGTAATTACTTTTACTTTTAAGAAATCATTAGCAAAAATTATGAAAGAAGCTTAGTTTGTCAGCTCCATGAATAAAAAAAATCATGAATAATGTTTGAATCTGTTGATTAACCATTATTCTCTGCTATAAATTTCTCAGCAAACATTAAACCATAAGAATAACACAAATGAAAAAAAATTCTATTTAGAAAAATCATAAAATCTTTTTTTTAACAGAATGATGCAAAGTACACACACGTAGTGTGAATGGTTTTCACGTTATCATAAGTTGCTAATTAGAAAATACAAGCCCGTTTACTTTTTTTATTTTTTACATTCAAATCAGCTCTGAATTTATCACTCTAATTTGTCAGTGTTCACGGTCTATTTTCAGAACTTTTGCAGGCTACCAGTAGATGGCAGGCGCCGTCTTGGACACGCCGATATATATCATGCTTAGTATTTTATTTTTTTTACCAGTTTTAGTTTTAAGATCATTTAGTAAAATTTTTGATCTTTTAAAAATTTTGAAAAAAAAAAAAACACATTCAAAAACATATCTATCTTGATATTATTTGTGGAAAGCTTCATTATGAAATCACAAAGAGATCTTTTTTTAACAAAAAAATAATAATAATATAAAGATAAAAATAAACATTTTTTGATTGATATCAGAAAGCAATTTTGGAATCAAGGCTAAGTATTTTTATGCAACAGCCAATGGTTAAAGACTATGTGACAGTCTGAGAAAAACGGTGAAAAGCCTTGCAGCAAAAGCAAGTCTCCAGTGAAACTACAAAGAGAAAACGATGACATTTTTCATCAGTTTACATTAAATAAGTCCAACAATGACAATGTAAAATTATTTTTATTCAATAAAAAAATAATACATAGAAAAAGTGAAATTGTTTAAGTGTTTTTAGATACAAATTCAATATTAGGCAATTAGAAATTTCACTATTTTCTTTTTGTATCAGATATATTTTAAAGAGTGATGTGTAAATTCTTTGTTAGAAAAACCAAAATCAAGAAGAAGTAAAAAAATATGAAATGTGAATACAATGATCATTGATGGTTTTAGTAGTTTTAGCTAAGAATGAGGTAAGTGAAATGGCAGAAACAAAATTCTTCTATTTTAAAAAATCTTGTTCCTTTTTTTGTATATCTAGGGATATTGGGGATAAATTTGAAATGCTATATCACAAATTCTTATCTTAGCAAACCCCAAGTGTCTCATTTATCATACATGTTGATATGCAATTAAAGATTTTTCAATACTAAGAATATTTTTTAAAAAATGAAAGTTATTATATGAATGTTATATTCAAGAATGTTGTCTTCCTTATGTTCCCCTTCAAGTTAACTTATTTAGTTTACTTTGCTACAATTCTTTGCTTCAAAGAAATAGACTTTTTTTGAAATAATTGAAAATTTGAAATAAATTTTAATTTGTTATGTATATTGACTTTTAGTTTGCATAATATTTTCCAAAAGTAATAACAAACAATTCTTTTATGATCCTACAATGAGATTTTTTATATTGATGCCAATATACATAAAAGAGTTAAATTTTTTTTTTTTCCAAAATTTTTATAATTTAGATTTTTTTTTAAAAATTTAAGGTCAAAAACTTTATGAAATGATCTTGAAATTTAAAAACTATTAAACTCTAGCCATATTACTTATCACATGACGGATTATAAAATAAGCTACAATTTGTTTACTCTCTTTAGCTTTTTATTTTAATTCTACTTTGGGTAATCATTCCTTATGTAATTGCATATGAATATGAAATTGCAATTTTTTTAGAATTTTTAAATAACAATTTCAAAATTGCATCAGGTAAAATTTTACAATTTGAATTTTTTTGGCATCTCTGGTGATACATACCAAATTTGAAAAAAATTGAAATGGTAGAGTTTTTATATTGGATTAATTGACATAGAATTGCCCTTAATTCTTTATGCAGCTCTCACTTCAAAATCTAAAGATGACAGCTTCAGTGGAAAATACTAATTAAATGTCATTTCAAGATCCATGCAATATCAATAATGCGTATTAACTGCGGAATTCAATAACAAGAGTATAGTTCTATTACAGCTCTTGACAAAATTCTCCAACACTAACAACTTCAATTCCAAATTTCAACTATTTCAAATTAATTTAAAACCATTTATATAATTTTTAGAATTGTTTGTGAAAAACCAAAAAAATATGAAACAATCAAATGCAAGTGTTTACAAATATAACACTAAAGATTTCACAAGCTAATTTGCGATAATTATTCTTAGACTAAAAAAGAGACTTCGTTTATAAAAACAACTTTACAATGATAACTACATGAAAAAAAAAAAATCCGTAAATATTTGTTTACAAAGCTTAATCTTATACATATGATAATTACAAAAACTTAGCATATTTTATTTTAAATAACAGAATCATTAATTGTGGAATCATGACACAATTAACATTAGCTCTAAATGGATGATAATTTTATTAATATCACAATGTTAATAATATATCAATGATTTTTCTTACCACAAACATTTTTTTAGGTTTGATATCATTTATGTGTTACATTCTAGTTCACAGATTGTAAATACTTAATGGTAATTATATCAGCAATTATGCAAGTAAAGGGTTTGGCTACTGGTGATCCATAGTTTTTTTACTCTGCCAACTAGTTTGACATGATAGTTCCAGTCTCACAGGGATTATCATGATTTGCATTATTCTAGTTTTCATTGTTAGCTTGAGCAGTGTCCAACAGTCATTAATATTCTTTTGACAGCCTTTATATTTGTTTTCTTAGCTTAAAACAATCTCTGGAGCAACTCTTTCGATTCTATTTTGATAATACAGCACACTAACACAACTTCCTTAATTCTATATAATACAATCAACTACTTTCTCACTTTTCAAACATAATCAAATCTGAAAGAAATGCAAAGGCCTTGCAGATTTTCATTCTGGTTAACCAATTTGTTGAGCTTTCATAAAAAAATTTCATTCTATTTAAATATAAAAAAATAGTTTTATGAATGATTTTCATTACCCCCCCCCTCCCATTATTATACTTTAATATCTATTGCAATCATTTATTATTTTTCAATGAAGAAAAACAAAAATATTTACCACTATAACTTCTTTTGTGACTCATGGGGAAAAAAATATTACTCTTTTTTTATTTCCAATTGTTAATTATTTTGTGAATTAATCCTTATGATTGCATTCTTACATCATATATTTAGAAAGAATTAATATATATGAGTTAATAATAATTTTATTAATAGTAATAAATTTAGTTATGTAATAATGATTTCACTTATTCCGAACATTCTAAAATTTAATATAATTTGCATATGTTATAAAGTAGTTGACAAATTATAAATATTTAGTAGATATTGTTATAACCACTATTCAAATGTAATGAAAAATTAATTTTGTCTACCAGATGATTCCAAGATTCTGTTAATTTTTTAAATATTAAACCCCATTTGCATATTGACATGATCTGATTATTAATTTGGGCTGTATTCAACAGCCATCCACAGCCTTCTTTACATTCTAGCAGCTGACTTCGTAGCATATAGCAGCCTAAGTATTCGTTTTCAAGTCTTTAAGAAAGCTCACTTCATTGTTGCATCTGTTCGATTTTTATTAACAGACAACATAAATTGCATTGTGATTTTGAATCAATTAGTTCTAGTTTTTTTGATTAATTATTTCAATCTGTTATTTCTCAACAATACATTTTCTTTTTGACTGGTCGTACATTTCAACATATACTCGTATAAATTTAAAATTTGATATAGCTTAACCTCGTATATATTATTAGTAATTCGAGTGACACTGAATTGCCTCACTATCTTATATTAAGTCTTGACAAATTGTATGAACACTAGAGAAAAAGTGGATTTTTTTTGTTTTTCTCAATGCAATCTTCATTGCCAAAAAAAAAATCAAGCACTTATTAACAGTCACATATTAAAATTAGCTATCATTATTTAAAAATCTTCAGAATGTAAGATGAATTTAATTAATATTACTGCTATTATTTTATTAAATTTAAAAATCTAATACATTTATAAAGAATAATGTATCACACTTATATCAAAAACATTGGACATCAAAATTCATATATTTGTAGTACCTGTAAAAAAAAAAAATAATAATTTGATTTGTTCCACAATTTATAAGGTTTTGTTATTAACAAAATTATTTAAACAAGAAAGCTCATTCAATAATAAGTGCTTTTCTCATTTCATCTTATTATAAATTCTTAATATATTTTTGATTACTTTCAAAATCCAATGGCTAAAAATTAGGAAATTCTATACACATTACAAGAATAGCAACGAATACTTGGATTATATAATATAAATGAGTATCCTTAAGAATTCAGTTTTTATTTATTTTTTGATTATTTTCTGCATATCTTAATCCTAAAAAAAATGTTAAATAAAAACAACTTACCTGTCAGGTACGGTTAATACTTTTGGAGGTTTAGACAGATATTCCTTAAACCTAAGTTCAAATGCTTGCCCTACAGTCGTAATAACATCTTGTGCAAGACCTCCACCACATTCTAAAACAAAGCAAGCACGACCGGAGGTATTATCTTTGGCTACATAAGCTATAAAATCAAGGGTATCCTTAAAATAGACAAACAAAAAAAAATAATAAATTTTTGTTTAGAATAATTTTCATATTCTTTAAAAAATGAAAACATTTAATACTAATAAATAAGTTATCTTCAATACTTCTATAAAATAAAGAGGGTATACATATTACTTGTACTTTTTTTTTAAAATTATCAAAACCATTAAGATATCTTGTACATGCATTACTATAAAAAAAAAGGGCAATATATTCTTATAATGAATAATTTGTCTATGTTCTGTTTAAAGAATTTATAAAAACAATTAGGAAAATTATGGTTTAATTTATCTGATTCAAATATTATATGTAATCTGAAATACAGAACAATATGATTATTCTAATGATGAATTCATTACCAAAACTATTTATTTGTTAATCTAGAAAGTTTGATAGAAAAAGTTTATCTTTCTCTTTACAGTATGTTGCCATTCAAATATATCTGTCCATCCACTTATTTCATTGTCCATTTCATCAACTTCATCTTAGGAAATTGAATGGACTCACAGTTTCTATTTCAACAGTATGACTTAGCCAAAGCACTATAACTTCTATTCCTTATTCTACTCTAAAGTTATCATTCCTTTAACTGTTTTTAATTTTTTCAGTCTGTATATTTTTAAAATCTCAACAAATTTATATCTCTAGAGTTCATTACTTGGGGTTTGTACTTTATATATTATCAACAATAACATCATATGACTGCTCATATTTATATATTACAATCAATGTTAAATAATCCTAATTTAATATTCCACATGCTAGCTTTTTTTTCTTTCTTTGTAACTTCAACCACCTTCAAATATTTATATGATCAAAAGCTTTTAAACATTAAATCCACTTACCATCATTTTCTGAACAATATTCTTTAAAAGTTTTTTTTTAATATCATTTTTATATATTTATTTAAATATATTATTTTCAACTGTAAAACATTATTGTAGTCATGAAAGTAATTTATGCTTTTACTATTGCAGTTGTTTTTTTTTTAATCAACTGAGTGAATGAAGGTGATATTTATTACAAGTGAATGAACAATAGATAAAACAATTAGTGATATATATTTATTAGCATAATAATATTACAACAGAAAAAAAAATTAATTTGCTGCTCATGTTGGTAGCACCAAAATTAAAATAAATAAAATGTTAAGTGGGATGAGTGCTTATGATGCACTCTTAACAAATTATAAAAACCAAATATCTCAAATTTTATTTGATTATTAAAGTATATTTTTATAAGATTCTCTTTATCTATCTAACTATAAGGATTTTTAGTTTTCAAATAAATTTCATTATTATATATGTTATTTGATAATTAAAGTATAAAAAATCTTATTTATCTATGTAACTATAAGTATTTTTTTATCTTTTAAATAAATTCCATTATTATGTATAAGCTTATTTTATATACCTGATAGTATTGTTTGTTACTCTTTAATCTCAATTTATTATTATCTGAATCAAGCATATGTATATGTGAATGCACACGATATCACATAGTTCAATAATCACTTCACATACATTCAAACAAGAATTAGATCCTTGGATAGGGGTTTAAAATCAATGGCCTACTATGCATGGAGTAGTGTATCATACATTCAGAGCATCTTGTAATATTATACATATTGTATTCAAGAATATTTTCTTTATTGTCAACAATAGGATTAACTCGTTATCTTATATATTCTGTTCTCTATAAAAAGGCAAAGATAAAATATGTATGGAAAATAAATTAATATAAATCACATTTAAAGTATAATCAGACAGATATGATTGGGGGTTCTTGTCATCAAGAAGTCTGCAATTCAGGTGCATGCGTAAACATATATGCCCATGAAGTATCATTATATCAATTCACACTATCATCGTATACTAGACTTCTTTTTAATATACTAAATAATTCAAAATATAAACAGTAATCATATATATCATTATTTTCAACATAAGAATAGAAATACCACATTTACATTTATCTAGCACAAGAGCAGGAATACCCATATCTACACCTGTATATATTTAGCACGAGCAGAAATACCATATCTGCATTTATTACTCAAGACAAAACAATAAAAAACATCTTTATCAATGGAATCTTTATTTCAAACATTTAATATTTTAAAATATTCATACCTCTCATAAATGTTGACTATATATAAAAATAATATTAACTACAATATATGCAAATCTCAAGCTCAACATCCCAATAAATATAGGATAAATTGACATATTTGAATTATTTAAATTGCATTATTATTTTATGATAAATTCCAGAAAGTTATAGCAAACATTTTAACATTTAATCATTCAACATGTATAAAATGAACTTTAAAGATTATTTAAATTCTGGTTGCCTGCATTATCTGATAATTTCCATTGCTAATCCAATATATAGCCCTTTACATTCATCTGTTTTGTTATAAATTCATGTAAAAACGGTGGCATTTAAGGTAAAATTATTTCTATATTTTTAACCTAGTTCAGATAATTCCATTAATTAAAATAATAAATACTTTATTATAAATACATGTACTTGAAGCTTTCATTAAATAAAATTAAAACTTAAAGATTAATTATTAACTTTTCTATACTAAACATTAATTAGTAAATTTCAAATGGGTGAATTATGCACGAAATATAAATGTCAATAACATCTAACTTTAAATTCAAACAAGCTTATAATAATAAATATAAAATATCCTTTATTTACTTATTTCAGAGCTCTGATATATCCTTGCTATTGACTGCAATTCATTTATTATTTTATTTTTTTCTCGAATTTCATACATGACATTTAATGTTGATGACCCCTTTTAAATATATTCCTTTGTTTTACTTATCAAGTTGCTATAGAGGATGAGGCAATCTACAATATTTCATAAAAACATTCTGAAGACTTTCTGTTGATTCTAGCATAGATAATGAAGCAAATTTTATAATAGACCTTTGTAATATTACAGTTTGTAAAAACATCGCGCTATATAAAATAATTGACTTAATAGACCTTTGGTAAATTTAAATTTTAGCTGTTGCAATTTAAGAAACTTGCAGATGTTAGAATTTTTCTTAAAGCAATTTTAATGAACACTCCAGACTAACAATTTTAAATTATTTTCATTTTTTAAAATAAAGTCAATTCTAACATGTAATCCATGTGCATTTAGGAATTAACAAATATTTTGTTAAGTGTTCTATAGGTTTTAAATATTAAACATACACTAATATTATTACCCCTTTTTAATTTTTAAACTCAAAATTACCTTACACAACATTAAAATTATCTTTTATAACATTTTAAAGAATCTTTACAATACAGATCATTACTATACAAATAAATAGCAAATATTATACACAAACATATAAGTATATCTACAAGTCTATTTATTAGTGTTATGAATTGTTTACTTCCTATATATGTTGTTATTATTACAGTATGGCTGCAGAAAGAAGTTTGCTGTTAATGAAAAGAGACTCGTTGATTCTTCTTGAAGGCCTTAAAGGAACTGAGCAGAGCAAATTCCTAATATCCACTCAATACGTTCTTATCACTGCAGCTACCATTATTATTTGATTATTCATATAATATACAAACATGGATGGGTTGCTCACTGACACACATTAGCCACCTTGGTGAGTTTATTGGATTTTTACTTCTGAGTTTAAAATCAAGATGTGTCATGGTCTTTCTTATCAGTTGCCTGATAAGCAGAATGAATATATGTATGAATGAAAAAATTTTTCTAATAGATATATACAATCATGACAGACAAAAATAAATCATGGTCCTTATTCCCAGGAGGCTATAATGTTACCAGCCAAGGGCAGCGTTTGGTGGCCAAAAGTGAAGGGTGCTAAAAATCCCGATTATGACCCAAGCTGTCCTTTGATGATAACTTTTTATTCAGGTACTTACAACTGCAGATCATTTTCAAATGAAGAAAGATTTTAAGAATTGAAAAAAAAAAGTGTCATATTAATGGGACATTACATGACATTAAAAAGTTAGAAGGGAGAAGAGACAATTTAAAAAGTGGATATATACTCTACTACAAATGCACAAATATTGGAAGTACAAGTGGAGGATTCGTTATAAATAAAAAGTGGAGGAACATTGTGGAGATTGATGGTATATCAGACAGAGCATCAAAATTAGTTATTCAACTTAATAGCAGATACCAAATACAGATAATTCAGATTCATGCCCTAGAAGAAGATTTTGATATGGATGTACAAAAGGTTTTTGATCAGACTAAACAACATTTTAAAAATTTGTTACGGAAGATTTGAATGCTAGAATTGATAAACAAATATTAGTGCTGTAGGTAAATGTGATTATGGTAATAGAAATGAGAGAGGACATAGACTTGTGAAGTTTGCAGAAAACGAAAAACTTTATATTATGAATTCTTTTTTACAGAAAAATGTTAAAATAAAATGGATATGGAAGCATCTAAATGAAGGTATAGCGGAAATGGATTATATTTTGACTAACAGAAAATACACATTTTAAGATTATTACGTCTTTAATAAATTCAACACAGGAAGTGATCATGGATTAATAAGATGTAAGATACGTATAAATGCAAAACTAGACACAAAAATTATTAAGAAAAATAATATTTACAGTTGATATTCATCATCTTCAGAAACATTCTAATGAATTTAAATTAGAAATTTCAAATCATTTTCAAGTATTAGTAGATTTTGAACATTGATTCAGGTTTGACAGAAATTAGTAGGAAAATAACTGATATACTTTTAAAACCTGCAACATGGGATAACTGGTAGAAAAAAGCAACTATTGACTAATAAAATTTCTACTGAGACTAGAGAATTTATGAAAAAAAGAAGGAATGCGAAGATATATAAAAATGATGCATTAAGAAGGATTGAATATCTCGAATTTAGCAAAAAGGTGTGAAAAAGAGTTGATAATGTTATAAGAAAGTATAATTGTGAACTAGCAAGGAAAGCTGGAGAAGGAATAAGTCTCAAGAGTGTAAAATATTTTGGTATTGGTAGGAAACTTACATTTGCAATAAGAAAAAAAAGATGGAACTATTATTATAAAGAGAGATGACATCATGAAATGGGTAGAAGAATTCTATCAAGAATTATATAGTAATAAAGAAAGAGTACCTCATTATATCTTTTGAATTGCCCAGGATTTTAAATGAAAAACTGAGACATGCAATTAAATTTATCAAGAAGAGAAAAGTGCCAGATAATGATGGAATTATAATTGATATATTAAAAGAAGCAGGTGAAGAAATAGAAATAACTTTGGCAAAGTTATATACCAAATGTCTAAATGATAAAGAGTTATCAGATGATTGAAAGAAAGCTGCTATTTTTGCAAAAATTGACCTGAAGTCCGCTTACCACCAGATCCCAGTCACTGATAAAACAGCCAAAATATTAACCTTGAGTACACATGTTGACTATTCCAATGCAACAAACTGCCATTCGGAATTACCACAGCTCCCAATACTTTCAAGCCAAAATTGATCAATTAATGCATAATGTGAAGGGTGTAATCCCCTATCTGGATGATTTGTTAATTTATGCTCAGTCAGAGACAGAATTGGAAGAACATGTACTTACCGTATGTGCTGAACTGGAACGGGTAGGAATTAAAATTAATGTCACCAAGAGCATTTACAGTTTTTGGGATATATCATTAACCAAAATGGTAAATGCCCAAATCCAGAAAAGGTCATGGCCATAAAAAATGCTCCCATACCAAAAAATGTAAAGGACTTACAGGCCTTTTTGGGATTACTTTGTTTCTTTGAAATTTTCCTGAAGGGAAAATCACACAAATTAAAGCCTCTGTATATACTACTATGCAAAGGGCAATGCTGGAAATGGCAGACTGAACAACAGATTGCATTCCAGACAGCAAAAGATTTATTATCTTCAGAAAACTTATTAGTACACTATCAGAGTGATCAAGAAATTATAGTAGACTCAGATGCTTCTGAGAATGGCATTGGAGCTGTAATCTCTCACCAAATAAGTGGTCATAAATGTCCGATTGCATGTCTCCCGCACACTATCGTCAGCTGAAATCAACTATAGTCAATTGGACAAAGAAGCCATAGCTATTATTTTTGCAGTAAAAAAGTTCCACCAATATATCTATGGCCGGAAGTTCACCATATGTACGGACCATCGTCCATTATTAGGCATATTGGGAAAAAACAAAAAAACTCCTGACTATAGCAGTCAAAGGATGTTACGATGGATAAACATTCTGGCAGCCTATGACTACAACTGAATGTATAAACCAGGAAAACAAATACCACATGCCAATGCTCTATCATGCCTACCATTAAAAGCTGATAGGCCACATAAATTTGTGGAGGTAAATCTACTATAAGTAGTAAAATTGAATGATACCTTGAATACCAAGGTAGCAGAATAGACATTTAAGAGACCCTGGCTGTCACCAGCTAAAAATGTGGATCAAAAAAAGATGGCCTAACCGCCACCCAAAAATTCTACATACAGCTATCTGGAATGCTCGTCAGTATCAGTCAATCTGTAATGATTGCATCACTAGAGCAGATAGAGTGTTCATACCTATGGAGGGATGTTCACAGATATTAAAATTACTTCATTCTAGACACCCTGGGATTGTAAGGATGAAGGCCCTATCTCGATCATGTGTGGTTGCCGTATATTGACCAAGAGTTGAAAGAATGGTAATGCCATAATTGCCAAAGTGTGGCCAACTTGCCAAATAAAGCATTTAGTTCTTGGTCTGAGCCTAGTGAACCCTGGGAACGTGTTCACATTGACCATGCAGGCCCTATAAATGGACGTTTGGTTTTAACAGTTGTGGACTCTGATAGTAATTGGACTGAATACCAATTAGCCAAATCAGTTGATACCAATTCTACCATAAAGGCTCTCCAAGAAATTTTTACCACACATGGATATCCAGATATGCTGGTATAGGATAATGGTACAGGTTTCGCATCCACAAATTTTGAAAATTGCCTATCATCCTGCCACAAATGGATTAGCCAAAAAGGCAGTCCAAAGTTTAAAAAAAGAATTGAAGAAAACAAGCTATACAAAAATGGATGAAAATGTTAACAGAGATCATGTTTTACCAACATTTCCTACCTCAATCAAATAATGGGAAATCACCCGCTGATCTACTATTCAGTAGAACTTGCCATACACATATATCAAAAATTGTGCCTCGGGGAGGAAAAGACTGAAAAAGATCCAGAAATTTACCCAGACACTTATAAACATTTCCCAAAGTTTAAAAGGGATGAACTAGTATGGGTGCGAGACATTATACAGAAAAAGTGGACACCCAGAATTATTATAAATCCAGTGCCTCGAGTTATTTATAACATAAGATTGGAAAATGGTCCTTCTGTACGAAGACATGTAAACCATATAAGGAAATCAGCAGTTACACCATTAGATGATAACAAGCCTCTTATTGAAATTGCTCGCCAGTGGCAATCTTTAACAAGGGAGGACAGGGAAATGCAACCACAAATTCCACAGGAAAAGAATCTTCTTGTTGAACCAGAGACATTAAGTATGATACAAGGAAAAACAGACTCCACCAGCTCTGCACACAATCAAACAGACCAGGAAAGTGACAGCCCTGTTCTCAGAAACTGACAAGAACGCAGATTACCACTCAAACTAAAAGACTATATTCTAGAGTGAAGGGAGGTGCACTGAATGGACTGATTAACTCTAGAAATAATAACTAGAGGGGGTGGCAAACGTAGAAGCGTTGATGAATCGAGTGAAGTAAAAAAAGAACGTTTTTCTCATTTTGTTTTCTTTCTCCCAATTAACATACTTCCTAATGAGTGGACATGTTAAGGCTGAAAGCCTAAAAGTAAAACTAACAATGGAGTTAACAACCTGTACAAAATGGTTGTAATCTAAGAATTGCTTATAAATAATTGAATAACTTAGTTATAAACCTCTACAAATCTAACATTATTATTACAGGTTCAGCTGAGTTTTAACTCCCTGAAAACACTGCAGAGCTCAGAAAAAGAAAGACAACTACAAGAAAAAAGCTGTGATTCATCAGTTTACTTCATAATATAAAATGCTGGTCAATCAGTTTTATCAAATCTTTAACAAGGACATAAATCATTTGTCAATTTTTATAAATTTCATGAATTTTACATAAAATTTTGAATCAATTTGATCTGACATAGATATCTTATTTTATGAGTATAAAAATGTGTTATATAATTTGTGTACTTTGTATTTATTAATGATGTATATGCTGTACTGTTAGGATATAATGAGAGAGTAGGTTTTAGAAAAACTAAATAATAATAATAATATTATTATTATTATTTATTTATTTATTTTGATTTAAACAAAGCATTTGACCGAGTAGATCACTCTAGATTGATTAGTAAGTTGCACACGATTGTTTTTAGTTGTGAACTTTTGCAGTGGTTCATATCTTTTGTCTCACATTTTGTATCTTTTGGGTCTGCAAAATCATACACATATTTTAGTAATGCTGGAGTGCCTCAAGGAAGTATACTTGGACTATTGCTTTTTTCAGTTTATTCTTTGGATATAGAGCAGTGTGTAATTGGTTCTGACATTCTCTGCTTTGCAGATGATATTAAATTATATAAAACTATTAAGAATTTTGATGATCAGAAGATTTTGCAGTCTGATATCAAAAAATTTCAGGATTGGTGTATGGGAAACTATATGGAAATAAACACTGAAAAATGTTGTCATATCGTTTTCTAAAAAATCATCTACAAGTCTGTTTAATTATACACTAAACTCAAAAAGTATTACAAGAAAAGAAGATCATAAAGATTTAGGTATTATTTTTAATAATAATGGAACATTTAATAATAATATTCAAAATATTATTACAAAAAGTTATAAAATAATGGGTTTAATTCTCAGAAACTGTAAAATGTTTAAGAGAAATACATGTGTGTATTGGTTTCATACATTGGTCTTACCTATTTTAAATTATGGATCTTTGATCTGGAATTCATGTAAATTAAATAATAGATTAGCACTGGAAAAGGTTTATAAAAAAAATTTCAGATACATTAAATCAGAAATAATATGTGACAACAATGCACTCTACAAAAAAAGAATTTATACTGATATGAAATATTTAAAAAAAATTACATCAGGTATAATAGATGTGAGAAGTTGCCAAACAACATTATCATTTAAGGTGAAGATAAAGAATACGAGATCAAAAAATTTGTATAATATTCCAAAATTTAAAAGTGAAACATTAAAAAATTCAGCATTAGTAAGATTACCTAGATTGTACAATAAATACTTTAATGCTGTTAATATATTTGAAACAGATGATAGAACATTTAGGACTACTGTGCAAAAAACTCTGCAAATGCTTTGTGAACTAGATTAGCTGTGCATTTTTGTTTGCATGTAAAATCTGTTAAATGTACTAAATTAAATTAAATTATCATTATTATTATTATTATTATTAATAATAATAATAATAAGACCGCAGCAAATCTCTGCTGAGGTAAGAAGCAATCCTTAAGTTCTCCGATGTAAGTATTTATTTTTTACTTTTGTTCCAACTTGTTATTTCGCAAAACAAACATAATACAGGAAAAATCGAATTATATAATAGATTAATAGTGTTTTTTGAAAAATATCGGTGTGTTTTAATATCTTTTTTTTTAAAATAAAAAAATACTGACTTGAGTCAGAATAAATCATGGCTACTGCCCAGTCAAGCGTGAGCGAATTAAGCACCAATACGAAATTAACAACATCGTTAGTTTCAACATCGCCTATTTCGTATGCAAAAGTACTTAAAAGTAATAGCAATACTACAGCACCAACTCAAATACCGCGCTTCCGTAGAACAAACACAAATGATATAAAAAATCTTGATCTAAACACTCGAGAGGAAAATCAACCCCCAGCCGCAATCTGGACAAAAGAAACGCTTGAAAATGTGATGGACCGTTTCAGTAATACGGTGCCTCGTACGTTATTTGAAACATTTCGCAGGTTTTTTTCACCAACTTCGTTAGTACTCGCAGTAACCGATAATCAATGCTCATTATATCGTTTCCCAAAAGCTTTATTATATGAAGCAATCACGCAAAATGCACTATGGGAAACAATCTCTTGTATCGCCGACCATCCAAATTCTCGATATATAACCATTGATTTTTATACTCAGCAGCAAAAAGAACGTTTTCAATCCACTATTTTAGCACTTGATAATTACGCACTCGTAATTATAGATGAAAACCGGAAAAATATAATTACTGGAGTGCTTAAAAATACTTATCTTAAATACAACGTACAAGATTTTCAAAAAATGATAAACCCGTTTGGAAAAGTAATTGCCCTACAGCCTATATATTTAAAAGACACACCTATACCGATATGTAGTAATCGTTTTGAATTTAAAATAAAACTACATAAAAACGTAGACGCCTCAACGATTCCAACACAGATTACAGATCAAGAAGCGACACTCTCTCTTCACATAAGAGGTCTAAAGCCACATTGTTTTGGCTGTGGACAGAGAGGACACCTAGCAACTCAGTGCGATAACACAAAAAGCAATCACTGTGAACAAACTAAAATCCTCTCCCCAGAACAACCCAGTGATGAAAATAAAATTTATAATAACACTACATCCATTGGCAACCCAATAATAGAAACCGGAAAAAAACAGGTTCAAACACCCACAAACAAAAATAATAATGGAGCAGAATTGCCTATCCCAAAGACCAACCAAAAAAATAATAACACAAAAACTAACACAGAAATCCAAGATTCAAACGAAAATAATTCTCAAGAAACCACAACACAAAATACAGCAATTACATCACAGGATCAGCATCTCAATAAAACAAAATGTGTACCAAGTAAAAATCAACAAACAGAAAGTAAACACACACAGTTATATAATGAAAATATAAATCCAGATAATATAAAGATACCAATAATAAAAAAAACTACAATTATAAACAAAACTGCATCAAACATAATGGATGCAATAGAAGCCCCTCTTCCACCTATTCAAGAGAATACACCAGAGGGAAAAAGAAAGCCAGGTCGTCCACCAAAAAATCATGAATCCAAAAAGGCAAAAAAAACAGACCAAAAGCACAACTCATCAGACATATACAATTTAGAAAATGATGAAATAGAAATGGATGTAAGCCAACAACAAATGGAAACCTGTTCGGTTTCATCACAAATTGCCTGTATAGAGTCTGCAGCAATATTAAATGAAAGAAAAACTGATAATAAACCCAACAATGTCTTAAATATGTATCAGCATCCATCTACTGCAATATAAACAAACATTTAGTATTAAAAATAAAATAAAAATCAATACCCTGTTAAAAAATTATTTAAAACATGAAGATAAAAATTGGATCTCTCAACATTAGAGGCTTAAATGCCACCAAAAAACTTTTTGATCTCAAAAAATGGTTACATACAACACAACCACACATACTGGGGCTTTTGGAAACAAAAATATACAGCAGCTCTCAAATTGATCCATCAAAATATTTAGTCAGCCAAGGTTTTTGTGCCTGCTCAAGGCAATCATCATCACCATCAGGTGGCACAGGCATAATTATTTCCCACAACTGCCCTTTCGATTCTTTTAAAATTATATATATTGACTCTAATCTTATCATATTAACACTCCATCATAAAAATATCACACTTAACCTAGTATTTGTATATATACCACCAGGCCCTGTCATCATCTCCAGAATAATAGCAACAATAAATTCAATGCTTACAGCAACACCAAATCCCATAATACTCCTGGGAGATTTCAACATGACCTACCAAACTTTTGTCACCAAATGGATCCATCAAATAACAATCCCACTTATGAGTGCTGAGGGTTTTCTCCCATCAAACTCAATATCTTTTAATAACAATAGATATAAGTCACTTATTGATTTGTGTTTCTACTCACCAATGTTACATCATTATTTTAATCTTGAACTCTGTCCATCTATAATCTCAGATCATGCTGCTCAGTTCATCACCCTCGACCTAACAAAAATACAAAATACAACAATAGCCCTCCAAAAGACTATGCGAATACTTCTTCCAGCACAAACAACTGAATTGTTATATTCAGAAACATATATAATGCTCCAAAAACTTCAAAACATGTCACTCGATCCAGTACAAAAGTATATAGCATTCACCAATATACTTTCTTTCAACATCAATCATATTACCTGCAACTCAACACCCCCCACCAGATTATTAGCATTGGCAGATGAACTACATAAAAGAATAACTATTTCCAGACCAACTACAGATAATCAAACACAAATTAAAAAACTTACAGAATTGTACAACAATACATGCAATACACTAAAGCAATATGTAGCAATAAAAAAGAAAAAAATATGCCTTACACAACAACATACTTGGACCAGAGCATACATACGGTGGGCATTGGGATACCCATCCACAGTCAGAGTGCCTATGGCACTTGAAATAGATGGCTCTATAACAGCTGGACATAACATGATAAACCCAATATATCAACACTTTAAAAAAAAACTGCAAAAACAGAGAGTGTACATACCAAATGAAGACATATTTGGAGACCCTGAAACAGACACACCAATAACAACAACTGACATTGCATTTCAACTTGCAACAATAACAAACACATGTCACCCAGGACCACAAGGAATCCCCAAATTTGTTTTCAAACATCTTAGTCACTTCACATCAAAATATCTGTGCGATCTAGCCAATCACATATCCCAAAAAATTTACAACATACAAAGTCTATACCCAATTGCAATGGTTCCATTTAACAAAAAACCAACAGCAATATCATCTTTATCTAATCTACGACCAATTTCAATGGGACCTTTAGGAATAAAAATTCTTGAAAGAGTGATAAAGGAAAAAATAGAACAACACATACTCCCTGTGTTATCATCAGCACAATATGCCAAAAAAGGATCATCCATTGGCCAGGGTGCCTTAATGTACAAAACAATTATCGAAGTAGTAAAAAAAGAAAGAAATATGCACCAATTATAGTTCAACTAGACATTGAGGCAGCTTTTGACTCAGTGCCTATAGCCAAATTATTAGACGTGCTGAAAAAAACAACAACACCTCCATCCCTACTATATATAATAGCCAATCTGCTACTCAGCCGTGAAATTCACATCACATTGAATGGAAAAAAATCACCAGCCTTCAGACCGAGTCAATCCATCCCACAAGGATCCCCCCTAAGTGCCTTGCTCTTTACAATATATATAAATCCTCTATTAATAGAGATACAGAAAAAAATAAAAGGCATTCAAATTCCAAACACTGCTTTAAATATATCATGCATAGCCTATATGGACGATGTAACTGTTTTCCTCCCCTCTAAAAAGAACCTCCCTATATTACAAGAGATAATCAAGAATTATACCTCAAATTTTAATTTAAAAATTAACATAAATAAAACTGCTGCATGGTCAATATACACAGGCAAGCACTGTACAGAGATGTTTAATGGTAAACCATCTGCTTTCCTTGGTTTCCCATTCTACCTTGGAACCAATGGAATGAGGCAAAAAATTCAAAATAAATTAAAAAAAGATGCTGAAAAAATCACAGCCTCACTTGAAAAGTCATACCTGTCAATATATGCAAAGGTAGCACTATTTAATCAACTTATAATTACAAAAATTACATACTATACACCTATAATCAAATTTGCAAAAACATTCATATCTAAAATCTCATCAATCTGTAACAAACTAATATGGAAGAGAAAGACAGTGGCAATATCTTTAAAAAATCTGAGCAGACCACCACATAGCAATGGACTTGGGCTCCATACAATCAATGTTTTTTACACGCAGAAATCAGTAAATCTAATAACAGCAACCATAAAAAGATTTCCAGACCTGGAGTGTGTAATCAGTATAATACCCACAGACAGACCACCCCCTTCATATGGATATCTATCCACACTGATTGAAGAACTCAAGCCAATATACAACAAAATATCACTCAATAATGACAACAAGTATACATACTGGGACATTTACAATATACTACATCCAAACCAGACACCCAATCTACATCCATCAGTTCTTGGAATAGACAACAGGCAACTACTGCAACAATTCAGAAAATGGTCATTAGAACCAAAATTATTCGATTTTCTACTTAAGCTTAATCTCAATGCTCTACCCACAACCCATTTCCTTAGATTTCGTAGATTTTATACAAATATAGACCCCATGTGCGGGCTATGTCATAGAGAAGAAGAGACACAAGATCATTTTCTTCATTCCTGCAGTGCCCTAGAAACAATACGTCGCACAATGTTTACCACATACAGAAAGGCTATCATTTCAATTGATGAAATAATAAATATGTTTAAAAAAGGCAACAACCCTGCTATTCGTGCAGCAACATACAGCCTTTATGCCTACTGGTGCACCAGATGCACTTTTGCACTTGCCAATAACCCTCGACGCCACCCAGCAACATATTCAATAAAACTAGAACTGTTAAGAAAAAGAGACAGCATCCTAGCTCAACCAGATATATTTGCAGCCACATGGTCACACTTGAAACAAAGATCCAGTCTATGAAATGTAAAGACCAATAAGATAGATGATGACATTTTCAACATCAGCATTTTTTCCAACTTTAAAAAAAATGCAAACATAAACTGAACTAAATAGAAGACCAAATTTAAAAACAAGAAGAAAATAAAAGTATGCAGAAAAGATAAAGACTTATATACTGAAAATTGTAATTTGTTTTTCATTTGTAAAAATCAATATATGACTCTGTAACTTTTTAGACTCAATAAAGTTTTGCTTTTCATCATCATCATCATCATCATCATCACAACAACAACAACAGCAGCAGCAACAGCAACAACAACAACAGCAACAGCAACAGTAATAATAACAATAATAATAATAATAATAATAATAGTAATAATAATAATAACAGCAATAATAGTAATAGTAATAATAGTAATAATAATAATAATAATAATAGTAATAGCAATAATAGAGCAGTCAATCAGTCAATTCATCATACAGCAAAACTACAGCATAAAGCCAGTACAGTATTGCACATAACAGATATATAAATACATAAATGAGTTTAAATGACAAATTATTAATATAATTATTCATATTTCAATAACAGTAATTAACACATTTAACAACTAAGCAACATCAAACATCAGCATACAAACAATTATTATCAAAACAAACAATAACAATAATAACAACAACAAAAACAACAACAACAACAATAACAACAACAACAACAACAACAACAACAACAACAACAACAAAAACAACAACAACAATAATAACAACAATAACAATAACAATAACAATAATAATAACAATAAAACAATAACAATAACAATAACAATAATAATAATAATAATAATAATAATAATAATAATAATAATAATAATAATAATAATAATAATAATAATAATAATAATAATAATAATAATAATAATAATAATAATAATAATAATAATAATAATAATAATAATAATAATAATAATAATAATAATAATAATAATAATAATAATAATAATAATAATAATAATAATAATAATAATAATAATAATAATAATAATAATAATAATAATAATAATAATAATAATAATAATAATAATAATAATAATAATAATAATAATAATAATAATAATAATAATAATAATAATAATAATAATAATAATAATAATAATAATAATAATAATAATAATAATAATAATAATAATAATAGAGATCACTGTCATTTTGTTTTGTTTTTTTAAAAAAAAAGATTTCCAAATCAAAGGATGGAAATTTCCAGTTAAAGTATATATTAATGAAAAAAAATCATGATTCTGAATACTGAATTGAGGATAAAATAGTAATAGTTACTTTAATTAAAGGAGCTTAGCGATTAAAAAAAAATTATAACTTTATGAGAAATATAGGTTACATATGTCTATTTAAATGCTTCTATAAGATAGATTAATAATTATTCATAAATTCTCAATTTAATACAAATGCATGGATAATAAGAGTTTATTAAATTATTTTAAATTCACTGTTTTTATGTGTGCTAAGTTCATTTTATTATTATAATTTT
Source organism: Epiperipatus broadwayi (assembly GCA_028023455.1). Taxonomy (NCBI): domain Eukaryota; kingdom Metazoa; phylum Onychophora; class Udeonychophora; order Euonychophora; family Peripatidae; genus Epiperipatus; species Epiperipatus broadwayi. Next base: position 6,211,301 of record JAQFVV010006223.1, on the reverse strand, counting down.
GGGAAATTTTATCTTGACATAAAATATGAAAAATTGAATAGAAGAATTTATCTGCAATATATATTGTAGCAGAATAAAAAGTTACCCTACAGGTTTTAGACATTTTATTACTGACATAAAAAAAATGATGATGAAATTACTATCCTTAAAGTTAGAGCACCACTTGTAATCAGGCAAAAATAAGAGTATACTCTTTTTTAGGACACCACAAATTTGGGGTCCGTTTGTAACAATTCATATATGATAAAACCATAATAGAATGATTCTGTTTAATTATGCCCTCCCAATTATGGTATCATTTAGGTAATATTTATAACAGATCAAAAATGTGTGATGAGAAATAATAATTCTAATATAACCTGAATAAAATATAGCTTAGTCATTAGTCACCCTAATGAAAATGATTCCTGAAGTTGGACACCATTTATAACTGAATAAAATGTAATTCAAATAAAAATAATACTAATTTTATAATGCCTGTAAATAATATTATTCATAGCAAGAATAAATATAATATACTAAACTAAAAGAGTACCAATCAATAACTAATTATTCAGTATTTATCATAACCCTTTGTCTAATCACCTAACGAAACAAAACTGTGATGATAATTTTCTATTATGGCATCACAAATTCCAATAGCATTTAGAATAAATAGAAAACAAATAAGATATCACTTCAGATATTCCAAATACAATCCTTATTTAATATGAATTAAACTAAAGCAATTAAATCAAATATCACTGTCTTAAAACAATGATATATGTTTAAGATATATTTCACTTACAACTGAATGAAACCAATAATAAATCATTTAACAACTAAGTTCTAATATAATCAACTAATCAAAACATTGTTTATAAAAATACAAACTTATACTAAAATTTAAAGGTATTCATATCTAAATAAAATAATTCATGAATGATTGAGAAAAGAGTTTTATTCTGTCCTATAAGTTTACAATATTCTTAATATCTAAATGAATACATGACCCAATACTTATTTTTAAATCTTAATTCAATAAAAATGATAAATAATAATAACTTATCCATACTATATTTTTATATTAATTTGTCATTACTAATAACACTATTTATAACAAGATAAAATATTTAATAAAATGATAAATAATATATTATACTAACTAAGCCATGCTATATTCTTATATAGACCTTATTCTTGTTAATTAATCTAGTTGTAATAAAATAAAATATTTAATAATGATGTAATATCAATAAATCTATTATATAATCTTAAATCTATATTATAGAATCATACCAGTATAAAAGAAACCGAGGATTTTTATTGGATATTTACTTAAGTACAATTAATTAATCATATCAATTTGTTTTAAATTTCCTGTAACTAAATTACTAAAACTATATATTATTATAATTAAAATGTATAAAAAGTATTATCAGCATTTATTATAATCAAGTATGAAATTTAATAGTTAATTGGATTGACTGTCCACCTCAATTAAATTTAAATATAATTAAAGCAAATCATTCTGATTTATGACAGTACAAAATATATTACCCATTTGCTTTATAATTGCATAAGATTAAGATCTTAATGATCAACCATGAATTGAACTTAATACAATAATTATCTAAACAATAATAATTTAGATAAAATACACAAATATTTAATTATGATTATTATATATCTAGTCAGATGATAACCATAGAATTCAATAAAAAAAAAAATAATATAACCATACTCGCCTATTAATATTAAGATTTGGTATTTGGATTGTGAAATAGTTATTTCAAATAAATTTTTATAATATACAGTTTATCTGTTTTCACTCAAATGTTATCAAGCAATAAATTTGTTTGCACAACTGGACAATAATCAAACAAGTTGATTTGATTAAAGTTAAATTCAAATTTATTAATAAATAAATATCAATTAAATGATTTAAAAAATGTATATATAATGAACAGATCATAAACAATCGATATATATATATCCAATCTAACTGAATATACAATAAATCGTCAATTGACATCAATTTGCTATTTACATATGTGATTGCTTATTGATTTCCATTTACTTAACCAAAAATTAAATATATATGTCTATGTATCACAAATGTGTTGCAAGACATTCTCACTTTCCAAAATATAAGAGTTTGAAATATACCTTCTTATATATTCTATATAATAAAATATATATATACAAAGATGAATCTAGTTTTTTGTTCGTATAAATTCAAGAGAACCAAATAAAGTTTATACTTATTGTCATAAAATCTTCTAAACTATCACTAAAAATGAAAAATTTGAAGTTAAATTGAATCTTTTAAATTAAATAATAATTACTATAACATAGGATATGAGTTTAAACTTAGAAAAAACATAGCTATCTCATATTTTAGTATGTGAATAGATCATTAACTTAAACTATATATATATTATTCGTCAATAAATAAACTTACATTTTAAATAAAGATAAACAATATATATAAATATATATATGTTGATAATAATAAATATAAATAAACAATCTGAATGAGTCTTTATATACTGTATTTCCAGTATGGCATCATAGTTCCAATGTCTATATTTCAAATTACAAAGCCAACAATGTCTTTATTCCAGAGAAGATAAAATATATTCGCGAGAACTTTTAAATTCAAAGTGTATTTTGTCGGTTCTGATATTTTACATATATATTCAAGTTATTCCTTTAAATAATAATAATTTGTTTCATATGACATTACACACATAAGCATTATTTTATATTTACAATTATAGGAAGAGAGATCCTTTCATAAACCACTATTATTTAAAAATAATATGAATGATTAGATGCTATCTTTTACTTAGGGTGATATGATGGAAACTAAACTAATTTGTATCTCATTAAAATTTGATCAACTGATCTAATAAAATCACACAAGCAAGTAAATATGGCTCTTAGATACTTTCTGCTGTTTGTATTCTGACTTTAAACTATACATATCCATTTTAAAAGATAAAATATTCTGATGGTTTCTATAATGAAGCAATTTTGATTTTTCTTTTTATAATAAATTTGTTATTTTCTCTTAAAATTTCATCAATAAGCTCCTCTAATAACAATGTAGTTTCTTAGTGACATCAGAGTAACTATAGTAATCATCTATATTCACTCATTTAAACAATTTCTGATAGCGTTCATCTAATAAAATTGTATTATTCAACTAATAAAAATAAATATTTTAGAAATATACAATAAAAATTCATGTTTTACAATATCCATACTATTTTTCATTTCAACAACACATAAACAACATTAACATTGGAAATATTTATATATATATATATCTCCTAGTATAATATTATACAAATAAAAAATACAAACATATTTGAAATATTAAACATTTATTTATATTATTTATAATTTACTATCATGAATGCAGTAACAAATATTAAACATTTAACAAAAAAATCTTTTTTATGCAAACTATATATTTTATTATTCACATATTTATTTCTCTTTTAAAAATGAATAAAGTCAATTTATAATCTTATAAAACAATTAATATTAAACAATTTTATATTAATATTATTGTTGTCATAGCAATATAGTTAATACATGTCCATTATCCAAAAATCAAATAAGAAAGAAAAAAAAAATATGATTGACATCTTGCCAAATACTGAAATATATCTGCAATTTCAGTAGGCATAGTAATATATACCAATGTGAAAAATGAGCTCTGCATGCACATATTATTAAGCATAAATGATCAATATTAAATGTTAAGGATTCTATCATATGCACTTAGTTTATACGTACTAATAAAACATAGACAGGGTTTCCCGCTTACAGGTTTTAAATAAATGAAATGTACTCCTGTGGTTTGTATTTAGTATTATTATGTTGCAGATATATTTTGATACAATAATTTATCTGATATATTGTTTGTGTATAATCATTTCTTTCTGGGCTTAACTAGCTAGTTATTTGCATTTTTACAAGGATATAGATGTAGTACACGAATATAGTTATTTTATACATGTGATCAAAATTCATGCATTATCTATCTGTTTATATTAATGATATTGAGGGTCTATAAAGATAATATTCCTCATGTACAAGTTACTTTTAAGACTATGCAGATGCCAGACAGTACTCTTACTGAATAATAGATTAGATTTCTTGTCAATCATAGAATTTAGCATAATGTTATGTACAATACTTATTGCAATCTTGGATAAAAACTGATGCATGACCCAAAATTTTTGTGTACCTTAGATCATTAATTTTAAAATTTGCCTAAAGATCTGAATCTTTTTGAATTTTCTACAGTAATCATAAGTCCTAGGTATCTTTTACATTCATGTATATATGCTACCCATAGGTAGTATAATATAAAAATTTAAAGTTAATTTGGAAAATTGATTACATTAAATAAACTGAATTACTTGGATGATTACTTAAAAATCATTAATATACAAAAATACGATAATTCAAGCCTAAGAAAGAAGTACTTTAAAGATATCAAATACATTTAATTTCTAATATCAAAATGTACAAAATATATTTAGGCCACGCTCTCATTTCTCTCACTGTATTAAATAAATGATTAAAAGAATCAGAGTATTTATATTTTAATTCATTAAAACAGGCAAAACTCTCCATACAGTAGTGCCACTCAGTGCCAATCTGAGTAATCAATGGATGCCAAATAACAGTAATGTGCTAGCATAAGAAATAGTGATCATATGATATTTTAATTCATGTCATAGAAAAAATGTATGTTTTATTAATCTATCAATAAATATTGCTTTAATTTTATTATAGTCCAGAGTTTATCTGCATGAATAAGTACTTGTAGGATAGAATTATGATTTGGAGTCCCTTGTAACTTAGATCTAAATCAGATGTAAATAAGATATACTATTATATGACGGTAGGTGCTTAGAAGCAATATCTAAAACATTCTCCTAGAATGGTAGACTAGATTGTAATCTTAGGAGTGCCTCTGGTGAGTGTTATAATCATTTTAATATCTTAAAAGCTATTATAATACATATATATATATTTAAATAGCTCACTGCAGGCAAAAATTTAGTATCAGCCCCTCATACAAAAACAGTAAAGGAGAAGACATTAATTACTAGGCTTATAGAGAAGATTTGAGTAATTTTCCATCTCTGTTTTGCATTCAAACTAAAATAATTATGTATTCATTTACCAATAAATGCTGGATAGTTAGCAAGTCAGATTATAGACAAACTATTTGAAAAAAAAAATTTAGGTTTAATTAGATCCTGGAAAAATTTTTAGTATCAAGTTGGATTTAAACTCAGAATATAGTCATGGCAGGGAATATGTTACATATATAGTAAAATTTAATTTTTTATAAAATAAATGAATATTATCCATTCAAAAACGGCATACAAAATAAAAAACAAATCTTGGTGATGAATCTTGAATTTATTTTACCAAAGAAGGATATCTTATTATGAGTTCTGGGATAAAGTTAAACAACCGATTATCAGTTGATTATAATTTTTTACTCCTATTGTATTCTATATTAATAATTAGATAATTCATTTGAGTAAAAATATTAAATAATTAAAAATAATGAATGAAAATGATAAAAAAAAATACCTGGAGAATTTTAAAATATTAATTATATATATACTACAAAAAACAACAACATACTTTTCATAATACATAATTCTATTGACTAGCAGTCTTCTGATAAATGAAATATTTCACATATAGTTTGAAAGATGTAAAAGATATTTCAAATATCTGAAGAATACTTCTAGTCAGTTAAAACTATCTTAAATAAAACATGGTGATAAGTGGATTAAAAAAGTGTGGTTTTTTAATAAAGATTTAATAGAAGCAAGATAATAACAATGAAAAAAGTTTTAGACTTGGAAGGATTATATAGCAATATATATACAACACTTTTGTTTTGTTGTTTAATGAATCTAAAAAAGTTTATTAATGAAATTAATTTATAATAAATTAGCTTAAAATTACTTATTAATTATAGGTTGTGAAAGAGGAGGGGGGGGGCAGTTCATATGCATTAAAAAAAAAAAAGACCAATTCGTTTAGAAAATTATTGCATAATTAACATATTAAAAAAAAAATTAAATAAATAAACATAAAAATGGTCTCACTGGATCTCCTCCAGATGCAAAAGAAATATTGGGCATTTGATGATTTGCAACAACCTGCAAAATAAATAATAAAAAAAAAGTTAAAATACACAAAACTTTTTTCTAATATACTACTTTTGATATATTTAATAATTACATTTTCATTTCAAATCAATTGCTATGTTTAACTAGTGCAAAATTAATAATAGTAAGATTAGTAATGAATTTATAATATAAAAAATTAATTGCTGTTATTCTCAAAAAAAAAAAGATCCCTATATTATAAAAAAATAATAATCAAGGCACAATTAACTTTTATAGCCTTTAAATGTCTGAAAACAATAATATAAAATTGTTTTAGCAACAAATCTAAAATAATATTATAAGATGCAATGTTAGCAACTAATTCTTATTTTATTGATAGCAAATAATATATTAAGCCAATAAACATCACATGACCACCATCTCTTATGCTTGTGTATAACTGTTGCTAAAACAGGCAAATCTCACTATATGTAAGCCAGACACAGCAAGCTAGAGTAATCAATGGATGCCAGAAGGGTTCTGCATAAAATCCCCATCTAGTGCCTACTCATCCAATATCCCCAGACTAGTTTCTGGCTTGTGGCCTTCGTGAGTGAGGAGCCTTGGATCTGGGAGCACTGCATCTAGATCTTAGGATCTAATGCAACTCTCCAGCAACCACCTTTTATCTCCATTTAACTACAAAACTATGAGTCTTAAACTGAAAACACCTTAATGTTTCCAATTCAAGCCCATCAGCTTATATGGTTATATGGGTCTGAACCCAGTTCAGTTCCCATGCATTTTGGTGTCTTTGGTTCTTTAATAACCATAGCCACCAATATCCTATTAGGCAGGATTGGTTTTAAGCCAATAAACCTCACATGCCCACCATCTCTTATGCTTGTGTATAACTGTTCTTAAAACAGGCAAATCTCACTATACGTATATAACTATATAAGCTGATGGGTTTGAATTGGAAACATTAAGGTGTTTTCAGTTTAAGACTCATAGTTTTGTAGTTAAATGGAGATAAAAGGTGATTGCTGGAGGGTTGCATTAGATCCTAAGATCTAGATGCACTGCTCTCAGATCCAAGGCTCCTCACTGACGAAGGCCACAAGCCAGAAACTAGTCTGGGGATATTGGATGAGTAGGCCCTAGATGGGGATTTTATACACAAGCCTTCTGGCATCCATTGATTACTCTAGCTTGCTGTGTGTGGTACATATAGTGAGATTTGCCTGTTTTAACAAATAATATATTACTGTAAAAATAATTTTATATTAACATTTGGTATCTCTAATGATTATATGACAAAAAAGGAAAAATAAATATGAAATCAGACAAAGCAATGAATTTAAATTAGATAAAGAACTACCTTATTTATTATTTAATATTGATCATGTTATCCTAATAATGATGTAATAAAGGAGCTAACATATAAATACAAATATAAGATATAAATAATCAATATTTTAATTACTATAAACAATTGCATAACTAATCTTTTAACATAAACAAATAGAGCATTAAATCATGGTTGGAAATAAGTGTGGAATTATATGTTGCAAATATTGAATAATATATATATATCCTGATTAAAATATTTAATCTGTTTAAAGTGGTATTTAAAATATTAGTTATTTTCTATATATATAAAAATTATGTTAACTTGAATACATTTTTATATTCCAACTTATAAAATTATAGATATTTTGTAAAGACATTTTAATAACAGGAAACACTTATTTATTAGAAATTAAATGAATGAATGAGTAAATGAGCTTGATCTGAATGAGATTAAATACTATGACAATGTACCAAGGAAATGATATATTATAGAACATCACCTTTTAAAACAGGCAAAACTCTCTATATGTATCATGTGATGTTCATTGAACATCACCTTTTCAAAAGAAAAAAAAAGAACAAGAACTCTGAATTTTATTTAATTCATACTAACACTTTGGTAGTACTAATCTACTGGATACACTTATAATTTATTCTGAACCATGATGAACAAGATTGGGTGAATAATAAAACTTCTGCCTGTTGTGGCTACCAAACCTTTTTGTCGAGAATCTATGTACAGTAACATCAAATTGAAATTTGTCTCGTGATAGTAAAAAATATTAAGTAATGAAATATAAATTTGTAAAATCACTTAAAAAAATAAGCAATTACATTATTAATGCTCAATTGTAATTCATGATAAAACATGCTAAAAGCAATGGTCAAAGTTTATAACTCTAAAATAGAACATGCAGATTTGTAATATATATAAATTGTATTTAGCCTACTTCAAACCCTATCACTAACAGTGATATTTCCGAATGTAATGGGGCTTTATACGTTCAATACACGCTAGTTTCGATTAAAACAGTATTATTTAAATAGTTGTTAAAACCAATTATTTTACATTTAAACTAACTAATATTATTAATAACTTCATGATAAAATTATTCATGAAAACATACATATTGTAACAGCGTGGATTGTATGTATATATTTATGAATATTTAAATATATATATTCGTTATAAAGTTTCATTACATTGGAATGTTTTAATTTTACTTTTACCATTTTGTTCAAATTTCTGTGATTAAAAGCTACATTCTTTCGATAAGCTTTCCGATCGTCCTTTCCCAAAGACAATGGGGAATTTTTATTAATTAGTAAAAATAATAATTTAAAATGTAAGGACGGTTCTCAATTAAAATCATTTATTCAGATTTACAAATTCATTTTCTAATTAGAAAATGAATTCAAAGTTAATGGATTTGAAAGTCTTATCGAAGGAATGGACCTGAAATCAATTAACAAAATTTTTAACTTTTGATAATGTAAAAAGCTTTAGCCTGAAAGTATCAAGAGTCAGTATGGGCGGGAAACCGCAGGACAGGTATAAATAGCCCAGAAAAGTGTCAAAGAAGGAGAGAAGCCATTACTTTTTCAGAAGAGTTTCTACCTAAAGCTAAGTCAATTTTAATTATGAATTTTTATAGTGTTTTCAGCATGGTGCGTGGCTAACTTCGGGGATCTGATTGCTAAGCCCCGAAGTTCCCATACAAGTCTTCAACATGTAGCTGCTAATTACAACTTTTCTATACCAACCGTGAGCTGCCAAAACCTTAAAGAAATCAATTCAAAAATGCTGTTCATATAAGTTAAAATGCACGCCTACATCACAACTCAATCAGACTCTGCCGTGTAAATTAAGGAACAAATCATGGAAAAACTGGTAATATCTTTCTTTTCTGAACCGCAACTTTCTGGCCAATTTCTGAACTTTACTTTAAGTCACCTTTTAAGTTAACTACTGTTAAATTTCTTAATTTGTATAGTAATTCTCTATTTTTATCTCTAGTCTTTAAAATCAATATTTTGTTAACTTTCCTTTTCTTACGATGGCGGTTCGTTTAACTAACTTTATTATATATTTATTGAATGATTATTAATGTCATTTATTTTTGATTATATGCCAATAATACTTCAACTCGATAATAATCTCTTTCGTTAAACTTACCTCATGAAAATAATATAGTATTAAGTTTTATAGTTTAATTATTGCCCATTAGAACTAGATTAATATGGTTCTATTAATTATTGAGTTGAAGGATTTATTAAATGTTTTCTATTTTTATTAATGGCTAATAATAATTATTAGCTCATTTTCTAACCTATGTTCCCTGCTATTTTATCTGAATTCACAAATTTATTTATTCATATTAATAATGTTAAAATGTTTTACTAAAGGTCAATAAGGGGAATAAAATAAATGTATTCTAATTTGAATTTTGTATTAATATTCAGGAAGGGCATGAAAGTTAGGGTGTGATTATTATAACTATATAATTACATTTAGCCATTTTGCTTAGGATAAGTTTGATTTTAATCTGATATGATCAAGTCATTACATAGAGCATTCCTTATATAATTTGGACTTTCTTAATTAAATATGATCATTGAATCATCACTTCCTGAATGTTGCTAATGCGAGCCACACTCTTGCTTCGTAGGCTTGTCACATCGGTGATCTTACTGTTATTTTAAAGATATAGGAAGAAATCACTTCTATTTGCCATTTCAATATTAGCTATTATGATATAATACTATATTCAACAGGATATTAAAAAAAGAAGTAAATTATTTGGGTGGCTATGGATTCTTTTTTCTAAAAAAGAAAAAAATTATTGATTAATTGATTTAAATATTTTATTTATGCTCAAAAAAGATATGAACCATCATTAAATCATCTATTTATTTCATTTAAAATATTTGATTCAGATCATATTGATTATGCTATAAATATACAAACATCTTTAAATATTTTGTATCATAATGAAAAGATTACAAAAAAAAAAAAAAATTGAAAAATATTGGAATATTTAATTAAAATAATGCCTCACTTTTGAATACAAGAGTTAGTTTTTTTTAGCCATGGAGAAAATGATCATTCTTGCTATAGAGATAACTATATTATTATTGTACATTTGTTGAGTAATTATGCTGAGATATTGTTATATCATTTAGATCTCTACAAGTGTATTTTCAAGACTTTTTGATTGCATATAGAATGATTTAAGATTCTATTGGAAATCTTCTTAATTATATTTACAATGAAATAAAAAGTTCTTTATTGCAATATGTATATGAAAATATTAATTGAATAAATATTTTAAAGTTAGGTACTATTAAAATAAAAACGTTCATAAATGATTTATAGAATCGGAGTTATTAGCCATTTCAACTTTAACAAAAATATGATAGTAAAGAAAAGCTTATTGCACAAATCTGTGATTATTCGGCTGTAAGGTCTGGATATTTGTCAGAGCTCCAAGCAAAAATAAAGCACTAATATTCAGAAACTCCTTTTATTCAATGCTATGTTCATAGATTAGCTCTTTTTGTTTCAAGTTATTGTAAAATCATTAAACCAATTAGTGGTTTAACATTCTTCTTCAATAGTTCTACAAAATGTGCTAATGAACTAGGTAAGAAATTAAAAAAATATTTCCATCTGTAAAAAAATGAGGAGGACATGTAATGAAAAAATTTTTGAAACTTTTTTGAATACTAGAAAGATTTAGTAACAATGTTTGAAATGGTTTTAGAAAAATAAACCCTGTCAAATGGGACACAAAAACATTTAATATGTCATGTAATTGTTAAAAGGTGAAAACCACTCTCTTCAGACTATGCGTAAATAGCACTCTGTATATTAAACAAGAACGAATCTATTTTGGAGTTTTTGATAATTGTTTATAAGTTTATCTTTGCCAACGTAAGTGAAAATTCAGAGTGAAATTAACATATCAGCTAGATGAAACATAGCTTTAATAATTATTAGACTAATAATCAACTATTTATAGTTGACCTCCTTATAAGGAGGGAGAGAGAATCTTGCTTTTAATAACTTTGTTTTAATAATTAATCAGAAATTAATAAATGTAAACATGAAACATTATAGTGCTATTTATCCATAATCATGAGACAGTGATTTTCTTGTCTTAATAACATATGCATTAAGTTATAATAATTTCATGTTTACATTTATTAACTTCTATTTAATTATTAAATTAGGTTATTAAAAGAGATTCTATCTCCATCCTTACATAGTTGACTATTACTCTAACAATTAGTAATATTATATTTCATCGGGTTTATATTCATTTAACTCAAAAATTTCACCTAGATTGGCAAAAGTAAGCTTATAAATATCAAAAACTCCAAGAATAAGTGGATTCATTCCATTCTTAACACTTAACATACAGAGTACTATTTATCCATAGCTTGGGGGAAAGCAGTTTTCTCTCTTAAATTAGACCATGCTAATTTCTTGTTATCATATTTAAATAAATTCAACTGTTGTTTTTAAAAATAGATGAATTTTAAAAAAAGATAATTACTGAGAAGGTGATCAGTCTGAAAATTATTGGGATAAGTCAAATAAACGATTATATATATATATTCCACTGAAAAAATATAAAAATTATATTGGAAGTGAAATCTTTTCATACAGACTTTATTTGTCCTAAAAAAGTTATTTGAACAAAATTCTCTAAAAAGCTTATGGAAATTTAAAACTGCTTTACAACAGATATTTGATTTTACAAAATTAAAAAATAAATTAATAGATGTTTATAATTCAAATGATTTTAAAAGCACAGATGTTCTATAGATTTAAATTCAACCTTTTTACAAATTGGCACTCTATTTTTGACTATACCTGCTACAAGTATCTATAGAAAGATCCTTTTCAGTGTTGAATAATATTAAAAACCATATCTGAAATGCTATTAGACAAAAGCATCCATCAAAATTAGTTTTAATGTCAATAGAAAGGACTTTGCTAAAATGTTTTTTTGTAATCAATTTTTTAATAATCACAAAAAAACATTTTAGCAAAGTAACAGAAGACTTAGTAAAACTAGACCCCCCCCCCATTTAATTTTTAAATAAACTAATTTATAAATATTATTTTATAAATAAATATTTAATTAATTACAAAAAAAAAAAATGAATTGTTTTCCCTCTTTCTAACCTCATTTCATACCATTGATATTATGTCAGAAATTTTTATTTTACCATCAAATAATAATTAATGGCTATAATACTAAAGATACCATTATTTATCATAACTATTTCCAGTTTTACAACTGTTATTATCGTTTACTTTTAAAATAATGACATTATTTAAGGCTTAAACATACATATATATATATATATGTAATATATGCAGGATTCGAACTCAGACTTTCACACGACCCTCAACTCTCCATGCCATCTCATATTGCTGACCCATCTGATCACACACATGTTGAAAAGATAAATAATCACCAATATTCGTATTTCATGCTAAACCAGCAAACATCAGTTGGTCCAGATTACTATCTCCACACATATATACAATCTGTGCTCAGCTTTATATTAAGATAGTCAATCTTCATATATTAATGGACAGGCTTCAAACTACTCCAACTTACAACTCTTCAGCCTTCCATTTTATTGAAAATCTGATGATGGAATGTTCAAAGCTCATGTTTGTGCCAAGGCAAGGCTATCTTAATATAAAGCTGAGCACTGATTGTATATATGTGTGTGAGATAGTAATCTGGACCAACTAAATGATTGCTGGTTTAGCATGAAATACGTATATTGGTGATTATTTATCTTTTCAACATGTGTGTGATCAGGGTGTGTCAGCAATATGAGATGACATGGAGAGTTGAGTCGTATGAAAGTCTGAGTTTGAATTAAACATAGATACTAATTTCTTGCAAAACTGTCCACATAATGCTTATTACTTAGAATATATTGTTAGAAACCTAGCCACTATGATTATTTTTTTCAATAATATAGTTATCAATAACTTATTTAATAACATACAATGATTTTCATGACATTTTTATAATATAATAAAAGATAGAGCTATTCTTAGTATGTAACTTTTTTGAACAAATTACATGCTTTAATTTATACTCAAAAGATTTATATCTAAAAAGAGCCTAACAACTGATTCTATAAATACACTACCAATCATCAAGTATGACTCAGAATAAATTAAATCCTTTTACAAAATGTTAACATTAAATATTATTATAAAGATATGTGTAAAAAAAATAGTAAAGCAAATAAAAGAGAAATTTAATACTGAAATGAATTACAAATTATGAAAAATATTTTTATCAATTACATATAATAAATTTACATATTTCAAACAAACTAAAAAATTATTAAAATGCTAAAATAAATTTACTCCAAGAATTAGAAAACTACTCATTGATAAAATTTATTTTTAAACATCTAATTAATATTATCTCCCTTCTTATCAACATCTGTGAAAATTTTCTAAATTAAAATAACTAAAATAATGTTTTAGATGGAAAATACTGGAGTTAAATTTTTAAGAAAAAATAAAGTTAATCAAATACATTTTAATCAATGTAAGTCAAAATATCTTACCTCTCCTGATTCCATAACTACCATATATAAACTCTGAGTTGTAATAGTCAAGTTTATATTAGAACCTGCATGCATCATGTTGGGTCTTTCTTCTAAAATTCTAGCAATTTTTTTGTCAATCTAAAAAGAAAAAAAATATCAAGTTTCATAATAAAACAAATTTACTTGATGTTTATTGCTTTATATTAGACGAGATTTAATAATTTGCCTCTCTTTTATCATTATTTAATGTTTTCTTCATTTTCTTTTCATTATATAATAAGTATAAAACATTTTTGCAATCAATTAAAAAAATAATAGTTTACTAAAGCAAAGTATGTGTAATTTTATTTCAGTTCTTTATTATTAAATACCAGCTTAAATGCTTTTATAAAGATTTTATTTTATTTTATCCCCTATATAAAAAAAACACCAAATCAACAAACAAAAGATTGAAAAAGTTAGATAATTGGAGCTTGTAATAAGATAAAGTACATAATCCAATTTAAAGTCAAAGCATATTTAACATCATCAACACATCATGCATATTAAGTGACTATGTTATCAGGTATGGGAAAAAGAAATAATCACTAAAAAAAAAAATATTCTCAAATTTTGAGAAATGAAGATTGATTTTCTCCAATTTGCCAATCACTATTTGTTTCATTAGTATATTTTGTGCATTTTTGTCTGCCGTAGATTCATTAATTAGTATTAAATTTTAAGCTCTTTCAATGTATTCTCAAAGATGCAATAAAATATGGTCTTCATATTTTCCTGACATCTTCACTAAAATATTCTTTATTACATTTTTATACATTTCACAATAGAAAGGATTCTAATGTGATATATGCCACTTGAAATACTTGATGGTATCTCGCATAAATATGGTTAGCAGAAAACTAAATTACGTACATAAAATAAAGCAATATATTTTTTAACGTTAAATATTCAACTATGAATAATAAAAAAAGTATAACCAATATTTGTAGTCTAAGTATGCTATACGAACGCTTTCTCAGCAAGATCTCTTTAAACGATGGCTTCATTAAATGCAATAGACATATTATGAAATCTAGTTCATAGCATTTAAATGTTTTTTATCACGTAAAATGGATTAAAAATAAAGTTACTGATAATAAATTTTGGCTAGTCCTTATACACATTTTGCTTCAACAAACATGAAGAAATTATGTCAAAAAAATTATAACTTTTTATTCAAATCAATAATAATAGAGATAAAATGATGCCAGACAATGCCCACATGTTTATGTCATTAAATATAAGGAATCAAGTTGCTCTTATGTTTATTACGGCTATATTTATAATAAAGTTAAAATAGATCCTACTGCAACTTCAATATTTTTAGAATAAAGAATATTTGGTTTTATTTTCAAACCCAATGAAGTATAAATGATTAATATTAAAGAGATATGACTTATCAATAATGTACACTCATTAATGAATAAAAAATCTAATAATGTTCACTTAAATGTATACTTTTGTATTTCTGGTTTTATTTTGAATAAACAGTGCCATTTGATAAGAGTGCTTAATACCAAAAATGCATTAAAGATTGTTTAGTATTAGCAATGTTTGCTCATGTATTAAGCAGTAATAGTATTACTTTCAATTTTTATCATTATTTCAATGTCAGATTTTTTCTTATCGGTACTTAACTTAAAGCCAATATCAAAGAACCATTTAAATAGCGAAAATAGTCAAAATTCAGTATAATCTACTAGAGCGAACACTCAAAATCTTCAAAACAAGAATATGAGTGAAATTTAATATTCTAATCCTTTGCATAGACCTGCTATGATATAAAAATCGAAGTTTTGAAAAAAATCATAGTCTATTTGAAAGCCTATCCCTAAAACTCAGAAGTTGATTTTGAGGATGACTTATACTATTCAATATCTTTTATGAATCAATTATTATTATTTATTTATTTTTTACCATTATGCCAAAGAAAAATTATTTAAATTCTGTTGATCTTTAAAAGATCATAAAATGACTATACTGATATAAAATTGTTTGCTGAATGTTGGAATTAGAATTATGCATTTACTTACCTATTATAGGTAAACTTAAGAGCATGCTATAACTCTAAACAAGCTTTTATTATTTATTTTTTATTATGATAAATGCTACTACAAGAGAAGGCATTCAAATCATCTTTGTCTTAGATTGTCCCCATACCCAGACCAGTTTCGACCTATGGGTCTCTTCAGTGAGGAGTTGGGACACTGGATGGGGACAATCTAAGATAAAGATGATTTGAATGCCTTCTCTTGTAGTAGCATTTATCATAATAAAAAAAAAACTTGTTTAGAGTTATAGCATGCTCTTAAGTTTACATATTGGTAAATGCAAGCTATATATATAAGTCATGTGACATCTGACTTTTTATTATTACTATTACTTATTATAGGTAAAATGCCTCAATGCTATAAATTTAAAAATAATTTTGGTATTTATACGTTTACCAATACATGGAAAGTTTTTATTTACTGTTTATTAAATCATTGATATTATAAAATTATATGTTAATACTATAATTTATTACAATTTTATATTTACATTTGAGTTTTTCACCACAGACACACATATTTACAAAAAATAAATTATTAAAGTATCTTTACACATGCATTAAAGGTGAAACTAATTTATTAATTTTTATCAATAAATCAGGGATCTTTTTGACAAAATTTCTGCATTAATTCGGAATCGTAGTAGGATTTATACATGTGAATAATAGTTATCTTAAGCATTTAAATTAGTTTCCTTAACTACATATCATTGAATTGTGAAAATTATTATAAGTTAATATATTTCACATAATAAAGACACAATATTTATCATTGGATTTCAAAAAGCAAAGTCATTTACTAATATATATTTTTATATTATTCCTACTTTAATTCCATAAAAACTCACTGCTATGAACTGTATTACCCTAAAAGCACATTTAGCCATCAAGTACTAAGATCAAGGCAATGATATTCTTGATCATTATTAGTGATAATTTTCTATTTCTTGCACTTCTTTAACACAATCTAAAATTTTATGCAATAAAATTAATTTACATTTAATCTTTCATTAATCAAACAATCATTAAATACAGTTTTGTTTTTAAAAGTTAAAAACATATTATTAAAGAAATTAATATTCAAGTGTTTTAAGTAAAAAAAAAAAGATTCAATTTTTATATTACAAAAATAATAAATTTTCCCATATGTCATAGCATCAGCCGGAGGAGAACCTGCAACAACGGTCTGCAACCAATTGCTTACTTGCAACGCCGCTGCACTGACCTCTTGGCTAATTTTAATCAGATTTGAAATAGAAATCCAACAATTGTGACTGAATAGAAAATAATTATTATAGAAAATAAAAAAAAACTGACTGATAAAAAATAAAATGTCTGCCTTAATTCTTGAATTTATAATGACAAGTGTATATTAAATAAAATTAAAGAAAATAATATATTTTGCAATAAAAAAAAACAAGTATTAGTCAATCCATGCACAAAATGTGTATGAAATAAAAATAAGCAAGTTTAAATAAAAGAAAGCAAAAAACTTAGATCGTGGCATGTTTTAGTGAAAGAAATAGATAGCAAATCACATAACTATGAGGCCAAATAATTTCTAAAAATAGAACTATTCATAATAGCCCATCAAATACTTTTCAGTAACCAAAAAAATAATAATCATTGAAATTAAAATTTGATATTGTAAAACTGAAATTTATAAAAAATAAAATAGCTATATTTATTATTGAATTTATAATTACAAAAATACATTAAATATTAACCTTTTGTGTATTTTTATTTCATATACTTTCATGGATTACTTTCTTTCGTTTAATGCATATTTTTTATTGGAAAGTATATTATTTTTATCATTCAAAAATAAATAGATATTTTATTTATTTTGATTACTATATCTTTTTCCCAACTGTAAATATTAGGAAGCTGATACACCATATACTATGAAAGCACCAAAAATTATCAATAAATAATTTTTGCTCTCTCTAAATTAAAAATATCTATAAATGATTATCAAAAAAATAAAAAATATAGCAAGGTACTAGTGATCTAGGTGTTCTGTGGCCACTAGTCGATGCTGTAGTACCATGCAAGAAGGCTTTAGGTCAGATAGAAGTATAGGAGATAGTTTGTTTGTAGTTACACAACATATGGAGATGAGTAGGCATTTAGGTAGATCATTATATATGAGTTTTATAGATATAGAGAAAGCATATGATAGAGTAAATAGAAATAGATTATGGGTAAGGTTAGCCAATTTGGGAATGGATGAAGCTTTAGTAAATATTATTAAGAAATTATATGAAAATAATTATTATACTTACCAATTAGGGGATATAGAATCAGTTAAAGTTAAAAATGGAGTGGGATTAAGGCAAGGATGCCCTATGTCACCGATTTTGTTTTTGTTGTTTTTGAGTGAAATGGAGAAAGCAATAGAAAGACTAGGAAGATGGGTAGAGATACCGTTAATAGGTGGCAAGGAAGTATATACTTTTTCGGGTCTTTTTTTTGCAGATATCTTTTTGTGTGCAGAAAGAAGGACAAGATAAGAAAATTATGTTGAGGACATGTGCAAGGATGGGTAAAGAGATGGGGATTAAATTTAGTGAAGAAAAATCAAATATAATGATGGTTAATACTGGGGAAAGAGAAGATGTAGAATTCTTATTGGGAGATATAAAGTGCGGTGGACAGATATAGGTATTTGGGAATTATCTTATGTAAACAGGAAAATTGCTTGGATGAATGGGAGAAAAAATTGGTAAATGAAGCAAAGAAAAGAAAGGGTTTGGTAAAGAAATTAACAGTATTTTCATATAATAAATATGATGTAGCTAGAATTGTATGGAAGGGAGTTGCAGTAGCAGGGTTAACATATGGTAATGATGCATTATGTGTTAGTAAAAGGGTTTTAGATTATTTAGAGAAAATACATAGGGAAGTAGGAAGATATACATTAGATGCAGAGATGTGGACAGCAAAGGAGGCAATTCAAGGGGAAATGGGATGGTCAAGTTTTTATATGAGAGATGCAAAAAGTAAAATAAAAATGTTTGGTAGGTTGCAGTTTAGGAATAGTAAAAGAATAGTCAAAATAGTGTTTAATTGGGTTATGAGTAAAGGGCAGGTAACAAGATGGGTAAGAAAGGTAATGCGGTATGCAAAAGATTTGAATAAAGAATTTATATCAGTATACTTGTATAAAAGGTGGGATGATTGTGTTAGGAGAATTATTGAATGTTATAGTGGTAAGGAATGGGATAAAAGAATAGAAGCATTAATAAAAAATAGGGAGTTGGAGAGATGGAGAACTAGTATGGAGGGTAAGAAGAGTTTAAATATATATAGAAGTAAACAGAACATTGGATGCAAGTTAATTTATGATAATAGTAAAGAAAGTAGTTTATTGTTTAAGGCTCGAACAGGATCGTTAGCAACCAGAAAATATACATGTAAATGGAAAACTATGGGTGATTTAGTGTGCAAATTGTGTAAGGAAGGTATAGAAAATATTAGGCATATGTTGATTGAATGTAAATGCTTGAAAGCAGAAAGGGTACAGATAATGAAGTTATGGGAGAATAGATATGAACAAAGTGATTATACAGAAAGTGAGTTATTGGTTTTTATGCTGGGTTTGCGGAAAGATAAGGGGGATTTAGATATAAAGGCCATAGAGTTGACAAAGATTATGTTGTGGAAATGGGATGGGGCAGAATATGGGAAGACTTAGAGTGGGAAATGGAAAATAAAGTGGCTAACAGGTTTATCTGGGCATAATTGTTGAGATATTCTTGACTTCGTTTAAGGAGAAGCCAAAATACATCACATCACCAAAAAGCCTGCAATTAATAAATTTCTATCCAAAAATCGCTGAAATCGAAAAATTAAAATGCCTAAGGCAAAGTAAATTGAACAAATCCTTCTAAAATACAAATCAAAAAGAAATCAAAGAAAACGCTATGAAATTCAAATTACAAAAACAAAAATTGGTGAAAATATGTCACACGCAATACCCCCCTCCTCCACATGAAGAATTTGATCAAAAATAAGTAAAATGCAAATTACAAAAACCAAAAAAATCATGAATGCTATTTTCAAAAGCCTATGAAATAAAATAAAAAAAACAATAATAAAAGCCTATGAAATGAAACAAAAACTATAATACTAAATCTCAAAAATTCCGCTGACTTTGAACACTATTACTTGGAAACCTTAATAACAGATCAATACTTATAAAGTAATTAAATATAGATAACGAGCTTATAGCTATTTAAAAAATAAGAGTAGCTATAAAATACAAATTACAAAAACAGAAATTGGTCTAATATATAAAATAACCGCCTCCCCCCCCCCCCGCACAATCAAAAATAAGTACTTTTCAAAAATATACTAAATTTCATCAATATTTAAAAAATAAGACTTTCAACATTTGCAAATATGCCTGTGCAATCAGATTTCAAAGCAGCGATGTATATAAGTTAAAAAGCAATGTGAACATTACACTGGAGAGTTTCTAATTGTCTTTCCCAAAAATTTATCAAATTAAGTATTCTCTGTTTTATTAAGATAAAAGAGTTAAGAAATTTAACAATAGAAAGCTAAATATCTATGCAATTTTAAAAGTTAGCAACTGATAAATAATTGCGTAAACATTTCGTTATATATGTATGTTATATGAGATTCTTAGGAAACGTCACAGTTTGTACTTGCAAAATGAAATGTGACATAATAGACTTCTCACAATTGCTTCCGTAATAGCCCTTTCACATGAAAAATATAATTGCTTGGGTTGACAAATTTAATCAAAATGTAACTGAATTAATCTTTTGAAATACCTTAGTTTTATTATGATGTATTAATTATTTTTGAGTGCTAAAAATACATGTTGTTAGTATTATTTTTATTTTTTGACGGTGTTAATATGAATTAATTTTTCACACAGATGAATACAATATTAAACATGTATGCACAAACTTTCAGGCAACATTTCAAAAACCCGCACTGAAATTTAAGTAGATACAGTGTCTTACTATCTTTTCTTACTCAAAATGAAGAAAATTTGACATCTCCCAAAGACAGAACATGAGGTAGTGGATTTCTGCCAAAGTTAAAGTGTTCTACTCTCTTAAATTGCATTGGGATGTTATATTTTGTGGAACTACCTTCTTTAAATAACTGTTGCTAAAGCCTGCTGTTAATTTCTGCCATCATTGTTGTAATTTTTAAACTACCAAATAACAACTGTTGAACTACCTTCTTTAATCTGCTGTTGTTAGTTAAATGTGCTGCAATCTGTTTGAAAAAAGCTTCTATAAATAATTTTGCTCTAATAAGCCTCAAAATGTGAACGTTCTTTTTAATGGATTTTTATGCTGCAAACATCAAGTGCCTACTACAAATGCCGGACAACTCAGCCTGGAAGAAAATTGATAATATTTTTTTTACTGCAGATCTCTATAAATCTATTTTAAAAACTTACAATATTTAAATATGCCATAATTTCAAAACAGAGAATACTTAATTTGATAAATTTTTGGGAAAGACAATTAGAACCTCTCTAGTGTAATGTTCATATTGCTTTTTAGCTTATAATAATCACTGTTTTGACATCTGATCGCACAAGCATATTTGCAAATGTGGAAAGTCTTTTATTTTTTAAATATTGATGACATTTAGTATATTTTTGAAAAGTACTTATTTTTGATTGTGGGGGGAGGAGGGAGGCGGTTATTTTATATATTAGACCAATTTCTGTTTTTGTAATTTGTATTTTATAGCCACTTTTATTTTTTAAATAGCTATAAGTCATTGTTATCTATATTTAATTACTTAATAAGTATTAATCTGTTATTAAGGTTTGTGAATTATTATACTCCACATAATAGTGTTCAAAGTTAGCGGAATTTTTTTAAAAAATATACTGCATTCCCGCTATCCGCCATTAATGAAGCTTTGTTAATTTTTTTTGAGATTTAGTATTATAGTTTTTGTTTCATTTCATAGGCTTTTATTATTGGTTTTTTTATTTTATTTCATAGGCTTTTGAAAATAGAATTCATGATTTTTTTGGTTTTTGTAATTTGCATTTTATTTATTTTTGATCGAATTCTTCATGCGGGAGGGGGTTGCATTTGACATATTTTCACCTATTTCTGTTTTTATAATTTGAATTTCATAGCATTTTCTTCGATTTCTTTTTGATTTTGCATTTTAGAAGGATTTGTTCGATTTACTTTGCCTTAGGCATTTTAATTTTTCGATTTCAGTGATTTTTGGATAGAAATTTATCACTTGCAGGCTTCTTGGTGGTTCTTGATGGTACTACAGCATCACCTAGGGGCCACAGTAGTACCTATAACAATTAAAATGAATTAGGTGACTGAAGAGAGCTTGAAAGTCTGGGCTAAATCACCTCTAATTACATCTAACTTAAAAAATATATACTATACTTGTATTTAAATATCTACAGATTCAGCCTGTATTCTTCTCATCTCTCTTCTGTGTATTTAAATGGTCTTAAGGTCCTATATATGAGAGATCAGAATGACTTACGGTCAACATGGGTATGTCAACAAAATTGACAAACAAGAACTTTGACCATGCCATGATCAGATTTTTGATGATATGGATGGCTGAAAAGAGGAGAAGATTGAAGCCTGTCCATTAAAGTTTGAAGTTTTGCTACCTTAATATCAACTGAGCACTGATTATATATAAGGGTAGGAGATGATGATCTAGGCCAAACGATGAGTGCTGGTTCAGCTCGAAATAATATATCGCGAGATCATTTAACTTTCTCACATATAAGTGGTCATGTATATCGATTATATAAAACTGAGTGGATGACAGAAGGGAGTTTGTAAGTCTGGGTTCAAATCCCCTCTAATTACATCTAGCTTAAATATATATATGCTATAAATAATAATTAACACTAAAAAAATGGAAATTTTAGAGTATGTATTTATTGTTTTAATAATAAAGTTAAGCATAGCTGATTAAACTGAAATTCAAATGCAAAATAAAAACTAAGTTAGAAGTAATTAGGGGAATGTAATGATATACATGACATTAATATGTGAGATCCTGAAGGTTTGTGATAATGGCGTTCTAGTTGTATTTTTATATTGGACTATTTCCATCATCTAATATGAGTACTCAATGTCTTTAGTATAACGGTATGTTTCTTTTTCATGAATCGAGGTAATCACATCTAACTATAATCAGACTTAGGGTCTTCATATAAGATGTCATGGATGAAACGATGCAATTATAATCTAAAATTGAATCCGCATTAAACAAGGTAATTTAAAATCAAATTATTCAATACCAATCCAAAGTCAGAATAATTCATCCAATCTACACCTCTATTAATAATCTCGTTATGTGCAAAATTCGAACTCAGGGTAGATGTTGTGTTTGACTCTCTTCCGGCGTTACCATCAATATCCCATAGTAATAATTAATTCAGTAATAAGAAAAATAAAAAAAATAATTTATTTACGATACTAGTATATTAAATTGATAATATATATATATGTGTGAGTATGTACACTTATAAATATTTGTTTTGTAAAATAACTAAATAAATCAAACAAATAAGAAACCTGTTTAAATTTAAAATCGACTTTAACAAATTTATTAACAAGTAACAATATGATAACAATAATAAATAAGAAAAAATTATGATAACATGTGTTTATATATATTCCTATTATTTATAACATTAAGTTAATTATAATAACCTTCCCTTATTACCATAATAGCAATATATTTCATAACACACTCTTTTCAAAAATTTACAAAAAATAATAACTGTAATAGTAATAATCAGCCATTAAGCTAATGCACATGCACTTTGTGGAATACTCTCACTTCCAAACACAAGATAAAGTCTTTGTGAAAAGATAGAATGAATCCATCTATCCTTTCCACCCAAACGTTTATATATGGGCAAATCTTAAGCATTTGGGAATGAGAGCATGAAGATGTTAAGCAATCACTTTAAATTACCGTTACTATGCCTGAATGGATGATGCTTGTGAAATTTACTAGAATTTACAATACGTCATTCTTAGATGAAATTAAACATATATAAATGAAATATTTATTTCATATAGCACGATGTTTTTATAAACTGTAATAATAATAATCAGCCATTAAAAGCTAATGCAGATGTGCTTTGTGGAATTTTAACTATAAATGAATACTCTCACTTCCAAACACAAGATAAAGTTTTTGTGAAAAATAGAATGAATTTGTCTATCTTTTCTACCCAATTCCCAAATGCTTAAGATTTGCACATACATAAACATTTGGATAGAAAGGATAGATGGATTCCTTCTATCTTTTCACAACGACTTTATCTTGTTAAAATTTCAAAAAAAAAAAAACTAACTAATTATAAATTCAAAATTATGTGTATAAAAAAAATAATACACATTAAAAAATCCTTGTAAAGTGACATTAGTATTATAAATGAATCCCTGTGTGCATTGTTATATTATGAAAACAAATAAATTTCACACAAAGAGATTAGTCTTTCACACAAGGAGTAACAAATATTACTAAGTTTAAATGAAATTTTATAGTGTCATGTAAGATTTAATGTGGAGAATGACAAATTCCTATCTCCAAATTGAAATAGTTATCAAGTTTATGGTTTACCTCAATCAACATTGCTTTTAATATATATATATAGAAGATCTAGATTTTATTAAATAAATTTAAAAAAAAGGTTCAACTTAATGATCTTCCCTTCTCATTATTTTGATAGAAATAATTTTATGAAATGGAGTACTCCAATGTTAACGATTTTAAAAAACAAAAGAAATAAAGTTGATATTATATTGCACATCAATATATTTGAAGAAATTGAATAGAAGGATAATTTTGTATTTCCTTCCTAGATGAGATGAAAAACGTTCTTGAATATTAAAATTCCAAGTTCTTGGTTATTCATCCTTCACAGTTATTCTATCCTTTAAGATTTTTTTATATTGTATGTAATTAGTATCTTCTTCTCCAGGTTACTCCATTATTAATCAGCTCTTTATTAAAAACTACGATGATAAAATACATGTATATTTTAGGCAATGAGTAGGAATTAAAAATTACATCGTTAGATTAAAACATCAGCATTACATTTAGTCATTATTCATCTTCATGAATTCTTGGTTTCTTAAATATTTAATTTGAATAAAACATTTAGAAGAAATTTCTTTATGTTAAAATTTTGATTTAGAATGATCTTCCAATTTTTTATAGTTAATAAATAAAAAAATATATTAATAATTACTCTTTAAAAGTATAAATCATGAAATTTCATTCTCTTTATAAATTTGGAATTCCTTTATAATATGATTTTTTATCTTTAAGAAAGTTCTTAAAACTACTAATCTTTTTTTTCTTTTATTAGTTCGTTAACCAAAGATAAGATTAAATGATAAAAATTTAAGTTTGTTTATATACTGGGATTAATTTCCGGTAGCATATATAATATTACAATTCCTGATTTAATATTCTAGTATTGTTGACATAATTATCATTTATAATTGAATTCTAAATTTAATTTCCTTTGTTTTAAATACAATACGATGTTGACCTGAGGTTGTATTGATCTCTACATCTTAATTAATAAAATACAATTAATTGAAAACAATTATTTATAGATGTATGTAAATAAAATAAGATAACTATTCATCTAATTTGATAGTTTTAAAGTTTAAATTATTTTATATATATTTTTTTTAAAAAATAATAATTCTGCTAATTATAAACTTATAATTATATATATTTTTCTTATGTTTTGATATGAGTTTTTTCCACAGCATTGGCTGTAACTCTTACAACAGAAAAATTTAACTTTATTTAAATATTCCAAATACATTCAACTGTTAATAATAGCACATCAAACAAGTTAGTATATGCACAACATTTTGAGAGGTATTATTCTCCCCTCTTCTTCAGGTGTTGCTGGCATGACCAGTGACAGTACTAACATAGGATTCAAACCTGGACCCTTACATTCTTAAGTATCGAATTTTAAGGTAACACTCTAACTAGTTGAGCCATCCTGCCAAAGGCAACGGTCAGTAGAAATTTCATATACTTATCTATGAGGTTCCTTCTGATTTCTCCACTTTTTCTTCTTAAAGGTGTTTTCCATACATTATGTATAGTCACACTAGGTTTCCTTATGGGATTGTATGCCACTGTAATATGAGCAGCTTCTTTAAATTTTCTTCTTTGTACATTTTCTTCTCTATCTAATAATATTTTTGTATTTTTCCAATTGAACATTGGCACATACATGGTCTCCGACCTTAGACACATCTGTTTTCTCTCTTCTAATCATCAGTATGTTTTCTTGCAAGCATTTCTCAGTAGGACAACTGGTCTCACCAATATATGTTCTTCCACATTCACATAATATTTCATAGATGCAGTTTTTTCTTTTCGGCAGTTCAAGTTTACGCTTTGTAGATGTTAGAATTCTTCGTAGTGTGGGTATGGCTCTGGAAAGCTGTTCTGATGTTATACTGATGGCAGATTTTCTTTAATTTGTCTGCTATTTTTGGAATGTATGAGTACACTACAGTACCAATAATTGTCTTTTCTCATGATGGTTCTTTTTGTTGACTATTTAACATTTTCTTAATAACAACTGATGGATAACTATTTTTCATAAGAGTTTGTTCTATAAGATCTTTTCTTTTTCCAAATCGCTGGATTCTGGAATATTTAAATAAAGTTAAATTTTTCTAAAGACATTCAGTACTCATATTAGATGATGGAAATAGTCCAATATAAAAATATAATATGTGAGAGTTTAATATAAGTAGCAGCTCTACATCCATACTGTAACTGTATGAAAAGTAGAGCTGCTTTAACCCAATCTAGAGATGCAGGTTGAGGGGTTCGAACCTCACCTACTCCTCTAGATTGCCACTAAGCGACTTACTCCCCAAAACCTCACTAAAATTTCTTCTCAATGTATGCCCGGTGGTCAGGGAAAGATAAGACTCGAAGGAGGAATTTACAAATAAGAATAAGTGGTATGTGAATGCATTAAAAATATAAAAAAAAGATTTATTGTTCACAAAAGAATTAACGTTTATTATATACAAAAGAAAAACACAAGATCACTATCTAAAGAGGTGGTCATTGACTTCTCAAGTCTACCCGAGAGCATCAATGGACTGACAATAACTATATATAGGCAGTAAACATCGGTTTTAGTTCACAAAATTATATTACATTTACTTGGCATGGGATGAATGATTTTTGGAAGAGAGAGAGAGTAAAAGGGATCACTCAGAGGTGGCAGAGAAAGAAAGAAAAATCAAAA
The DNA here is from genome assembly GCA_028023455.1 of Epiperipatus broadwayi. NCBI lineage: Eukaryota > Metazoa > Onychophora > Udeonychophora > Euonychophora > Peripatidae > Epiperipatus > Epiperipatus broadwayi. Next base: position 6,183,808 of record JAQFVV010006223.1, on the reverse strand, counting down.
CAAACAAATTACTCATTAAATAGATGTTCTTGGAGCTGTAATAAAAACATAGCCTGTAACTTAAATTTGAACCCCTTTCTTTTCTTTCCTTTTTCTACATCCCCCACATCATCAGGTTTTCTGCGTAGTGCTTTGAGCATAGAAGATAATCAGGCTTAATAAAACAAATATATTAACTAAATGTATTACTCAGAGATTCGTTGTTTTTCTCCTTTTCTTGGCAGGCAGTTTTTCCAGAGATATTTCTCTCTATGAGGAGTGTAGAACGAAATGAGGCTGGATAGCGCTCCGGCTCTAAAACATAGTAGGGTGAGAAGGAATTCGTTCGCAGAATGTGATCCGAGTTCAGAACGGAGCATAAAGCTTATGTCCAGTCACTAATAGGTTTTATGTATAACGATTTCCGGAATCTTATCCGGAGACGTCCGTAAGATAAGTCCAATGATATGGAGATTGAAATAAAACACAACTTATAACGATATTTCCGACTCCCCAAGTAATACACGAACGATTAAGACGGAATAATAATCTGTTTAAAAAAAAATCAAGCCTGAAATTAAATACTAATATCTAAATTCTCATGGCACAAAGCTCTCACAAAACTGAGGTAAAAATTTAGATTAAAAAGAAATCCCCTTATATTATCGATCTTTACATAATCGTTTAGATATATATGTTTACTAGTGGCTTAATAAAAGGATACGAGAACTCCATTTAACCAACTCTACCCACCTCTGTTAATGGAACTTCTTTAGCATTTCTAGATTATATAAACACTCTCTCTCCCACTTAAATATACATGTTATTTTCAAGCATTTCACCCCAATTATATGACTACATATATGGTCATATGCAATTCTAATTCGGAATGAAAAAAGCAAAATGTGAAACCAAAAAAAAAACTATAAGCTGAGTTTAGTTTCAATTATTTTGCGTTTTTCTTTAAGTAAACCGAAATAAGAACGATCTACTGATTTCCTTTTCAACAAAATAAAACAAAAACATTAATCTAATTTAGAATGATTTTTGCGCTTCTGCGGAGATAAAATACCTTGTATATATATAAAAAAACACAAATGACAGAATATTTTATTATTCTGCTTTTTAATAAAATGTTTTAAAACTAGTTAAATCACCCACATATATATATCAAAGAACTAAATGTATGTATACGTTTTGTTGATGATAATATTTTAAAGTAAACCAAACACTAATACAAAATTTATATTACCGGCAATTTTTGAAATGCGTACGTCTTTAGCTAGATAGTCTTATGGAGATTCCAGTGCACTACACAAGTAACGGCTTATTTTGATTTTAGTTCCTTCATTATCCATGACTGGCAGCAGGCATTTTGTCAGGCAAGAATGTTTTCTAGTACCAACTCTACATTATGATATTATACCTTTCCAGCTCCAGCAAAACAGGAAACCGTCGAGAGAGAGAGAAAAATCTACTTGGCCATTTCCATTATAGCACCCGAAAATTCTTTTAAGTTTCTTTGAATGTTGATGGTTCCAAACTCTACAGCAGGGAGCTAATATAAACTTATTTGTGGGAGCTTTTACCCACAAGTTAACTATATTTCTTCTTCACTAAAATATCTTGTGCTATTTTTCAGTCCTAGCGGTGGAACTGAGCCAGGCAAAAGCTGCGCAGAAACTAAACTGTTCTCTCTCTATCCACTCAACTTGTTAGCCATCTTGCATTCCAATCCCCATTGTTCTCTATCTTATTTTTAATTACAGTCCTTCTTTAATTAATTATTTCTTTTTTATCTAATTAATCTTTCTTCTCTAATGAGTTCTAGAAATTTTATTTCTTTATCTAAAATAAAATCTTTTCATTTTATTTTCTAAAATTAAAAAGAACATTCCGTAATTTTTTTCCTACTTTAAATTTAGTCTACATTCATTGTGGTTGAACTCAGGGTCTTTAGTTAAACCACAGTGAATGGCGAAGCAGACATATATATATTCCATGTGTATATATGTATAGCTTCAATACATAATTTTAGGTTTATATAAGAAGTATAGTAAAACAGCATCTAAATGGCCCAATGAAGAACAAAGGTTATTAATCACAAGGCTAATCAACTTCTCAGTAGTGCGACTTTATTTTCCATAAACTCTAATTACAAAATGACCCATTACTAATAAATAATTCATGGTTACGTTTATGTATTTGACTAAAAAAAATCTTATTCTTAATTCATAAGACATTAATTCACTAGTAAAATTAAGTAGGTGAAAACTGATTAAAACTTACAGTCTTGGTGATGCTACTAATAGAAAATTTGGATTATTAAAAATCTAAGCAATGACAGTTATTAAATTCTAAAAACAATATTCCATTGAAATTATATGCTAGCTTTTCTTCAGAAGAAATGATAAGGAGTTGAGACATCAAAGTACTATAAGTAGACTACTATTAATTTAAAAATCCTAGTTACAGGGCTTTTTTTTTTTTTGATTTGCAATTTTTCCAATTTCACAAATAAACCTTTACATCTATAGTTTGTATATACCAAAATTCTTTTATATATTATATTAATTTATTGTATTAAAATAATGAATATGCTTATGAATAAATTTTATTTAACAATAATTAAAACAATAAATTAAAGCAATTCTTAGTAATTTGTTCAAATAATAGAAGTTTTTGAATTAATGTTTTGATTCATGGATGTCTATTCTCTATCAGGTTGCACTCAAACTGCCGTCTTAATGCAATTAATTTCAAAATTACATACTGTGGCATCATCTTTAATAAGCTGTAATATTAAAGCATGTAATAACTAAAATAAGAATGCAGATATTCATTTAAATTTAGTTGTTTTCAAAAGAAATGTTTTTAAATAAAGATCTAATCAAAAATAAGGAACACCAGTAATACTCTTAAGAAAATATTTTATATAATATAGATAATGTCTTATAGTCTTAATAGGAGCAATTAAATTCCTGTAGTATGTGAGCTTTATACAAGTTATTATTTTCACAAAGTTAAAAAATTAGAAGAAAAAAAATCAATAAATTCTAAAAAAAAAAAAATTCATATTACCTTACGTTTTTTGTCTGTTGTTTTTAAACCAGCTGCTTCACAAACTCTGTTAATGCATTCTCTTAAAAAAAAAATGCACATCATAACAACAGTTTAGGATAAAAAAATTTAAAATATAAAATAAAAATTATTATTTATTTACATTCACTTCTATTTAAAAACTTCTTATGCCAGAAAAAATCTCACTATTATAATCATAATTTTTAGTTATTACATTAAAATAATTTTAAGAAATTTCTTAAAAAAAAAAAAGTAAGATAATGTATTTCATTTATTTAGTTAAATTTCAAGAAAAGATATTTTGTATAATAACTATTCTTTTATTAGAATGAAAATTATTAGCTTTTGTTCAATTATTTATTATGTAATCTATTCGGATTATAATACAATATTTGGGATATGAAAATTAAAGAAGCAATCTTAATTAAGAGTATAAAACCAAGTCTTAATAGAGATTTCGGGGTAAAAACAATAATTTTATAAACAATTGTTAATAATAATTAAAATTTGAAAAGGTTAAAAGAAAAAAGTTAAAGAAAATGACAATAGAGGGAGTGTTAAACAAATACAAATTTTGAATTTTTTTATCAGTTAGGTTTTGGTAATAGAATCAACTAGAAGTAAGTAATTTTTTGTAATAAAAAAAAAAAAAAATTTGTAATGTGGGTAAAGTTAATTAATAGAAATATTTAATAAAAATAAAACAAGATTAGAAGTAGATTTTATAATATAAGAACAATGATAATAATATCCATTAAATAGTAAAATAAATGTTAAAGTTATAATTATTATATTAAATAATATTTAAAAAATAAAATAAAGTGATATAAAATAAATTAATATAAAATATTGATAAAATTATTTAGAAGATAAGGTAATAAAATGGGAAATATTTATAAAAATCATATTAAAAAGTATAATTATTTTTGTTTATATTGTGTATAATTATGTATATCAATATGTGGATAAGTGTAATAATTGTATAATTATATATTTGAATATTGTAGCTCTGATGATGACTGCAGGACAGTCGAAACTGTTAGTGTAATACAAATAAAAGTATTGATAAAGTGTATAAGAAGGTGTAAATGATATGATATGCTATGATAGAAATCAATACATAGGAAAAGAAGAAGTAGAAAATTATATTACGTTCTAATATAGCAAACATTTCTTAAAATTTTTTAAAACTTATGTGTGGTTTGTTGATATGTTTACAGAAAGATTATATATATTTATACACTAGCCACCGACATGAATAACCCACGTTAATCACTTTTTGTTTTTTAATTTTAAAAAATCCCTGTAGTTTGAATTATTAAATTTATTTTATTTAAAATTTGTCAGTTTTATTATTTCTGTGAATGGAATTTATAATACATTTATTGCTATTTTTTAAAGTTAGCAGGAATTTATAATCAATTTATTGATATTTTTTAATGTTAACAATAAAAACATTCATCAGGATTATGGGATAACTATGCCACTGAAAATGTGTAATTATCCATAATCAATCTTGGTGTCTGGGATTATCCTTAAGTACCAATGATTTACTTTACATCAACATAGTCTAGAACCAGATGATTGTATCAAAGAGACCTCTAGATTAGTTTCTGGCTATTGGCCTTTGCCAATGCGAAGCATTGGGTTAGAACAATCAATTCTAATGATAATTATTAGACATCATAAATTTTGAACCCAAACTAATTTGCTAATTGAGTTACATACTGGTACTAAGTCAATTATTACATATTTTAGTATCCTCAGTTTTAAATGTGAATTAGAAAAATCCTGTTATACTTCATTTTTATACATATCATCTATTACCCAAAAAGTTTTAAGTGCCTGCATTTAGATTACAATTGATGTCATTAAAAGATACAGTTAGAAAAACATGTTTTGGATCTAAATTCAGTGTTTAAATACCTTCAAGTCAATAATTTAAACAGAATAATAAAGGTAACGATGGATATTGCATTGATATTTGCAATACAATGCACCTCAATGATGAAGGTCAAGACTCTGGGATCTGCTTTGTACTACTACCTGGTATCCATTGCTTACCCATTTTTCAAAGATAGAGCACAGATTACCAAATGAGTTGCAACTCATAGTTTACATGTTCAATAAGGCAGTTTATGCATTGAGACTCATCAGTGCATTAATTTTCAAATTATATCTATATAATCAAATACACGTAAAAAGCAGCACACATGAGCCAAAGAGAAATATGTGTGTGTATATTAATAAGAGAATAATGTATGTTAAAATACATAAAACAACCATTATTTCATATTATATTTTTTTACATAAATATTTTATAAAATATTTTACATGATGGATCTCTTTCAAATCCCATCACGTAAATTTTTCAATTTATTGTTTACTGATAATGCTGGTAGACCAAGTGTTATATTATTTGGAATGTTATTTCAATGGCACACTGCTTATCATATAAAATTAATCATGTTAAATTAAAATATGATGTTCAATATTAAAAAAAAAAACTCACTTACTTGGCAATTTGAGATCTCAAATCTAAATCAAGTGTGCGCATTGAAGTATTGATCCCAAGGCATCCAATGTACTGCAAAATATTAAAAAGTTTCTGATTTTTACAATTAGTACTTTTAAAAACTGATAAGTTACTGAATTATAATAAATAACATATTTAAAAAATATTGATAAAAATGAACTCAACACTATACAAAATCACTCTTATCAGTGGTGAAGGATGCATCAAATTACATTCATGGTTTTCTTTTATGCTCAAGACACCAACATTTATTTAATTATCCAGGTTATACCTACAAGTTCAAAACAGATAAATATATCCATTTTCCAACCAATATTGGGTGCCAAACTAAAAAAAATCATGAATTTGTTTGGGAAATCATCAGCTATCTAAAAAAATCTCCAAAGTTCAAGTTTAATCAATAACATAGTGAACTAAAGCATTAATCACTAACCCACCTCAAATCTTTTAACAATATATTTAAATTAAGTCATATTAAAAATATTCAATTGTAAATTCCAAAACTATCCACTAAATACATTATTAATTATATGTAAGAGTAGACTTATTTCATTTTTTTTAAATTTATCAATTTTCCACTAAAGTACTAAATAAAATATTATTAACACTATTTCTATGAAAATTTGGCCCGTCATTAAAAATAAAACAAATTCAATATTTGTGCTTTTTTCAGTAACTAGTGATTTCCTACTGATATAAACATTCAATTTACTTCATGAAAAAAAACAAAAAATATTACACAAAAACTAATAGAAGCAAATAATCAAATATTTTTATTTCTAACTGCTAAATTTCATGTTTACAATCATCATACAAAGGAAAATTAATATCCAAATATGCACAATTTAAAGATAATTTTCCAAGCATTTTCATATATATATTGTAACCTAGTGTTATTGACACTTGGTTTATTTGGCATTGTTTCCACAGGAAAACAATGCTAGCCTTTTCTAGGAAATAAAAAAAATAATAATAATAATATTAAGTGATTAATAAAGTATGCTATTTACTCACTTTAACGTGTTTTAAGTAAATAACTAAAAAATTTGGTAATCCAATGTCATTTTGAAGAAGAGCATGAATAATTTAATTAAAATATTAACAAGAAGAGCAATTTAATATAGTATAAAAGCACATATTATAAACAGTAATTGATTTTGGATGGGTAGAGGGAGAGTAGATGAATATCTTGTCATAAAGCACAATAACTTCTGGTAATTTTTAAATTATTTTAGATAATAATGTATACAGAATTATACATCACTAATAAGCATTGTTAGTTAAAGATATTTATTATTTTTCATTATTTGTCAAATTACTTTGTAATTTGTTTAAATCATACGGAAAAATATATGACTGTAATAAGTTTTTTTTTTCTTTTGTTTATGTTATAATTAAATGATTATTTTTCTGTAAGAGGTCGCTAAAAGAAGACCGCCAAATTTTGAAGAAAGTTTAGTCTGACATTAGTTTTACAAGGAAGAAGCAGTACTGAAATTCGGTAACAAATTTTTTTATTATTTTTTATTGCAGAAATAAATATAAGTCAAGTAAATTTTTAATAATATCATGCGTGGCTAATCCTATTTGATAAGATATTCTGTTTCTGTTGCCATCTACCTATTTTAAAGCTTTTTATACGCAAAAATATACTATCGTATGCTAAAGTTCAAAATGACCGTATTAACTACAATAATCACGGAAAGCGTCATTATATTTAAATTAAGCAATATAAGTAATTTCCAGGAAATAAACAATTATTTGTTAACTTTACCTTATTTAATAATCTTTTCATGGTATAAAAGAAAAATTATAATTAAAAGAAATATTATAAAAGCCAAAGGAAGTTAACGAGAAACATTTCGCGCTCTTTCTAAAAGAAATTGTCTGCGTTTGAAAATAATGTAAGCTCCCCACGTTAAAATATGTTTTATTCATTGAAAATTATCTAAAAATAATATTAATGATCAAGGATATTTACTTATGCACCTGTATATTTTTTAAAAAGAAAGTATAAATTTTCTCAAGGCAAATATCAGAAAATTTGTATGTGTGCATTTTACGGAGAATTCCTTATTAAAGACAAATTACAATTCCTAGAGTAGGAATAAAAACTACAAACATTAGTGACTTAATTATAACCATAATATAATATGTTATATTATACATCAATTTGAGTCGTTAAAACTTCATATCCACGTAAGTCAGCTGCAGTCCTTATAATAATAGTATTTTGGAAAATTCGCGCATTATTTTATTCATAAGCCATCTAGCTAAAAATGATACGTATCGCCAATAGTAAAAAGAAAAGAATTGTATATGTGATCGTCTATCGTCAAATATTCGTCATGTTAAAATATGTATTGTTTTCTTGGATCCCAAAAATTATATCAGTTAATTCAAGGAAGAGTTAACATCCAACGCTGCTATGTTTTCTTTGCCTAATTTATTAATTGCACCAGAATGGAGGCAATTTTTATATAAATGAAATAATAAAATGTGTTTCTTATTTTAAATTTGCTTCGTGAACTACGAATGGATCAAGTTCTTCATCTAGATAAATTGCCCAACGGAAAAACATTTTTCTAGTGAGATAATAAGCACTTGTTAAGTAATGATTTTTTTTTACTAATTTGTAAAATTATGTGTATTTTTTTTTTATCAACAGGTTAAAGGCTGTATAGTTAAGTAGTATTTAAATGACCTTGGAATCATAAAGGTATGTTTTCCTGTAATTATTCTAGGTTAAATTTATATTTGACATGGAAATTTTTTTTTATAAAATGTGTTTACTTATGATATGCAATTATGGGTATAAATTTATATGTTAGATGCGTAAAAGTAGAAAAATTTAGATACTTAATAGGTAAAATATCTAGTTAAAATTATCAGAAGTAATTAAAGAGAAGTGCTATACAGGATATTACTTATTTCAAGTTTGAAACAAATTTATACTATGTTAATTGAGGAACTTATTCCCAATTATTCTTTATTAACGCATTCACTTAATTTAGTTCAAAATACTATACTACCAATTACTTGTTGAATGTTTCTTTGGCAAAGGTGAAAATTATTATATTTTATTCTGTGTTATCCATTGATTTCAGACGTTGATCTAAGTATACCCCGGAACATAAATTTAGTGTAATTAGTGTATTTGCTTGTCTTGCCCCGATATAGCATTGGTATATGCTTAAGATTCGCATAAGTAATAACTGGAATGTCTTTATTTTGTGGGATGGAAATTGATCTCCCCAAAAGCTTTATTTTCCATGAGGGGAACAGATAAATCTAGTATTCGGGTATGTTTATAACCCAAGTGATCGCTTCTCAGAGTTAGGACGATCAGTAATTTATATCGTATTTAGTGTATTTCATTCATCAAAATCCCAGGAGAGGATTATAATTGGTGTGTGTTCCTATTATGCCCAAGTAAGAGGCAAGGACCCACCAAACGATTTTAATGTAGTAGTTAATTCTACAGACCTTCAGTGTTATTCCATATTCCTCATGAGAAAATAGAGATAATTCCACCACGGAAGGTGTTGAATATTGTGTTTTGTTTAGAAAGTTATGGCAAGATAACGGGTATATTGGAGGTTAATTCCTCACGATCCATTTAGTATAAATAGCGTGCTAGTATATATGATCAATGTCTGGATTGTGCGGTGGAATAGTGCTGGTAATACACACATAAGTCAATGGAGAGAGTAAGTTTAAAATTGCGTGATTTAAAAATTTTATTTGCCAATGGAGGATTCAAATACTAGGTTTAATTCGGGTTAATGATTAAGTAGCACTCACAATATAACTTATACTTAGAAAAACAGTGTGTATAACAACTTCAGTTGTTATTAAGGTAAATATTAAAATAATAAGTGTAACTTCTGATAAATAACCCATAAATTATAATAAGTTATTTAAATAAATACTATCATTTAATTAAAGATATGATAATAAAAATCGTTTGTACGCATTGCCTAGAATCAGATTATTTTTATTTTAAAACAAATAGTTAGTTAATAAAGTTAAGCAGCCGTTCATATAAGATACACTAAATGGATGAGTTGATGTATCGATAATAATATTTATTTTGTTATATTCAATTGGCATAAATGTAAAAAGAAGATGAAGAAGTAGTTTGAATCCAGGTCTAAAAGTATAGACGAATTAATGTTAGTAATATTTTGTTTTATACATATGGGATCGAATAAATTGTATATGTTTGTTTATTATGTTAATCATAAAGGATAGTTTTGTTAAACTGTAATAATAAATTATAATCTTGTTAAAATTTAATAATAAATTATAGTCTTGTTACAAGTTGTTTTGAGTCATTTTTCTTGTGTGCTAAATAAAAGTGTATTTGCATAATACTTGCAATACTTTTCTTGAGTCCGAAATCATTTATGAAATCTTAATTTCAATACACCAGATAGACAATTGTAGGCAGATCATAATATTTCATTATATTTTAATTTAATAAGAATTATTTATGGAATTGAAAACTTCAGACCAAGACATTTTATTTTATGTGTGTGTAAAATCACTTTCTTCCCAAACTACCAGCATTGGTTACACATTGTGTCGTACACATTTAAGTGAAGTGTCTAAGTAATAAATCTTAGTTAAATTATTGTGTTGTCATGGATAATGGAAGGACACAAAAGCACCCTTGTCTTTTCATCATTCCGACTGAGATTCTGGATAAAAGGGCTGTATTATTCAAAATTATGCGTTATATTGAATATGGTTATCATCTCTTTAAATATTATAATAGTTGATATGTGGATGAAGATACCTGGAATTTAAATAAGATAAATGTTTCCTATAGCCGACCAGAATGTCAGTCATATGCGACAACACAATACTGCCGAGCATTTTATTAAATATAACAGAGAACCCTGAGATTAGTGTCATTATTATAAGTGCTCTTAAATTAAGAAGTGATCAATTATGATCAACATTACAAGCGTGGCATGGCTTAAGAGATTGAAACGTCTAATTGTATAATAACAAAAATATTGAGATCATATTGGCAAATTAATGAATGTTTTATTTTAGTCAGTAATATTAACAATGACATGAAATCATCATCATCATTGTCGAACAGTGCAAGTACTTACAGCTCAGAGAATGTGTTTTGGATAGAGAAAGAATGTTAGTTATTCTAAATTTTTTTTTTTAATTTATTTTTTAACGATAATTTTTTTTAATTCTATCTCTGTCTGAACTGCATATCGCTGTAGCTGAATTATTATAACTAACCAAACGTCGAGCTATATTAGGTAAAATAGGGTTTGCTACCCGTCATAGACGGAAGCGTTTGGGCTTTCCGAATTCTCTTTATTGAATTCGCTCATTTATTTTAATAGAAGTCTTCGTTTAATTAGGTTAGGATTTCCGAATTCTCTTTAATAGAATTAGGCTTTACGAATTGATTTCGTAGAGATGAAGTCGTGTTTATTACTGGGTTAGAATATATATATCTTATTAATTGTGAAATAATATATAATCAAATTAACCCTACAATAAATTAGTATCATAATATTAGAAGTGATATTATCATGACAAAGTATTCTTCCAGTTCAAATAATTTTTAAAAAAAATCCCCAAGACTTTCATTCACTTCTCATTTTTTAAAACTTCAAAATTTTCTGTGAGATACAAATCACAACACAATGAAATTAAATGGTGAGAACACTCTTTTAAGTCAAGCTATACAACCAGATTATAAATGTTGAGATTTTCAAAAAACTACAATAAATATAAATAAGCAAAAAAAATATTTCAAAAGTATTTATTACAAGAATGGTATAGAAAAATTACATATTTTTAATATGCGCTTATAATTTTTTCTGGTAGCAAAAAAAAAGTAACAATATTTATTTTCACTTTTTAAAATAAAAAATCACTAATATTGACAAGATTTCTTTTTTTTTTTTTCATATGTCTAAGCATCAGCCGGGAAGCGAACCTACGACAACAGTCTGCAGGTAACTGCTTGCTTGCAAGGCAGCTGAGCTGACCTCTCAGCTACCAACGCTTGATACAAGATTTTTAAATGATTTAAAGCTGTTAGTAGTAAATCAAACATTAAATCTATAAAAATTTTAAAATAATTTTAAAAATCTAATAGTAAAATATAAAACTGAAAAAAAATATATATAAGCATACATAATAGTATTGTATTATTATAGTTATTTGCCGAAGGAAATTTCTTAGAACTGGAACTCTGTAAATTTGAATGAGTAAATTGAAGCATTGCCAATAGCTTACCAAATAGAAAAGTGATTTTTTTTCTTTGATTATTAATCACTTTCAGATTAATATGTTTATTATGAAAGTATGACTATATGTATATAGAGATCCACTTTTTACATATCATCACTACATAAAAAATATATTATGCATTGTGATTAAAGATTACATTCATCCATGTCTTTTTTTAATTCGATTATTAATCACTTTCATATTAATGAAAGTTTACTATGTAAGTATGATAATATAATATATACATGTATTCACTTTTTATATATAGTCACTAAATAAAAAAAGTATTATGCATTGTGATTAAAGATTATATCCTTCCAAATCTATTTATATATATAATTCTACGTGTTAATCTATTAATTATATATTTTGATGTAAAGTATCTTATTCAAGATTTAATAAATAAAATGACTTAATAATACAGCTCTACCTTGATTAGTGTTTTGGTCACAATGAAGTAAACTGATTTATAGAAAATCATAGTTAATTATTCATATTTTAATATCATCAAGCCAGTTGATTTATATTTGTTGATATAACACTTAATGGTTATACAGTACATTATTTAATAAAAAGGCATTAAAACAGCTTCATTTAAGGATGCTCTGTAAAATTATAAAATTACAATAAAACCAATCAAAATGTTCAGCTTGCAGAATGCGATGCAATTGAGTTCACTATTGTAAAATCACACCTTTGTTGGATTGGACATTTAAAATGAATGAATAATAAACTTTCTAAAAGAATTATGGATTTCATAGAAGAGATAAATCCCATCTATGTTATAATAATAATCTCAAAATCATTCTACAAAGATTCGATGTCAATTGTTTCTATTGGGAAAATATAGCATAGAAGAGAATACATTATGGAGTTACAATTAGACATGGTGTTGAAGTATTTCAGAAAAAAAAGTTTTCTGCTGAAGAAATGAAAAGACAACATTGTAAATAGAAAAATGGACCAGCCTATTCTATATGTGGATGTATTTGTGGTTCAGATTAGTTTATATCATTATTGCAAAATTTCTGGAATACTTTTTTCTTTTTTTTTTTTTTGGAATGGTTCACAATCATTTTTAATTAAGTAGTTGTTTATTATAATCTTTATTTATAGATTTTTTTTTTAGGCAGCTTAACTATTAAAACTATATATAAAATATCAAAGAGGAACATGTAGAGATTCCAATCAGGACATAGATTCATTGGTGTCTTCATTAAGTCTTTCAATTCTATTATTATAGATGAAAATTCAGCAATCATTAACTATGTGATTCATAATTTGTATTTGTTACATTTATATAAATCAGTTTCTGTTAAATTCTATTTAGGGAGATTTAATTAACAAAATGAGTTTACATTGTTCTGCTTTGATTGGTATTTGGTCATACTGAAATAGATTGATTTATAGAAAAAGTTAGAGATGTTTATTCATGCTTTGATGACAAGCAGTTGATTAATAATTATTCATGTAAGATGAACATACTATATTATGCGGACTACATGTAGTGTTCAAGTCAGACGATGACAAAAGTTTTCTTGAAATATATACATTCAACATTAATATCAATCACTTTTCTTTATTCATCTTTTTACAAAATGTATTATACACTTATTTTACTATCATAATAGTTTTGATTGCCTGATCAATCTTCTTCAGGTATATAATAAACATAAATACATAAATATTTAATATAAATTTCTACATATTATTACATTTCATATTATAAATTCTTCCTTTTAATCACTTTTACATTTATTATTATTAATAATTCTTTAACACCAAAATATACTAATTTTATATTCTATTTATTATTTTTTATATTCACTTTTAATTTTACTATACTTTTTATTTTTAATATATTCACTTTTTATTCTAACTTTAACGTTATATATTTAACTTATATGTTCTAACTTTTAACATTATACATTATTCACTTTTTATATTTCCTATTTGTATTAATATCCTCACTTAATATTTATTCCTAATCTATATCCACAATCTTAATTCATTTTATATTAATTATTTTTAATTCATTTTAAACTTATTTTTATTATATTTTATACTCACCTTTTACTTCTAAATTAACCCAACTGTTTAAATTTAAAATTGTCTTATAATTCTAGTGGTGGCCCCTTTACATTTTTTTACAAACTAAATTCATATTTCTCTTTATCTTCATTCTAACTTTCTTTTAATGTTATATTTTACTTATGGTAAAAATCTTTCTTAAACTCAAATCTCTAATATTGGCTTAATATTATTAATAAGAATAGCATCTGTTATTTTTCTATCTATCCTATTATTTGTAAACCATTGTGATAGTAAAATAAGTGTATAATGCATTTAAAGTTGTAAATATTAATTCTTATTAAGCGCGATGTCAGCACGTAATACTTATATAAGGTTAAAATCTTAGTACATGCACCTCGAGTGATTTGTAAAAAAGTGAATAAAAAAAGTGATTGATATTAATATTGGATAAATTGGACAATACAATAAAGAAAAATTAGAAATATATACATATTGCAGAGCAATTTATCGTTATTTTTATGTAGCACAAGCAATCAAACCATAACAGACAATGATCTGTGATTGAAGTTTATATCCCTCCATGTTTTCCTACATATTATAACCTAAAGAAAACGACCAACCAAAGACTGGCAGGAACACAAGAGGAGCCTTACAATCAAGCTCACCACATTGGTCATTGTATGTAACCTGAGGATCAGTACTCTATGACCAATTGAAAGCCAACATATTGGGCAAGCCAAAAACCCACCATGTAACCACATAAACTATTGCAGACTAACTGAACAATCACAGGTTACATACACAGACAATATATGATACTGATTTAAAAAACCTCTCCAGAGTATGAGTCCTTTTGTAGACAATACTACAGCTAAATATATTTATTAAAATGCAAGATTCTTTGTTATAATTCAAAATATTTTCTTAATTCTTAAGATATATTTATCTCAAATATAGGTTCTTTTCAATCTTAACTTCTTCATTATTATGAACGCTTAAAGCGCACAAAAACTTTCAAATTATAAACATCTGGGTTGAGGTTAAGATTAACGGAAATCTACGCAGGCTACGCATGTGCTTTTTACACGTTCATTTCCATCTTTGGCTGTACTTTCCAGAAAGGTAAATTTTATTTTTCTATGATAAAAAATAAAAATTTTATGATAATTTTTGAGACAGATTGAATTTTTTTTGTCTTTCATTTTTTTGATAGTTACTAGAGAAGAGTTCAGCATGAAAAATATATCGGCAAAAAGTTTTACTTTTTCCGTTGTATTTTGACAACGTTATGGGGCTTAATGGTATTTTTATTTTTCTATATTTTTTTAATTATTATTTTATTATATGTTTTTTAATTATTATATATTTTTTAGTTATTGTTTTTTTATATATATTTAATTTAAAAAATAACTATTGAAACTGACATTAAAAAAAAAAGATCGTGATTATCGGCATATTTTTCTATAATGTGAGCTTGGGTGGATGGAGTGTTTGAATTAATTGATATGAGACAAAAAAAAATGTATTTTAGAAATATAATGACCTGATTTAGATTTTTGTATAATTTTTTGTCTGCATTTTTAATAGTAAAAATAAGCAAATGCTAAAAGTAATGATTTTGTCATTACATAAACTTAGGCCTATTATAGATTATTGCAAGATGAATTTCAAAACTGCATATGTTTTAATTATTATTTTATTTTTGATTAATATAAACTTAATTCATAATAAAATTTGTGGTTTAGCATAATTTTTTAAATATTCAATATGGCTGCTTGAGACATGAATAAGTTCAAATATCACATATTATTTTAATCTCAGATATGAGTTCTTTTACAAAATTAAAATATCCTAATCTCAAGTTTTAAAAATATATTTATCTTAAATGTAGGTTGTTTTACAAATTTAGAATATCTTGATCTCAGGGTTCAAATTCAGGATAAAATGCGTGTGGAACCAAATATTAAAAATAATATTTTAACTTCTTAACAAAATATAATGTTTATTGTTATTAAACCAAACATGGAACATTTGATATTTCTTGTAGTTTATTTATGGAATCATAGTATTTTAAGAAAGTAGAAATGAAATTATATAATAACAGAATACTCAAATACTTAAGTAATATATAATTAATAACTTGAAAACATCTCTAAGTACTTTACAATCATCTAAAATATCATCATTTCACTTCTGACCATAAAATACAGAAGTCTTATATTTTCTGATGCAAATTTGAGTAAGCAATATCAAAATAATGTAGAAGACAGTAAGGGCATCTTTTATGCTGCCTACTTCACAACAAGTGCATTTGAAATGAAGCAAATAATGTAACATTTATCTTTTAAGAATGCAGATAAAATAATTATTAAGAAAAATGAATATATAAACGTCATGTGACCATTGAAATGAATTCTTAAGATAATTATTAATGTAGATATTATTAAAGTAGATTTTATGATAAATAGAAGTGCTTATGCAATGGCATAATGGCAATGAAACAAAAATGTATTTAATTAATAATAAAATATTTATTCACAATAATTATAATTATTTCTTATAATTTACTATTTATAATTTACAGATACTATTAACTAATCCATTGGTGAATCTTTCTTAAAACCATTTCTACAATTTTATTATACAAGTGATATTTACTACCCAATAGTTCTCTCATTCACAAAATACAATTTTTATTTCAAAAATCCAGTATCCATAACGTAAGCAATATACCTCTATGCCTTTATCCAGCTATTATGAGATATTATACACTTTACTTAATGAAAAATAATATTAAAATATCAGTATGGAAACGCTTAACAAACATTAATGCAATAACCAATATTATGCAATATAAAAACATCTCTAACATTAAGAATACCTATGTCAGGATGAGGAAATACTGTTGCTCGATACTAATCATATATTTGACTTAAAACAAAAATTATAGTGGAGCTAATAATAAATTGTAAAGTTGCTCATGTCTATGAATATACACCAAAATATATTCTAACATTAAAATTCTAAGCATAGTGGCGAAGAGTAATATAGGCTAGCAAAAAATACAATTAAACACTCAGTACTAAATGCAGGCAGTGTCGATAAATGCAGGAGTCACATTCTCTTTCATAGTGTCTAAATATGCAAAAAAGTAATCTAATATAAAAAAACGCATTATGCATACAAGTAATATAGTATCCACTAAAATTGCCTCAAAATATTAATAATAATAATAAAAGACATAGACCTAATAATAATAATAATAAACATATGAATAATTGTTCATCTCACATGCACATACAAAAAGGCATATAATTCATTCATTCAGGTCAAGATTATATGTATTCCAACAAACTTATTATTGCATAACAGATAACACTTATGTATAAATTATTTAAAATTCTCATAAACATATTGATATTTAGCATACTTTCATTCAAAGTACTGTTCAAAAGTAAATAATAATAAATTAACCCATACAAAAACCTTCAACTATATGTCTTATCAATTCCACCTCTGGAATACCATTTGTACAAACATATTTATAATATAATGTCTAAGAATAATCATAATATAATACTTATAAGCTAATGATTATAATAATTCTAAAATAAAAAATATATATACACAATAACTATAATACCATTTAGAAATTAAATAGTTCATTTCCATTGTACAAGGAACGCTATCTCTTTTCAGTCCTTTTGTTTCTCTTCTTGGAGTGATATATAAAAAATATATACACAGTCCTTTAGTGATTAGAGCAGACACATATATACGTAGAAATGTTTTGGAGAAAAAGTTTCACAATAACAGAAGTGGCAAATGATTCCAATGGTGAATAATTTATTTCAAAACGCATTTTTTTACAAATCTTAATTTAATGAGAACAAAAATTTGTTTGTTACAGAAATCTTCATTGAAACAAAGATGATTATACAATAATTTTGGAATAAACGTTTTATAAAATGAGATTATTTTATTTACAGCAGTACTTTGATTATTCAGGTTGATTAAAACTAAAGATAATTTATAAGTCAGATAGTCAAACATGCATAAGAATGCCTAATTTTTATGTAAAATAAAGCTTAATTACATATCACCTTTTGAAAAATGGTGCATTTACAGAAATATTTTGTGAATAATAAACAAATAAACTGAAATATTAAGTAAACAACCATGTTTAAAACTAAATAATTAAAACTATGTGTCAAAATAAAGCAATCAAATGGGTGTTGGTAAATTGTAAAAATTTTACAAAAAAATAATTTTTATAAAGATACACTATCTGTTATTTTATTTCAAATGAGAGAAGGTATTTTCTAATCTCTCCCTGCTTTTTTTTTTTTTTACAATGTTCAATCAACTTTGAAGAGTATAAATAACTAAAAGAAAAAAAACTTTCATTATTATCAAATGAAACTATGGTTTACAAGTTTATTAATTTCAAAACATTCACTATAGTATTGAATTTAATATATCACTTTTTTGCTTTGTTTATTTGCAAAAAAGTTTATATTTTAAATTTAGACTGATTAATCATTGAAATAAGTCTTAAATAAATATTTTTGAATTTTTAAAATCCCTTTTGAGTAATTTTTTAAACAATAAAAATTATGGTATTTTGGTATTATTCCTGTGATATTTGCATCCAGTAATAATTATTCAGTTTCCGTTTATAAGGTCATGTCATCCAAGAATCCTGACACACCTAATCCATGTCAAATATATACACATTATCAACTTTTCACATATATACACATTACCAAGTTATAAAACATGGTAACCTGTGTTTAGTCTACCGCAGTGATTTTTTTTTCCATCACAATATAATACATCACTTGCATCATTTCTATGTAATACGGTTTTATATTTAAAAATGCATTTACAGTTAAAACTTTTTATATTTGTGTTTTTTTCTCTAAAATTTTATGTATAATATATATTTTTAAAATATAAGGTCAGTTCACCATTTTTAGGTGTTGCTAAAACTTTACACTTCACCATTTTTTTTATGATTAAAAAAAAAACCATAAAGCTAAAATTTAATGTTACAGTTCACCATTTAAAAAACATTTCAAGATTCTTTTTCATATATTTCTTTTTCCATAATGAATATATCTCTCCATGATTGGAAATAAGACGTGGTTTTTTTTTTAGATTTGAAATTTGGTATTACATGTGCTGGGTGTTTGCAACAACATGAAGAGTCATATTATACTAGGTGAGAAAAGATGGCTTTGATGACACGAAGTGCCTTAAAAAAAAACTCAAGTCACAACTATCTGTTTTTATTTAGTATCGTAATGTATTTTTTTCCGTTTTTCCATAATAAGTATATGTTTCCATTTATTTTTTTAGATTTGAAGCTTGATATTACACTTGGTTTGCCATTTTACTCCAAAAATGAATTATTCTAAGTTTGCAATATGCTTAAAATAATGCCTCCATGGAATCTGTGGACAAATTTTACCAATTAACTTTGTCTGCACATCCCTTGGAGGCATTACTTTAAACATATCACAAACTTAGAATAATATATCATCGGAGTAAACATTATAGCAGGAATAATACTAAAATTATTTCCTTACAATAAATCAATTATTTACTGAATATATCTTCAAATAACAACCTGAAACGGAATAAATAATAATTCAACATGATAATCACTGCACTAATAATAAATTATATAATTTGGAATGAGATTTGGAGTAACAATTGGTCATATAATTGATATACTATTATATTTCACTAACTGCTTAAAATTTTTTTCAATAATCATGAATTAAAACAGAAATTTTTGATCAACAATTTTTAGGATGTACAAAAAAAAAATACAGACTCAAATTAATCTTATAGCAGAGATTATACTTTTAACTTATGAAAGGGTAAAGATTAGGTTTCTGAATGAAAATGTGCTACAATTTTTTTTAACGTTTCTTATATTACTTCATATTAATTAAAAAGCGGTCACAAAATTAAAGCAAAGTTAAACAAAAATACTGCTATATCGCAATAATAGGTCAATGAAAATTTTAAATATTGACATTAAAATAATTTTTAAAAATTTACTTTTCTTTAATGAAGGAATCTGTATTAATATTGAAAAAAAGAGAGAGAAAGAGAAATACTTACAATAAAATATTAATTTATAAACATTTAAGTATATTCTTTTCTTATCACAATAATTCAATGGATTAAAATGGGAACCACATATCTAAATTATATTTTTTTAAAAACTCACCATGTATATTACATCTGTATAACCATAGTAAATCTTATTTACAATTCTCTCTGTATACTTATTTAAATATATATGCAAACATACACATGTGAATAAAAAGTAGTAATGGAATGGAAGTTTTTGTATTACTTTTAAAATTTCCTGACCTGTAATTTTTATAGAAAAAGCTAATAGAAATGAAAATATTACACGTTTTGAAATTATTCTTATGTTCTATTTATTTAAGTAATTTTTTTTTTCTTCTATAGAATTTGTGAATAAATTCCCACTGAAAACTAGAATACTTTCTTTTTCTGCTTTTCTTATTGTCAAGATATATAATTCTGTTCAAAACCATAAAAAGATTCCCTGATATTGATGATGATTAGTATTACAATTATCATTATTATTGCTCATTAATACTACACTGGCATTATTAATCTAAGTTATCACAAATTTCATATAAGTATTATAGTAAAAGTTATCTATAAGGAAATCCTAGTATTCCGAAATAAGTGAAATGACTAACCAGAATTTCAATAAGTGTCTACTCAATATTTTGCTACTACTTGACATGTATTTTCATATATCTTGAATGTGACAGAAAATGGTGAAAAAATCAGTTGGAAATGTATGATTATAATACTTTTATTTATTTTATATTTTCTAGATTCTACTAAAATTCGTAAAATATTAAGGTTTTAATTCCAAATTAAGTTACCATATTGCATGTTTATTGCTAATTTATCATTTAATTCTTATATTTCACAAATAATTAATGCTGCCATATTCATTTTCTTTCTCATGTTTTCACGAGTTTTTAAAATTAGAAATATGCATTGATAATGAACTCTTTTCTATGAATTATTTTGTTTTTCATTTTTTATTTAGTATATATTTCTTTGATATTACTAAATTTTCTTTGTCATATTGTTATGTCCAACTTGTTCATCTCTATATAGAAACGTGCATTATGAATCAGTGACCTGCCATATTTATTTATTTATTTTCTGTTATATTTTAAAAATTACTTACAATAAAATTTTAAGATTAAATTACATACACAGAAAATTGTTCTGCTATAAATTTTTAAAGCTACTATGTTTGTCTCACTATCTACATACATTGATAGTTTACTCACCAGAAAATTACAGGAGTTAAATATTTGTGTTTTGAATTTCTATTGCAAACCATTATGACTGCTATATATATATTTGCATTATTCTATTTTATTACTAAATTTACATATTCTATGCATCATTAAAATCTTCATGTTTCTGTTATCTTCTATGTTGTGTTATAGTAATAGCCCAACATGGAATTCAAAATTAATTATATGCATTGAATATGAACTGTTTAGTTATAAATTATCATAATTCACATTTGCTTTATTTCTAAAGGTTCACTTTATAATTCCATACTTTTAAATTTGTAGTCAAGAATAATGCATTCTTTATCGACTTTATTATACATTACGTCCTTTGCATTCCATTATTTCCACAAATCTGAATGAATGTTAAAAGATAATTCAGAAATAAGAAATGAACCATTATATTTATCATTTTGACTAATTTACTTTATCATAAATATTCTATATTTATATCGGATTCATTTTACCTCTATTTTTCATTATTTTGGTTCAGAAAGATTACCACGTAAGCTATTTACTATGTTACCAATATTTGAAATTTTCCTTATTTTTATTCTTTACTACATTCATTAAACAAAAATATTATTAGTAGCAAAATTTACTGAATAGCATTAAGTAATTAATGAATTGCTGCTATAGATGTTAAAACATTTATTCTGGGTAAATTATTCATTTCCCTGTAAAATCTGATTGGCTATCTGTATGTACAAATAATTCATGAATTAGTCAAATAAACTGTTTAGTAAATAAACATTTGGGAACGGTGTTAAAATGTATCTCTCCAAATTTATTTACTATTCATAAAGTGAATTGATTATGCAATGGGGAAAAAAAAGGAAGAATTCAATAAAACATAAATATTATTTATGTATCCAATGTAAGTATTTTGCTTTATATTTATCAATTGTCTCAATGGAAAAAAGCAATTATTATTAATATCTTAGTTGTCCAAAATAGATAAATGTGAACTTTTATTTTTTATCATTAATATTCTGTTGAAATTCTAATGGCTCAAAGTTTATTTTAAAAAAGTCCACTGAACCTGAGATGTTATTTAGCATATTCTGTCATAGATATTTATATATACAGTATTATTTAAAATCCCAGAGGAAAAGAAAAATTAGTATTCATGATTTTTTGAATAAGTTGACTAGATATTTAAATTTCAATTGGGAAATAAACTATAATAAGAGAATATTTAGAAGTGTATAGGAATGTAAATAAATTTTAAATATGAAAGATATATTATTATATTTTAATTGTAGGGGATTTGAACACAGACTTTCAAGTTCCTTTCAATTATCCACCCTACTTTATACAACCAATACACATGACTACACACATGTGAAAAAGATAAATGATCTCCAATATATATATATTTCATGCTGAATCAGCACTCATCAGTTGGTCCAGACCGTTTCCCAAACATAGTCAGTGCTTGGTTTATATTAAGATAGGAAATCTTCATACTTTAATGGACAGGCTTCAGTCTACTCCACTCTCCAAACTCTTTCAGCCATCAGTTCCATTGAAAATCTGATGATAGACCATCCAAATTTCTTGTTGATGCTAATATTATTATAATGCCTATGTTGAAAGTCATTCTGACCATATATATTTAAGTACACAGAAGAGGGATAGGCAAGACACTGGCTGAATCTGTAATAATTGAGTACAAATATATTTTATATGTAATTATAGAGGATTTGAACACAGACTTTCAAAATCACTTCAGTTACCCATTCTATCTCATTCAACCACACACCTGAAAAAGATAAATGATCTCCAATATACATACTTTATGCTAAACCTGCATTCATCAATTGGACCCGATTATTAATGGACACCCTTCAATCTTCTCCACTGTCCAATTATCCAATCATCCATATTATTGAAAATCTGATGATGGCATGTTCAAAGTCCTTGTTTGCCAATTTATTTATTTTTGTTGTACCCATATTGATCGTAAGTCATTAAGAGCATTTAAATACACAGAAGAGAGATGGAAAAAATACAGACTGAATCTGTAATATTTAAATACAAGAATGCATATATACTTAAGCTAGATGTAATTAGAGGGGATTTAAACTCAGATTTTCAAGCTCCCTTCAGTCATTCACTCCATCTGTATGGCTGAAAAATTGAAGAAGATTGAAGCCTGTCCATTAAAGTTTGAAGATTTGATAACTTAATATGAACCAAGCACTGATTATATATATGTGTGTGTGTGTAGAGGAGATGATCTGGATCAACTGATGAGTTCTGGTTTACCACAAAATACATATTTTAGAGACCATTTATCTTTTTCACGTGTGGTTACGAGTATTGGTTGTATATGATAGAGTTGGGTAGCTGGAGAAAGCTTAAAAATCTGTGTTCAAATCCCCCTATAATTACATCTAAACTCCAAGTAAATAAATTATACTTGATTAACGATTGTATAAAAAAAAAAAAATTACAGATTCAGCCAGTATTTTGCCTATCCCTCTTCTGTGTTCTTAAACGGACAAGTACTTATACATGATGGGTCAGAGTGACTTAAAGTCAACATGGGCCTTACAATAATATTGTCATCAACAAAAGGTTTGGATGTTCCATCATCAAATTTTTAATAGTACGGATGTACCTGTCCATTAAAATTGAAGATTTGCTATCTTAATATAAACTAAGCACTGATTATAATGTGTGGAAAAAGATCATCTGGACCAACTGATAAGTGATGGTTCAGCACAAAATACAAATATATTAGAAATCATTTATCTTTTTCACGTACGTGGTCAGTCATATGTATTAGTTGTATGAGATAGAGAGGATAACTGAAGGCAGCTTAAATATCCTTGTTCAAATCCGTATAATTACAACTAAACTTGAAGTATATAAATTATACTGTATTCAAATACAAAAAATATTACTACTACTATTAATGAGAATTAGTTTAGAAATTTAGGAATGTGTGAAAATTGAATCTTTCCAAGTGTATATGCATTTGGATGGTCTGTAGATAAATAAAACCTATTTACATTTTGTTAATATTTGCTAAATAATGAATTTTGTCTTTGCTTGTTATTTTAATAAAAAGAATGAATGTGATATACCTTTTATAGAAGCAGTTCTTGTAGTGTAAAGATTCACATTTTTTAAACATATATGCTTGCTTTATTATTCATGAAGATATGGGTTCTCCTCAGTATATTGTTATGATTGTTATTGGATAATAAATGCTTCATTATATTGCTACTTGTCTTTATTAATATGTGTGAAATTTAATCACTAATACTTTTACCAATATATGGAATATTGTAAAATTTCTATGTTCCTTTGTTATTTGAAGTATTGTACATTTAAATTACTCAAAATAAAATTTTTACATATGGAGTTACTTATTATTTTCTTGATTGTAATAATAAGGTAATTGTGTGAAATAAAGAGTTATCATTTGATAGGAATATTTTGCTTGTATAATTAATAACTATAATGTCCAGAATACTTGAAATTTAATATTTAAGTGTTAAACATTTTTATTTTCTTCTATTATTATTGTATTATATCCGATACAAACATCTTTGAAGCACATATATGCCTGTACACATATATGCATCCCCACATTTACTTTCATATTGCAATGGATCTAAAAATACCAAAAACGTTTGAAAATGCATGAATTGCCTCGAGATAAATATTGTTAATGTGATAGCTCATTCACTTTATTATACATAATTGTCAAAGGTGGATTCAAACTCATTCCTGCTTTAGTAACTATACTTCTAGTATCAAGTGTTTATTTTGATTATAATTGTTTTTAAAAAGTTGTTAGCCGAAAGGTCATTGCAGCGGCCTTGCAAACAAGTAGTTGGTTGCAGACGGTTGTGGGTTCGCATCCCAGGTGATGCTATGACATATGAAAACGTTAAATAAATACTACCCAATAATTTTTTGGCATCATTCTTTTGATTAAGTCAATGTATAAAATTTATTTTCGAAAATAATAACAAATTATGTATATATTTTTTTATTGTTGTGAATAAGTTGTATTTAATACTAAAGTTTGATTATATTTTATTAAGTACTTATTGAACCTTATTTATTTGATATCACTTGTCTACAACATAATTATATTCCAAATAGACCTTCAAAGGATAAAATAGTCTAATACAAAACTCTGGAATAGCTTTCCACTCATGATAATAGGAATTTCATGATTCCACATAAGTTCATTCTTAAAAAAAGAGAATAAAAATATTCTACTGATATATCAATTGATGTTTAGAAATAAGCACAGTATGGCTTCTAAGACTGAAGAGCAATTGGTGTTTTTTATGTGTTGCCGAATATGATTGATCAGAAATGAATATAGCCCTCTTTTACAAAGTCAATATTATTCGTAATAAATAATTCTTTAATTTTAATCAGAAAGGAGATATTGTAGATATCAATCTTAGGTTCTCAATTAATGAGGAAATAATTTGTTTTGAAAAAGAAAACCATGGATACTGAATATTAATCAATGATTTTAATTTCTAATGAAAGGATGTGATTAGCTTCCTTATTATGGGAATGATAAATTAATTTTAAATGGCAAGGATAACTGGATGGATAGATTTAAGAATTAGTTTTAAAGCAATATCGTGTTTAACTATACCAAATTGCTTTATATTAAGATCAAAAAATAAAGAAAAAAATTGTAGTTAGAGATGAGTTTGTAATGTGCTTAAAAATAGATAGTAATTGCAGCTATCATATTTTCTCCCAATGATCAATATAGAATCTTTTTAATAGCTGATGATGTAGATGTTTAGGATTTATATCCCAAAGATTAGTGAATATAATCGCTCAATCAATTGTGGGGACTAATGGGTTTTTTAAATGGAAAAGTATTGTTAATATCTATTGGTTAAATTTTATACATTTCTTTTAGAGCAATAATATATTAATAAAAGGTACAACATTGCTTCCTAGAACCCCAATATTTAAATTTTCTAATTAAAATTATCCATTTTCCTTCTTTGTCCATTTTTATCAACTAAGATTAGCTCATCCCACAATAATATCACGTGCTCCCTATATTGCTGCATTGAAAATTTTTATTTTATAGTAATAGCCTACATATATGAACATCATAATCTGTATTACATACTATTTATCATTAAATATACTAATCAATAAAACAAATAGTAGGCTTTTCCAATATTAAAACCATATATTTATCATGTTTACTTTACGATTTCCTTTTTTATACTTTAATCTAGCTTCTTCCAAAATTTAATTTCTTTTTTATTATCAATAAATTTAAATTCAAGATTAGTTTCCTAATATTTATGCAACAGTGTGGAGCTTACTTTTTTCAGCAATTCTTAAAGAAAGATTTTTACATTGTTATTTCTTTGAATAAATTAAAGTTTCTTTTTTAAAAATACTTTCATTTAAATAAGTCTTTTTTTTTTATCAGTCTGTCTGTAAAATTTTGTAACTTAATTTAAGTCCATTTCACAATTTTTAATTTAGTTGAAATTTTGCATATATATGTATTTCTAGAGCCAATAGTTTTTTTTAGTGTTTGCAAACAATTTTAATGAAAATGTGGAAACTTTTAGTTTTATATAGATGTGAAGTGATTGGCTTCTCCTTTATCGGAATCATGCCACCTTACCTTCCCTTTCCATTCCCCACCCTAAGTTCCCAAATTCTTCTCTATCCTGCTCCATCCCATTTCCACAATATCACTTTTGTCCACACTACAGCTTTTATACCAAAATCTCCCTTATCTTTTTCCAAACCAGCATAAAAACTACAAACCCACTTTCTGTATAATCACTTTGTTTATATTTATTCTCCCACAATTTGCACCCTATCTGCTTGTAATCATTTACATTCAATTAACAGATGCCTAATATTTTCCATGCCTTTCTTACATAAATTTGCAGACTAAATCATCCACACTCCTCCATTTATGTGTATATTCTCTTGTTGCTAACGATCCTGTTAGAGCTTTAAACAATAAACCACTTTTCTTGTTATTATCATAAAATAATTCACACTAAATATTGTTTTCTTCTATATACATTTAATTTTTTTTTTACTTTCCTTACTAGTTCTCCATCTCCCTATTTTTTATTAATGCATCTATTCTTCTATCCCATTCTTTGCTACTATAACATTCAACAATTCTTTTAACACAATAATCTCATCTTTTGTACATGTATACTAACGTAAAATCTTTGTCCAAATTTTCTGCAGACTATCTTTCTCATTCATATTATGACCTGTCCTACTCGTAATCCAATTAAATACTATTTTGGCTTTTCTCTTATTATCCATAAACTGCAATCTAACGAACATTTTCATTTTGCAACTCTCAAATAAAAACTTCACCATCCTATTTCTCCTTGAATTGCCTCCTTTGCCATCCACACTTCTGCATTTAATGCATGACTTCCTACTTCTATTTGTACTTTTTCTAACACCCTTTCCTAACACATCATTACCATTACTTAATCCCTGCTACCACTCATTAATTCTTGCTACATCATATTTATTATACAAAAACACTTAATTTCTTTATCAGACCTTTTCTTTTCTTTGCTTCATTTATCAATTTTTTCTTTCATTCATTCAAGCGATTCCTCTGATTACTGTTGTACCATTTTCTGCCTAATCTATTTTATTAGACGTGGACAGCCACATGATTAGGTTTGCGTATCTGTTAAGAATATATTTGTTACCTATCATGCACACACCTAATCTATGTTATTACATATACATACCAATTAAGATTAAGCGTAAACGTATATTTCCAGGTAATACAGTCCTAATTATAATGTACTAACTCGTATATGCTTGTAAAATCCACCAGCAATTATATGTGGTGCTTAGCATTAGCTATCTATTTCTTAACATAGTAAGAGCAATTTGACTTACTAAAATAGATGCAAACTTTCATTCACAATGTCACCTTTAATAGTTTAAATTTATATTTTTTTTTATTAGGCGCCAGGATTCTATTTAGACATCCCTATTAAATTGACAATGGAAGTGTGATATATATATTAAAAATCTTCTATCATGAAACTGGTAGAAGATTTTTATCAAGAATTATACAGTAATAAAGAACAAGTACCTCCTATATCTATTACATCTTCTGAATTGCCCAGAATTTTAAATGAAGAAGTGAGGCATGCAATTAAACGTATAAAGAAAGGAAAGGCTCCAGGAAATGATGGAATTATAATTGATATATTAAAAGAAGCAGGTGAAGAAATAGAAACAATTTTAGCAAAGTTATATATCAAATGTCTAAATGATAAAGATGTACCGGAAGATTGGAAGAATGCAGTAATAATATTAATATTTAAAAAAGGTGATAAAGAAGATATTAGAAATTACAGACCTATCAGCCTTTTAACAGTTTTATATAAAATTTTTACCAAGATAATTACAACTCGTCTACAGAGAACTTTGGATTTCCACCAACCAGGAGAACAAGCTGAATTTAAAAGTGGTTTTAGTACAATAGATCATATCCAGGTATTGAGGGAAGTCATAGAAAGGACAAATGAATATGAGTTGTCATTATGTTTTGGATTTTTAGATTATGAAAAGGCATTCGATTCTATACACATTTTTTCAGTGATTAAAGCATTGGATCATCAAGATATAGATCCAGGATATTGTCATATTTTAAAGAATATTTATAAAAATGCAACAGCAACAATTAAATTACATAATGATACTGGAAAAATCAACATTGAGAAAGGTGTAAGACAAGGTGACTCCATATCTCCAAAACTTTTTACAGCAGTGCTGCAAGAAGTATTTTGTGGATTAAAATGGAAAACTAAAGGAGTGAAAGTAAATGGAGAGTATTTAAGTCATTTATATTTCACAGATGATGTAGTTGTTTTTGCAAATAATGCTTCAGTGCTGCAGGAAATGTTGCAGGAATTAGCAGATGAAAGTAGAAAAGTAGGACTAAAGATAAATGTTAAAAAGACTAAAGTAATGTTTAATCGATTTGCTCAAAATATGGAAATAAAGACTGATTATGAAGAATTAAAAGAAGTTAACAGTTACAAATATCTTGGTCAGATTATTAATACAGATGGAAACATAATGGAGGAAATTAATCATAGAATTAAATTTGGTTGGAGTGCTTTTGGTAGAAATAACTTGATACTAAAAGGAAATATGCTTATGTGTTTGAAAAAGATGGTTTTTAACAAATGTGTTTTACCAGTTCTTACTTATGGATCTGAGACTTGAACACTTAATAGAAGAGCAATACAGAACACTTAATAGAAGAGCAATACAGAGACTTCAGACCACTCAAAGGAGTATGGAGAGATAGATGTATGTTGGGAGTAACAAGAAGAGATCGAAAACGCAATGTACGGGTAAGACAACAAACAGGTGTTACTGACCTTATTGAAAAAATTAAAAGATTGAAATGGAGTTGGGCTGGACATACTGCTAGAAGACATGATAATAGATGGACAATTGAAATTTTAAACTGGATTCCAAGAGATTGTAAAAGACCCAGAAAGAGACCACATGTGAGATGGATGGATGAAATAAGAAAATGTGCAGGGGTGTTGTGGAGAAGAAAAGCTAAAGATCAGAGAAGATGGATTAAACTTGGAGAGACCTTCATCCTGCAGTGGATTGATAATGGTTGATGATGATGATGATTAATACCCTGAATAATAAATCTGAAATACAATAAAGTATGTTGTCATCAACAGTTGAATTTTCAAAGAAGATCACTGAGAGAATATATTTAAGAGGCATAAACAAATGACACATTGCAATTCCTTTTTTATTATTATTAAAAGCATATTTATTTCAAAATGTAATATAATAACTATAATGATCCATGGACCATATTTATAATTCATTGTAATCCATTACTCACTTCCCTTTCATAGTTTACGTGACATGGGTAATATCTTCAAAAGTTATTTTAGTAAATATTATGAGCTCGAAGTTTAATTTCTTACAGGTAAGATTGTCCAGAAAAATAGTTCCTTGGTAATGAATAAAATCTCAGCTTTTACTCTGCGATCCGTATATTAAGTTCCAGTTTTGATGCAATGCTTCTATTTCAGGTAGGTGATGACTTCATTCTTCTAAATCATTGACATCCAAGGAAAAGGAAAGCCGGCAAAGCACAGGCATTGATAGCCGCCCCTCTGCATATCGACAACTATCATAGAATAATTCTGAATCTTGTGGTGTATCCAAAAAGAAAGCAAAGAACTCTTTTATTCATGTCCATCCCTTTATATCCCCCAGAAAAGTCTTTGTGCATGTGTACATTGAACACCTACTGAATTTCTTCTTCAAAATTTTATCTTTCATTAGACTTTTGTTCTCAAAGTTCTCTTTTTTGTAACTATCGTAGCCATATTTAATTACCAATATCACACTTTGGAGAACTTTTATCAATACTTAAAATCAGTAGTCGCTTTTATTATTTAAATTTGCTCTTTTTTTCTTTTTTTATTGAAAGTAAAAAAAATACAATGTGTATTGCCTCAATGGAAATAAATTTTTTAATCAAATAAAAGATTTCTTTCATATATTATTATATATATACAAAATTCTCCTAACATATATTTTGTTTTCTTTTTTTTAATGATCAGATATTTTACGGTAATATCTCTATACTAAAACTCCCAATATATTTATTTATTTATTTCTATACTTAGCACTTTCCAAGGAACTATGCCTTCATTTTCAAAGCTATAGACTAGTAGTGACCCGATAATTTACACCCGCTATGTAGATGACATTTTCATGGCGGCATCGGAGGAGACCATGGAAGATATAATCACAGAGTTGAAAACTGCCTCGGGATTTACAATAAATATAGCCCAAAAGGAAATTGGTGGCTGTGTTAAATATTTAGATTTACAAGTGGGGATTGAGGCTCAACGCTTCCAGCATAAAATTTTGATTAAACCTATTAATATAAGAGGCCACATTCATCATCAGTCAAATACATCCAACATGTACAAACTGGCAGGCCTAAAAATATTTTTGAAGAGAAATGCCAGATTGTGTAGCTTTGAGGCTGACAAGAATAAGAATATTCAAAGTTTTAGGAACGATTTGATAAATGCCAAATATAACAAAAAAACAATAGACAAGATAATTAGGCGGTTTAAAGACCCTGCTAATCCGGGGGATAGGCTGAACAAAACCAGGATTTTGTTGCCATACATCAACAACATACAAATTTACAAACAATTTTTTGCAAAGACTTTAGCATATGTTACAGATCCCTGCTTAATTTCAATAGATGTATCAATAATACCAAAGATAAACTACCTCCAATATATACCCAGCAGGCCGTGTATAAAATAGTTTGCCCAGAAAACAACTGTCACGCCTCATTATGGGGAGACCATTGCTACAACATAAATATGCGTACAATAAAGCTCTCGCAGACCCTTCCCACTTTTCCATCTTTGCCAGCACAAAGCCACTGCGGGCCACTCATGTATACCGGACAATCTGCAAGTGATGTGCAGTGAGCCACACAAGATGAGAAGAAAAAATTAAGGAGGCCTATTTCATTAATTTAAACCCAAACTTGTTAAACAAAAGAGACACATTTTACGCAATCTCGAAGAAATGGCAGACCTGATTTGAATAATTTTGCATCTGTTGAATCAAATAAATATGAACATCAGTATTAGAACTATCTATCTATAGTTTTGAAAATGAAGGCATAGTTCCTTTGAAAGCGCTAAGTATAGGAATAAATAAATATATTGGAGTTTTAGTGTGGAGATATTACAGTAAAATATCTGATTATTACATATATAAACCACACATTTAGTTATTTTCTTTTTTATATATATTTCTATACTCAACAAAATCTTCAAATGCAACTGCCATCATACCTTGCACAGTTGCAATACTCCCCATGGTTAATCATGAGAATAAACTACGTGTTTTGGCTAGTTTATTCTATTTTTTATTTATAGTATATTTCTGTTGATTAATTACCCCCAATCCCACTATCATGATTTACTGTCTTGAATGATATGGCTTTAAAGCCTCGCATTATATGTGCATTTTTCCCTTTTATCATTGGCTAGTGTAAAAGCGTTTGGCTTGTTTCTTTTATTATGTGATATGGGCCTTTATATATATTTTGAAACTTTTTGAAAATATGTGTCTGCATGATAGACTGTGTTATTCCTGAGCCATACTTGATCCTCTACTCCAAATCTGTTTGTCCCTATGCACTGTCTTTGTGCCCTTGTGCTTTTTTCCGGTCCACCTCCTGGTCGATTTACTCTGGAACAATTGGCAATCTCGACTTATACAATACCGGCACAGATTGACCAAAATGAAGCTGAATTGGAACAAAGTTTGTCAATTCACTGTTTGTCAATTTCATATAATTTATAATTCGTGGAAGTGGTCTTGCCCACTCTTTACGGTCTGATGAGGTATAAACCCTGAAAAGCTGCCCCAATTTCTCTCATAAGTCGCTCACACAGATTAGACTGAAGGTTTCCGATAGATGATAAGAAATGTCATACTCCAATGCTTTCCCAGCAGTCTTGGCATTCTGCAAATATAAAGGGTGTGCCATGATTGGACAATATGGCCTTGGGTTTTTCTACCTTATTAAAGTATTGGGTTTCTATTACTCTAATTGCAGTCTTAGTATTGGTTTAAGCTATCGGGTATACGGCCATTTTGTGAATACATCGTAAGCTAGCACAAATCCACCGCCACCAGGTCATTTGGTCTCTAAGGATCAATGGATTGCTGTGGGCCTTCATACGAACTTTGATGACTTTGCCTTCTCACAGGTTTCGCACCCCTCTTTATTACCCATATCACCTGTGGACTCATTCTCGCCCAGTAGAACCATCTCTTAATAAACATTCTATCTTGTCTAATCCATAGTGCCCGTATATGCAATAAGACTAATTAAATTTTTCTTGTAACTGCTGGGGTACTATAATTCTCCATTTGTCTTTCTTTACATCTGTCAAGTACCATATCCCTTTTCTCAAATGATATCTCATATCCTGTTTCTTCTCTATCGTTTTCCCTGTTCCACAATTGTTGCGTTCATTTTCCTGTAGCCTATTCTTAATATGCCTGCATGTCACATCCTGTCTCTGTCGATTCCCTAAATGTTTTGTCTTCTGCTACAGACTTATCTTCTATCATCCCCATTGTTACTATACTGATGTCAGCTATCTGTAAATGGTTTGACAATGCAGAGCCTGTATTCGACATTGTTATCTGCTACCACATATTCTGCTCCTTCATAATATTGAACAGAGTAATTAAACTCTTAGAGGAAGTGGCTCCATCGGATTAACCGACTATTTGAGAGGTAACTGTGGTTCAAGAACTGCAGACTCTTATGATCCAATCTCACAATCACCTCTGACTCAACAAGAAATTGCCTAAATTTCTGGAATGCCCAAACCACAGCAAGGACCTTTTTCTGTTACTGAATAATTTTTTTCTGGACCTTGTAATGGATGGCTGCTAAAATACAATACCACATATGTACTATCTTCTTGCTTCTGCATTAAAGTGGTTCCTAGCCTGTATCCACTACTATCTGCCTGTATGATGAATGGTTACGGAAATCTGGGTATACAAGCATGACTTCACTTAAAAAAATTCTCTTTGACTTTCCTAAAACTTATTTCTTGGTTTTGTTCCCATTTCCATGGTGTATCTTTCCGTAATAACTGTATCAATGGTTCCATGTCTGTGGTAAAATTCTCATGGAATTTATTATAGAATGTGTATAGACCCATGAGCGATCTGCCTTGTTTTTTATTACTAGGGGTGATAAAGTCCCCAATGCCCTGGATTTTCTCTGGGTGTAGCTTAATGCCTTTATCACTGACCAAGCACCTTAAAAAAAATTTCATTTTTTGTAGCTGCTATCTGGCTTCTCTGCAGATTAATCCTAATGTTTTTCTCCTGACATTCCTGCAGGAATAATTGCAGATGCTGTATATGTTCTTCCATATTTTTTGAAACAAGTATAACATCATCCATATACATGGTTACCAAGTCCTTTATTTCTTTATTTAATATACAGTCCAAGCATTTTAATAACCCTGCTCCACTATTCTTCAACCCAAAGGGTATGCTATTAAAGTGATATGACTTTCCATTGTATCGAAAAGCCATATATTTACGATTTGGCATATGAAGCCTTATCTGCCAATAGCTTGCAGTCACATCCAATGTGGAGAACACTTTCTTGCCTCAGAATTTTGTTAACAGATCACTAATCACCAGAAGTATATTTTGGTTGGACCATGTGATTTTATTTAATTGACTAGCATCTAAGCATAGTCTTATTAAGTTATCCTCTTTTTTTTTTTACTATTACCAAAGACTTATTATATGGGGGTGACATTTTTGTTACAACACAACAGTCTTCCACTTGGTCAAATTGTTTTTCTACCTGTCCTACATTGATGGAGCATCGGGTTATTATCCCCGTTTTTCTGAGAAAACATCCTTATATGTACCCAGATCTTCGAGATTCCTGTTTCAATTCCTTTATTTGTTTTATGATCCGGTTCTTCTCTTTCTCTAATTGTATATTACATACTCCCTTTTTTTTATTTTCACTTTTTAGTCCAAAATATATTATTTCACCATCATGTATAACCTTCCTGTGTCTATAATCTATTAAACACCCTATACTGCGCATGAATTCCGAACCTAAAATGGCATCATCCACTAACACTTTTAAAATCAATATGATATGTTATACATATCTCTGCCCTGTTTTTAACAGTATTTGTTTAGTCTCCAACTGTGCTCTCCTCCCATTTACCATCGTGACTTGTAATGCCTTTCCTGGCAAGGTTTTGACATTTGTTTGTTGCTGAATCATCTACTCGAGTATCTTTTCCGATATGACTGACCCTTGACTGCCAGAATCAAATAGCACCCATACTTTTACATCATTTAAGTGCATGTCAGTCTTAGGCCATTCCTGTGAAACAAAATTAAGTTCCCCCATCCCATTCACAGATGAACTTTTTATTTCTCATGCATGGTTTGACCTTGCTTCATGTTCTTGTACTAGATACATATGATACCAACTTATTAAACAATCTTTTAATATTATTTTCTTTAAACTGCTATATATATTTGTTATGTCAAAAAAAATACATTTATATTGTAAGGGTAGCTTACAATCCATGTCAAACCCACCCTTATATGTTGACCATAGCAGGCTAAACAAAAAGAAAAGAAGAACATGAGCTAAAGTAACGAGTTGAATACCTAATATTTACTTTAAATGGCAAACAAACATAAATGCACACACACATGGAGTTCGTATAATAATTGCCAAACCCAACCTAGAATTGAAATAAAATCGATGCTTCTTTTCTAATAAAAAAAAAACTCTCATATATATCTTAGCAACCAAGTATTGGGAAGTGACAACAGAATTCTACTACATAAATTTATTATATAATCGTTACATAACATCTACATCTAATAAGTCGCATAAGAATGCGCATCTATCGTGGTAACGTGCTCAAGCATAAAAGACAAGTTAAAATTCAAGTCTGTGCTTCTTAAAAAAAATGTCTATTGCTATATCAACAAAAAAAAAAACATCTGATTTGTTTTTGACTGGGAATAAAATGGATGATGTGTTTGAAAATAATATCCATTCGACATAGGATTTCGAAGTGCTGAAGATCTAAAAAAAAAAAACTTATTATCGACAAGATTAGTAAGAGTGTTATCAACAACTGAAACAGAAAAGAAAACAAAAAGCTTTAACAATCAGATAATGTGATAGCAACAATCCAAGACAGAAAACTGCACAATTAAAAAAAAAAAGGTTATATATATAACCAGCACATACTAAGAAATAATGAAATAAGATTTTCATTCGTGCAAATTGTTCAACACCAACCATAGTGAACTATGCATGCTTGCTAAATAAACGTGTCATAGGACCAGGGACTATCTTACTTGCCAGAAAACGTGATATTATAGCTCATCTCCATAAGTAATGCCTCAAAATGCCTAATCTGGATGTCAAAAGAAATGGAAGTGACCTTGTCCAAGCATTACTGGAGGATTCAGGAAATGGTAGAAGAGTCATAAGAATGGACTGCATCCATAACGACTTTGACATTTAAATTATAAACATTAATTCAAGAATTTCAAATAAGATCAAGCTTATCATGATATATAATGTATTTTGTTTGTAGAATTCCAACATTTGAAGTCTTTAATGTGTTTTGCAATTGGGAGAGTTCATTACGAGAGAAGCAAAAAAATACACAGGGTGAAGGTATACCAAATTAAGGTTTATTTTTATTTTTGATGCCCTCCATAGCAACTCAATGATTGATCATCACCATCAATATAGTTGAAGGTAAGAATTCTTTTGACTCTTCCATATTAATATGCAATCACAAGACCAGATAGAATTGATGTGTTTATGTTCAATTAACAATTGTTTTTATTTAATTCTTTAGTGTATAAAACTAACGCTCTCGTGTGAACATCTCTTTTCTGTCAATGTGGAGGGAGCTTTAGTGAAGATTTTTCCAGTAGAAAGCAGATCCTGGAACTAAGGGGAATCATGAATTGAAACTTTATAAATAGTTACTGAATTTCGCAGTCTTTTTCTTGATAAAGAAAAAATCATTTTTTTCTTGTTTATTACATTTTATTTCTATGTTTTAACTAGTCTTATTAATTTTGAATATAGGGAATATCTGTATGCATATCTACCCTAGGGAATGGTAGAGATGCATGTGAGACACATCTAAACATACCTTTTGCTATGTGAACAATATTTTCTTCTTTTTTTTTTATCTGTTAATAATAAAAATTGTTAAATACACTTTGTTTTATAAATTAATTTGGTCTGTGGTTTATCAAACTCATCCATACATTCACTCATTAATTTAATTGTTTAAGCATATACATAAGCACACACATATTATAATGCTACACATATGCCGTTGTATTATTTTAAAATTAAAATAAAAGAGGGAAATAATCGTAAATAAAATTGATTTTTTAAAAATGTAAAAGAAAATTAAAATAGTCATTTTAACATATATATATAATCACACAGATGGAAAACTATTAAAAAAATTATTTAAAAAAAAGTTTTTAAAAAAGTAAAAATCTAAAGATTAGTATTTTTGTTAAAAAGTAATATAAAAGAAAATAGAAACAAATGTTAATTAGTTTCTATCATGTTTAAATCTTAGTGACTGTAAATGATTGTTCTATTAATTGAATCTAAAGCAAACAAGCCCTTGGGGATTTTGTAATGGAAAGGTCAGATAAAAAAAAAATCAAGATTATGTATTTTTATTATTATTATTAAGAGCATATTTATTTCAATTTTTAAGGAATAAAAAACAAAATGTAATATAATAACTATAACGATACGTGGACAATATTTATAATTCATTGAAATCCATTACAGATTACGTGACATGGGTAATATCTTCAAAAGTTATTCTTCATTCTTCTAAATCATTATGATGTCCAAGGGAAAGCCGGCAATGCCCACGTGTTGCTAGCCACCCCTCTATATATTGGCCACTATCATAAAGTAATTCTGCATCTTGCGGCAAATACAAAAAAAAAGCAAAGAATAAGAACTTTATTCATGTCCATCCTTTTTATATCCCCGAAAACTCATCATGCATGTTTACATTGAACATCCCCCAAATTTCTTCTTCAAACTTTTATCTTTCATTAGATTTTTGTTCTCAAAGTTCTCTTTCTTCTAATTATCATAGCCATATTTAATTATCAATATCACGCTTTGTAGAACTTTTATCACTCCATTTCCTGCCCCCAGGCCGGATGCCACGCCACATATTATGGGGAAACGAAAGCCACAATTAACACCAGGTTGGCTCAACATCGGTACACCTTCAATAGAGCCCAAACGAACAGCAGTACACCTTCTGCATTTTTTGAACATACTAAACAATCAGGGCACAATTTCATACCCACTAACCCCGTTATTTTATGCTCAGAACCAAACGACTACAGGAGAAAAATAAAAGAGGCATTCTACATTAACAGAGACATCCATGCAATCAACAGAAGAGACATGTGCTTCAACATTTCGAAAAAATGGACTACTTAACAGTAACTCATTTGAATATTCTCATTTACATATATCAAGTACATTTTCACTAAGGCTATGAGTATGAGGCACGGTTCCTCGAAAACGTTCAGCCAAATTTATTACTAACTATATTTTTTCTCTAATAATTTACAATTAAGTATTTTTCATTTTTACAAATAAGGAGAAATTAAAACCACATTTATTACATAATGAATAGAGGTCAAGAAAAACAGATCTTAAACTGCGGAATTTCGAAGATTAAATATGAAC
This sequence comes from Epiperipatus broadwayi, assembly GCA_028023455.1. NCBI lineage: Eukaryota > Metazoa > Onychophora > Udeonychophora > Euonychophora > Peripatidae > Epiperipatus > Epiperipatus broadwayi. The sequence continues at coordinate 6,145,128 of JAQFVV010006223.1, read as the reverse complement.
AGAGACTTTCTTTCTTCTCTAAATGCAAGGATTATAACGTCATACCCAACTCCTGTTTGGTGAAAATTAATAGAACAATTTACAATAATGTTAAAATTAGAAATGATTTGCAGAAACAACTTTTGGCACACATAACTCACGGATGCAGTGACGCTTTCAAAAAGCAAACAACTAGATGGAACAAAATGACAACGAACTACGTAATCCCCCAGTGGATGCAAGATAAACTGCGTAAAACTGAGAGATTTCAAATATTAAAATTTGAAAATAAAATACATTTCTTATCTATTAAACAAAATAAAAACCACCGCGGCATTAACATAGACGCGTTCATTAATAAAACTTCAACTACTCCGCCATACGAAATCAAGAAAATATTATCGCTCGGACCTAAATATGTAGGAGGAAGTTGGACATCCCCTAGCGCGAATTAATAGCAGACATCGAAGCATCTCTCATTAATAACACACAAAGAGACGCTATTATCACAGACATAGCTAAATTACTAAATAACAATTTCGTTGATAGAAAAGAACTAAGCATGGAATAAAAGTGTATTAAATACTAAACAATATTTTAAAACACACAACATCATTTGTCTCAAAGAAGACAAAGGCAATCACTTTGTTTTATTAAACAACACCGATTACAAAAATAAAATGCATGACCAAATTAAATTATTAAAGTTGGTACATGATAACACTTTTAACATCAAAATCGACCGAGATAAATTTATTAATGGTGTGCTTCGAACTTTCAAGGACAAAGGGATCACTAAATCCGAGTATTACAGGATTTATCCTTCTGCCACTAGACCTCCCCCAATGTTTGCCAATTCAAAACAATATAAACCAGGCGAGCCACTTAGATTAATGATGGATTTCGCTCATGCACTATTTCTGATACAGCCAAATTGGTTAATCAATTGATCATAGATTACCTTAATTTTGGCTCATACACAATAAATTCATCTTTTCAATTCATTTCCAGAATTAAAAACGTTCAAATCTCTCACAACTCTGTTATGGCCACGATGGATGTGAAAGAATTATATGGATCAATCAATAGAAAAGCATCCATCCAAATTATACATGAAGAGTTGCTGCGAATATCTTGTCCTAACGAGAGAATTAAATTCATTATGGCTTTCTTGACATGGCTTGACTCCCATATTTTCACTCTTTTCGAAGATAAATGGTACACAATGCAAGATGGTTGGCCCATGGGCCTCCCTATCAGTGGCGTCTTATCCAGTATATACTTAAATAAATATGAACAATCCATTATTCCAAAATATTTCAACACTAACCCAGACTTCATATATATACGATATGTAGATGATATTTTCATTATAGCATCTAAAAATAATATTTTAAATATACAACGCGAATTACAAAGCACAACTAAACTATTTTTCTCTATCATATATGAAAACAATAACGAACTCAAATATCTTGATCTTTCCTTGTCAAGAGACCGCCACGCAATAGATTACAAAATGCTTGTTAAACCATTTGAAATCCGAAGCTGCATCCATCCTAATTCTAAATCACCCGCATCGCACAAATTCGCAGGTCTTAAAGCATTTCTGTTTAGAAACCATCATTTGTGTAAATATGAAGCACATAGGAAGGAAAATGTAAACAATTACATTAAAGACCTACTAGCAGCAGGATTCAAATACAAAACTATTAGGAGGAAAGTCATGAAATTTAACAGCACAATAGATAAATTGCCTCGCACCAATCTACCCAGAATAACGGTCCCCTACATCCCTAAAATATCCAATAAAGTAACTGAAAACCTTAAGCAACAAATTCAGCATAATATTCAGAACTCCTCCCAACACTAATAGGTTGATCAATAACTCCAAAGATTACATTGATCCAGCGCTCACCCCACATGTGGTGTACTCCATTTCCTGCCCCCAGGCCGGATGCCACGCCACATATTATGGGGAAACGAAAGCCACAATTAACACCAGGTTGGCTCAACATCGGTATACCTTCAATAGAGCCCAAACGAACAGCAGTACATCTTCTGCATTTTTTGAACATACTAAACAATCAGGGCACAATTTCATCCCCGCTAACCCCGTTATTTTATGCTCAGAACCAAACGACTACAGGAGAAAATAAAAGAGGCATTCTACATTAACAGAGACATCCATGCAATCAACAGAAGAGACATGTGCTTCGACATTTCGAAAAAATGGGCTACTTAACAGTAACTCATTTGAATATTCTCATTTACATATATCAAGTACATTTTCACTAAGGCTATGAGTATGAGGCACGGTTCCTCGAAAACGTTCAGCCAAATTTATTACTAACTATATTTTTTCTCTAATAATTTACAATTAAGTATTTTTCATTTTTACAAATAAGGAGAAATTAAAACCACATTTTTTTTTAATTGAAATTAAAAAAAAAAAAAAATACAATGTGTATTGCTTCAAGGAAAAGAAATTATCTAAGTTTAATCAAATAAAAGATTTATTTTATATATATACAAAATTCACCTAACATATATTTTTCTTTTTTGTATATATATATTTCTATTCTCAGCAAAATCTTCCAATTCTACTGCCAACACACCTTGCACAGTTGCTCTATAGTTATACCTATACACCACATTTAACTTTGTATCCTCCAATAAAAATTCTCTTCTCTTTCTCCCGCATCTATCATCATTACTTTTGATTTTTCTTCACTAAATTTAATCCCTATCTCTTTACTCACCCTTGTGCATATCTTCAGCATAACTTCCATATCTTTCCTACTTCCTGTGTACAAGAAGATATCATCAGAAAATAAGACCCAATGTATATACTCCCTTGCATCTACTAATGGTATCTCTACCCCTCTTCCTAGTCTTTCTATTGCTGTCTTCATTTCTCTCAAATATAACAAAAACAAAATAGGTGACAGAGTATTCTCACCTTAGTCCTACTCCATGTTTAACTTTAACTGATTCTATATTTCCTGATACATATAGTAATTATTTTCTTACAATCTCTTAATAAGATCCACTAAAGCTCCATTCCTAAATTTACTAAACTTATCCATAATCTATTTCTATTTATTCTATCATATGCTTTCTCTATATCTATAAAGACCATATATAACTTTCTACCTGTATTTCTACTCAAGTTGTATGACTACAAATAAACTATCTCCTATACACCTATCCAATCTAAAATCTCCCTGCATTTCTCTCACTATAGTATTTTCTTTCATCCATTTTATCATTCTTCCAGCCACCATATATTGTATGTGATGCACTATAATTTCTCCTTATATGGAGTCAGGAATTTCTCAGTCACTATACCCAGAGAAACCTGTTAGCCACTTTAGCTCACCCTAAGTTTTCCCATATTCTTCTCTATCCTGCTCCATCCCATTTCCACAACATAATCTTTGTAAACTTCATAGCCTTTATATCTAGATCCCCCTTATCTTTACCCAAACCCAGCATAAAAACCAATAACCCACTTTCTCCATAATCACTTGTTTATATTCAGTATTCTTTACAATAATGCCATCTAACAGTGTTAAATTGCAACTTAACTTTCTTCACTTCTAATTTCTGGAACTATATAAAACAAAAAATTTTATATATAAAAAAAAAAATGTTTTTATTCACATAAATGCACTAAGAAGTAAAATGTCAATTTTCTTCAGCTTTCACAAAGGTGTAAGGCGATCATATTTTTAAGTAATTAAGAATTTGACTTGGGAATTTCTAAACACAATCACCTGACACTATTATTTGTGAAAGCTTAAAAAAATGAATTTGTACTTTTTAGTGTATTTTTTGCTTTTTGGTGCATTTCTTAAAAAAAAATTATAAATATATTCTCACTTTGTAATTAGCAAAAAAAAGATATAAGATCCAAATAAGTCCCCCCTACAACGGCACTATTTATTTGTGTGTATGTATTTTTTTTTTAAAATGTAATATTTTTATTATTATTCAATATTGCATCTAAATTATGTAACTAATAAATACATTATATAATACTATAAAATTTTATTATATAAATAATAAGAATTATATTTATTATCTAATGAGCTTGTTAAATTAGGTCATGTGATATATGACTATTTCTTTGCAAATAACAATTATATAGTCATATATTGTATTCATTTTGTATTATCAATAAAATTGTGTTTAAAGAATAGTTACAATTAATATATACAATTAACAATGATCAAGTATTATTAGATACTGGAATATCAAAGTACAATTCCATTCAGTAATAAACCAAGTATCCAATAGTTATGTGCTCTAAAACAGTGTTTCTCAACTGAATACATGCCATGGACCAATAAATTTTTTAATTTTTTTATTATGGATCAAATGAAGTATTGAAGGAAAAAAATGGAAGAAAGGACTGGTGTTTTTATAGTAAAATATAATTATTGTAGTGTTTAACAAATTTAATATATATTTTCAAAGAATGATCAAAAAACATAGGATATGTGACAAAAGTAAATTAAATAAAATATTGAACTAATAATACAGAAATCTGAAGACAAAGAATAATATTTAAATAATTGAGCAAAACATAATTATAAAACCAAAAACTATGTTGCTGATTCTTTTCAGTAATTAGCTTATCAGGTCCTGGAGAAATATTTGCGACTGCTAAGTACAAAGCTGGATTTATTAATAAACAATTTCTTTCTTTTGATTTTATGAGTGTCAATGCTGAAAATAGCTAAAATGGCAATAACATTCTTAAGGCTTTTTCATATAATTCTGGATTTCAGTTTTAATTTTAATTCAAAATTGAGTTATACTTGTCGAATTAAATAATAACTTTAATGTATTGTTGCAATTTAAGTCTATCCAAATTTCTTGTTCAATAAACAGATTTAAAATCCACATAATGACTTTCTATGTCTCTTCTTCCTGTGAATAATATTGATCAAACACACACCAAAGTCCTGTTAAAGGTCCATAAACAGTATTTTTCATAAGTCAGGAAACAATTTTTTAGCAACTAAATGCTTAATAACACAAGTGAGTAAAAGTCATTTTGTCTACCGCTACTTCTTTCATTTTTTTGCAACTCCGGAATTTTTTCCAGTCATACTTGGCTACTCCATCAACACGTAAGTCAACACAATTTTCCAATTAAATAAGTTCTTATCGATGTAAGTATCAATTGCTTTAAATATAACCGAACTAGTTGTGGGATTAGGAAATTCAACACAACTAAAAAATTCTTCTTTTACATAAATTGATTTCATAATCAACATAACAAATATAACATAAAAATATGGTCTTATTGGTTATATTTGCAGATTTGCCTATTTGAATTGCGAATAATGATTTGCTTACTTTTTGAATTAAGTGATCTTCAACATCAATGGTAATTCACTAAATCTGCATTTTATAAATTGTTAAAAAGTGGCAATATTTTCATTGCCTCCAGCAACCATACCTAAAATTTTAGAACATATATCTATTAAACATGGTTTAATTAAGTTTTCAGCAATAGAGTACTGCTTTTTGCATATAACAATCCTTAAAACAATTAACTATGATGCTTTTGCAAGAGACTTATCGACTAAAACAAATTTTTTAAGACGATTTTTATTTTTTCAATTCAGCACTTTTACATTAAAAAGAAAACCTAGTGGCTTAATTTGTAGATTTGAATATTTGATCTGTAAATGATGCGTTAATTTTGCTGGCTTCATAAGTTCATTGGATAAAATTTCTCTGCAAATAAAGCATTGAGATCTGAGTAAATTTTCGTCCAATTCACATCAAGAAATGAAATCAAATTTTAAATAATCAGAATTGAATTGACAGACAACATAACATTTTCATTTTGCCCGAGGTAAATCATTTTGTGAATAAATATTTTCAATAGTACTCAAAGTACTTATACTTAGTTTTTGAAAGTTTTTGACGTTTTCTTGTTATTATTCATTTTTAAACAGCTAAATTTTTTTTAAAAAATATCAAATACTTAATATACTTTAATTTATAGTAAACATCTATTATTTAGTAATTCTTATCAATGCATGCTAGTGCAATTCTTATCAGCTGACTGTGACAAATTACATAGTACATACAACTATTAGGTTACTTTGTATATAGCAAACTCCGCCTTAGCACATGAAGTGTATATGCTCAAAATTGTTAATGGCGCAGTGTTTTTACTGTGAGATGAGTGATACTAGGAAATAAAAACTTTTTGTATTTCTTGTAGTGTTTTGTTTCTTAGTTCATTTTTTATAAATTCTATGAATAAAACAACTAACAAACAAAAGAAAATCGTAGAACTGAATTAAAGATAAATTTAATAAAATTAGTCATAATTTGAAAAATTGCAAAAAATATCTAATAAATATGAACACATTTATAAGCTTTTTGCAGACGACCGGTTAAGAACATTGCTCTAAAGCCGTTTTAGTCTTAGTATTCAGTCAATGGTCTAGAATATTTAACATTATTATATAGCTTTAATTGTTTTACATTCCTTTGGGAAAACATATAATTAGTCATACTCTACTGTAAATCCATCTACTCTAAATTTGTATAACAAAAAATCCTAGATGAGTAAACCACTAAACATCGCATGATCACGATTCTTTATGCTATATGGAGAGTTTTGCCTCTTGATCCTAGATAATTTAGTGCTAAATAAATCCCAATCTCCAGACCAATCAATTTCAGGCTTTTGGTTTCATCAATGAAGACTAAAATTGAAAGGAACTAATGTAGTTATGTATCTAGAAATCATCTTTTACTCCTTTGTAATATTTATACTAATAATCTAAAAATAAAAAAAACACCCAGTGATTTAAATCCACACTAACTCACTTGCCTAGCTATATAGATCTGATCCAGTTAAATTTCTATATATTTTAGAGACCTCGATTATATAACAATTTCATGCTCTTTGGCTAGAACGATTAAAGAAATGGTGGTGGTGTAACATATGCCAGCATACTTTTTTAGCCAAATTTAAAACATAAATTTGCCAGAACACTAACTTCAAGAATCACTATATAAACTGTTAACATTCATATTTGCAAATCCTCTTTTAATCTATATATATATATATTTAAATCATTATAGATTTATATATTTGCCTAATGTAATGAATAAAATATCAGACTAATATATATATATATATTTGGCTGCAAACAAAATAAATGTGGGAATTCTTTTCTAATCTAATTTTTAAAACAAATGACAAACATTCTATAAATACATAGTTCTTAATTTACGCATATTTAAAATATATAAATTTTAAAATAAATTTAGTCATCATCATCAATCCATTGCAGGATGAAAGTCTCTCCAAGTTCAATCCATCTTCTCCGATCTTTAGCTTCTCTTCTCCACATCACCCTTGCATACTTTCTTATTTCATCCATCCATCTCACATGTGGTCTCTTTCTGGGTCTTTTACAATCTCTTGGAATCCCATTTAAGATTTCAATTGTTCATCTATTATCATCATGGATGGTATAAGCTGCATTAATTAGCATTAAAAAATAGAAGTGAAATTATGCTATCATATTATTCAGTGAAAATGACTTAATAATAGTTATTTATTGTCTATAAGTATAAGGGATTTTAACTCAGATTTTTAAGTACCCTTCAACTATCCACACTATCTCATACAACTGATACACATACCCACACACATGTAGAAAAGGTAAACAATCAATTTACATATTTCATGCTAAACCAGCACATTATCAGTTGGTCTACATTATCATCTGTCACACATATATATATATATCAGTGCTCAGTTTATATTAAGATAGCAAATCTTCATACTTTAATGAACAGGCTTCAATCTACTCCAACTTTTTCAGCCATCCATATCATTGAAAATCTGATGATGAAATCCCAAATATTATTATCTATAAATAATTTATTATTGAAGAATTGTTTTATATCAAATAGATAATTATTATGTAGCCGTATTTAGTGCTAGGATTTATTTTAGTAATTAAGATTTAATTAATAAATGCCTTTCAGCTTTATTTAAACATGAACAATTTTTTTTTTTTTTTAATATGTATTTAGAGAATCTATGTTGAAACCAAAATAGTCTTAAACAATGACAAATGAAATTTCTTTCAGTAATTTTCATGAGATAGAATCATATGATATTTTATTGATTCATTTTCTTTTAATTCAATTTCTAATCAATGAAAACTAATTGATAAATAGCAAAATGAATGACAATAACTTTCATTTATAAGAAAATAGTTGATACTACCCTAAGTGGAAGAGTTCATATTTTATATAAATAATATAAAATTACAATGATAAAATTGGCCAATTTATCACATCTATTGATAAATATAAAAATAAAAAAAAATAAAAATACTTCAGTATTATTTAGTAACAACTACTGCTCCTTTTCTTCCTCCTCTTTCTCATTCTCTTTCTTAGTCTTAATCATCATTATTAAATTCTTTAGTGAAGAATTATTTTTCAAACTTATTATACGTGCTTACTTTTTTTTTTATTGGGAAAAGTGGAATAAATTATATTTTTACATAAACTCATAAAAAATGTTAATTTTCTAATAATTAAATATTTTAAGATTAACTGCAATATGGAGTTTAGTTTTTCTTCTAATTTCATTCATAATATACCTTTACATATATTTAAGATAAAATAAACATAATTCAAATACACCATGGTAAAAATATTTCTTTAAATGCAGAATTTATATATATTTTAACAACAACAACAAAAAATCTTAAGTTGAATGATCATGATTTTTAAAAAGATTTAAAAATATCCATACAATTCTCATCAAAAATCAGCCATTACCACAGAATATGAAAGCCTGAAGAATAGATGTTTCCTTCCAAATTAATTATATCTAAACAAAACAAAATTATTAGAGAAATCTAAATTTTATCTTTTTGAAATAGATTTTATTATAATTTTAACAATGATCAATCTTGTTCCACTAGAAAGACCTTAATTAGGACTCTAATTCTGTAATAACATTATGACTATTTTTTTCCTTGGCTCAATATTGATGCATTCATTTAATTCTCAAATAGTTTTACAAAAAAAAAATTTCTTATGGAAATACTACATTCAAATGTGTACTGTTCACATAAATTGATCAAACATACATAAAAAATTTTGCATTAAAAACAAGGATGATAATTGTCTATAATTTTCAATGTAAGACCAATTACAATAGAAATAAATTCAAATATGTTTGGTAAAATACCCAAAACTCTCCAAGATTCAAAATGCTTCAAAAAATAAAAGAGCGGTGCAGAAGATCAGGAAAATCCAAAAGCAATTATTTATACAAAGGAAACAAAGTTTACCAATTAAAAATATTGGCTGCAATCACTCTTTTAGTTCAAGCAATAAGAACTGCACAAATTGTACTATAAATAATCAAAAATTATAGTAAAATATCGGAGCTATTTATCCCAAAAAGAGGTATATCCCAAGGATCTCATCTCACAGCATTACTACTAGCAGTTTACACAGGTCATTAATTAAATATATATATGTATTATCTTCAAGATCTATTCCTGGCCATCTAGGAGTTAAAATTTTTGTAACAGCCTTTCAAACAATCAATCAATCAAGTGTCATGTCCTATAAACAACACTAGAGAGCAGTTATGCAGCTGATCTGGTCACTTCCCAGATCTTCAATCCATATATTTCTTCCCATCTCTCACATCATCCAACAAAGCCAATCTTGCATCTTTTCTTCTTGATACATTTATCATTCCTTCTAAAACATCATTTATTAAACTATTCTTTTTTAATATTATATGTTCACTCCCATTTCTTTTCTTGATTCTAATTTCTTCAATCAGTCTTTTTTTCCAATTAATTTTCTCCATTCTCTTCTATGTATACATCTCAAAATCTTCAATCTGTTTCTAAATCTTTTACTCACTGTTTACATTTCACAACCATATTATTTTTTTACCTAATTCTCTCTTTAAAGGTCCACAAAATATTTTTCTCTCTTAATAAATGCCTACTTTGCCAAAGCAATTATTTTAATTTCATCTTCATTTCTTTCATCCTCACTCAACCAATTGTCCAAATATCTAAATCCAATCACTTGTTGAACTATACTATCATGAATATCAACTTATAATCTTTTTGTATTTCTTCCTATCCATAAACATTTGGACTTCTAAACATAAAATCTTCATTTCATATTCCATAAAACCATTTAATTTATTCAATATATTCTGGAAATTCTTTTTATCTTCACCTATAAGAATTCTATCATTTGCAAATATCTTATACATTTTATTACTCTATCCCCAATATTAGCTCTTCCACTGTCTAAATATTTATTTAACAAATCTTTTAAATAAATATCAATAAGCACAGATGACATATAACTGCCTTGTTTAACTCCTTTTTCTATACTCATTTCTTTAGTCTCATTCTCCAGTTTGATTTTTATTTCTTTGTTCAATAGGCATATTCTAAATCCATCTCTCCTTCCAAAGTATTCCTTAATTTTTCAAGATAATTATAAGTTTATTTCAGATTATTCTATGAAATGATTGTTCCAAATCCACAAAACATATACCAATTCACTTATCTTTTTCAATATATCTTTCTGCAATAATTCTAATAACATTAATATTATTTTTCCCTCTTTGAAAACCAAACTGTTCCTCTCCAATATATTTTATTTTCCCATAAATTATTTAAATTACAATCCTTAATATTTTTGAATCATGAGATAACAAATTTATTCTCCTGCACCTTTCACAACTAACAACTTTCTTTCTTTTTTTTAGCAATTGGAATTATCATTCAGTTAAAATGCTATGGTCAATAAATCATAATGATATTAATATTATATGGATTTGGCAATGCAATAAGAAAGATAAAGTCAATAAATCATCTTATACCTATTTAAATTATACAAGATATTAACATAAACTAAAAACTTAACCTGCAATTTAGTAAATTCTTAAAAATAATGGACTTAAAAAAATTAAAAAACAGAAATCTGTCTTTTCCTGAAATTTTGTGTTGATGGTATTTTAGTTGTATTTAAATAGAGTTAAATTTTTCTAAAGACATTTAATAGTTATATTAGATGGAAATAATCCAATATATAAATCTCAGTCTGACTATCATGCCTTGCCGGTGCAAATGATTGTACAATTTACTTAATTAAGAACTCATTACATATCATTGTCAACCATTATCAATCCACTGCAGGATAAAGGTCTCTCTCTTCTCCCCAACATACCTGCACAATTCCTTATTTCATCCATCCATCTCACATGTGGTCTCTTTATGGGTCTTTTACAATCGCTTGGAATCCAGTTTAATATTTCAGTTATTCATCTATTATCATCTCTTCTAGCAATATGTCCAGCCCAACTCCACTTCAGTCTTTAATTATTTCAAAAAACTGTTTATTCTCTTATCCATGAATTGCATTTTCAATCTCTTCTTATTGCTTCTCTCATGCATGTCTCCATATTTCTTTGAGTGGTACGAAGTCTCTGTATTGCTCTTCTATTAAGAGTCCAAGTCTCAGATCCATAAGTAACAACTGGTAAAACACAATTATTTAAAACCTTCCTTTTCAATTACATAGGCATATTTCCTTTTTATATTAAGTTATTTCTATCAAAAACACTCCAATCAAGTTTAATTGTATGATTAATTTTATCCATTATGTTTCCATCTGTAGTAATAATCTGATCAAAGTATTTATAGTTGTATATACATTCAATTTTATTGTAAATCTCTTTTTCGTCGTGTCATTATATATCTGACTAATAGAATAGTCAATCAATGGATGCCAGAAGGCTTGTGCATAAAATCTCCATCTACTGCTTAGTCATCCAATACCCCCAGACTATTTCTGGCTTGGGGCCTTCGTCAATGAGGAGCCTTGGATTTGAAAGCACTGCACCTAGATTGATTACCCTGGCTTGCAATGAATGGCAAAACATATAGAGAGTTTTGCCTGTTTTAATAACAATTATAAGCAAGCATAAGAAATGGTGATCACATGATGTTTATTGGTTCAATAATAACATCCACTGCAAATATATTTGTGGCAAAAACTGATATAATTCTGATGAGAATACACAAATTAAAAAAAAAATCCACTGAAAGGTTGATTAACAAATTTATAAACTAGTCAACCAAATGTTTTTTGCTTTAAAATGAACAAACAACTTACATAAAGTATTTCCATTCAATTCAGGGGAAAAAATCCAACAAATTATCTAATATTTTAAGTGTCAGTATATGATATAAAAATAATAATATTACTGATTAAGGTTATTTCTGGCATACTTGGTAGCTCTACAAATACTCCGATTTGTTTTTAATTATAGGTGATAAATTAGGTAAAACTATTCAATTAATTGTACAATTGAAATAATTATTCATATAAAAGTTTTGTGCATGTGATTACAGAAAAGTTTTATAAACAAAAAAAAGGACTGTGAAATGAATGCTTATTAATGATATTAGCATCAACAGCCTTTCGCAAATGAGTATGTCCATTCCAACTCCAAAAAATAAAAAGACACAAATAATAATCTAAAATGAGTTTTTGCGGTGGCTATACAAACTAATCTGTGAAACACAAGCATATATAGAGCATGTTGCTCCATTAGTCTGTTTATGTGATATTTTATGATGATGTTCTAACTTTAGAAAACTTTTCTTTTTGAAATACTTCAACATTGTATCTAATTGTAGCTCTCCAATCTATTCTATTCTCTGTCATATTTTCCCAATAAAAGCAATTAACATTGGATTTCTTTAGAATGTATCATAATATACATTTATTGAAATAAAGTATCATTATCTATTTTGAATGACTTCGAACTTTTTTCCCTCCTAAACCAATATATATATTCTGTTTCTTAAAATATTTTTTTTATTAATTCATATAAGTTATATTATTATTTATATTCATTTTTTGAATGATCAAAATGTCAAAATAAATTGAAAGCTATATAAAAAATATATATATCATAATAATATTATTTTGAAATATGTTATGCCAATTAAAAAGTATAAAATCACTCAGAACATTATTTATAAAACTTTCCATTGCAGTTTACCATAGTAAATTTTTTTTAAAACTAATATGGCATCAAATTTCCATTCAATGATAAAAATAAAATTTCTATGATTCTGTGGCTAACAGAAAAAGAGAAAAAAACTTTAAGCAAATATAAATTGAAATAATATAAAAGTGAAGATGTGATCAATAAAGTCATTGATAGTTTTATATGCAGAAATTCTTTGGAGTCTTTTATATTATATATATAATAAATATGCAATATTCCAAAAACATTTATAAGAGAGATGTTGTAAGAATTGATTTGATGAAAAGAAAATCAGAAAATCTATGTCCTATATTCTTTTATTATTTCTTAGTGTAGACTGTTTTAATAGATTAATTATAAATATGTGACTTTTTTCACATGCGTTAGTGAAGCTATAATTATATTATAATGTGTAATAGGTCTACTTAGCGCTTTTGAGATTTAATGTTCGAATCTCATACTCGTAGCTTTGTGAATAAAGACTGTTGTGATTTATTGTACATATATGCAAATGAGTTTGAATTTTTAATTAGTTAGTCCTAACTAATTAAATTGCATATGTGTACAATAAATCACAACAGTCTTCATTCACAAAGCTATGAGTATGAGATTCGAACATTAAATCTCGAAAGCGCTATGCAAATAAGTTTTAATTTTTAATTAGTTAGTCCTAATTAATTAAAAATTCAAACTCATTTGCATATGTGTACAATAAATCACAACAGTCTTCATTCACAAAGCTATGAGTATGAGATTTGAACATTAAATCTCGAAAGCGCTAAGCAGACCTATTACACATTATGATATAATTATAGGTTCACTAACGCATGCGAAAAAAGTCGCATATTTATAATTACAATTTTTACTAGTGAAAAGAAAAACAATTTATTTAATAGATTAAATTAATTATGATTAAAATAAGAATAACAAATCTGACAAAAAAAATCTTGTTTTTATAGATAGGTTGAAATTAAGATGATAAAATTTATGAAAATATGTTAATAACAAAGCTTCAATTATTCGGTGAAGCAAAACTAATTTAGTTAATAATTTTTAATTCAATTTTGTCTTTCTCAGAAAAATATGGCTGTATTATTTGACTGCAATTCTGCAAAAATCATCAGTGTTATAAGTACTTTGACACATTTTCCAATGATCTTTCTTGCCATGAGAAATTTGCATTTTTTTTTAGCATTCTCATCACACATTTCTTATCTATAAAAAGTTTAAATTTATACTTTTAAATTGAAAATAGAATACCTCCGTCTACTTTTCATCTATTAAATATCATTCATAATATGGCAATTCAATGAATCAATTATTTACATCATAATTTTTCTTAAATCTTTTTCAGATCATTGCTCTATCACAAATCTTTCCATTCCTCTCCAGATATTATCATGATTATTTGTTTCACTGATTCATTCTTAGTACATATATCATAATTATTAATTTCCCCAATCTTCTTTCGTCCTCCTTGCACATAAACTTTTTACATCTTTACTTCAAATAATATGCAGTTTTAAAAACAACATCACTAAATATACTTTTTTTTTTAGTAAATAGGTTGATATTTTTATTTATTTGTTAATTTTATGTTTATTTTATTTATATATACTGTATATATATTTTTAAACAATATTCTTTGAACACGTTTATTTTCTTTCAATAAAATTCAAAATTCTATATTTAAATGATGTTTATTAACTTTTCTTCATATTTGCACTTTTTATTTTATTTTAGTTATAGTCACATACTATATTTTTAATGTTTGTTTTTTTTTAATTTGGACATTAAAATATATGTGTGTGTATGATTTTAACAGAAAAAAACAAACTACTTTTTAAAAATCTATTTTCTAATATAAATTTAAGTCCTTTAATATAATAACCCAATCAGATTTAATTTAGTTATCTGATTAAAATTTATTTGCAATCAGTATATATTACTTAAAAATACTCCATTTTAAATTATTAATAATTAAAAAAGTATTCATAAGATCATTTTACCTTCTGATAAATATGGATTGAATTTAAATTAATTATGAGAATATTTTTTGTAGAAAAGGGGAGAGGATTAATATGAAGACAAATATTATATGTATTAAAAAATCATTCAATTAATAGTATATTATTTATAATACCTTTCAAAGTGATATTATACTTCCTCATTTTTGAAAGCTTCCTTTATCTTAACAAGATTTTAAAAGTTGCAACTTTATTATAATATTGAATTTGGAAATGAAAGTTTTAGTGTGAAATGATAAGGCAAAATATTAATTAATTTCTAATAATTTATCATTATATCTTATTGATTTTCACAATTTTAAAAAAAATTAAAGTTATATAAAGCAATGATAAATTTTATTGTCAATGATCAAGTATTGTACTATAATCGTAGTACCCTATTGCCTAATCACTTGAGCTTGCTTTTGGATAGATTGTTTAAATATATATACACACACACACAATTAGTGTTTGTTAATATATGTATGCCTATACATAAACTTTTAAAACATTTCCTTAAGAACTCACCTTATTAATTCATTATTAAATGCTGAACTATAAAGATAAGTTCCGCAGTCAAAAAAAAAATTCAATGGCCAAATAGCAATTTTCTATTCTATTTAACTTATTTTAAAAAAAATTTACAAAAAGAAAAAATCCTGCAAAATAAAAAACTGCAAATCAATTAACATACAATTGTTAATTAACAATAATATTAAAATTATTAATTAACAACAACTTTAAAGTATTAATGAAGTATGATAATTTTATAATATAGAATATAATAAAACAACCTCATAAAATGTTTTATATAATCAATATGAAGATTAAAAGTAATAATTTTTAAAAATTTATATTAGTAAATTAATTTTAACAGATAGTTATTATAAAAAGAATAGCTACCAATAACATTTATTTGCTTATCATAAAAATAAAGCAAAAATATTTCATACAAAAAAAGAGATTACCATATACAAAAAAAGCTTAACATGGAAAGACATTAAAAATAAAAAGTATGCAATTTTTCTTGCATCGAATTTAAAAATATTTTTTATTTATAAAGACCATTAAAGAAACTCGTTTACAATATCATAAAAATATAAAAAGCAAAAAAAAAAAGACTGAAACTAGAATGATTGTGTATGTAATTAAAGGTTAACAATATTTAGTCTTTGATGAGCCAACCAAAGCAGCAAAAGATATTTTTCGCCAAGCACTGCTCATTGATTATTTATAGTTAACTATCATATCAGAAAATCATGCAACAATTCGTCATTGGTGAATGTTGCTAGTTCCTCAAATTCAGCACCTGAATAAAAAGCACCAAGATATATGGTTTGATTATAAAGGAATAAAAAATAGTATACAAAATAATGATTTGGTTTTACTGTATGCATACACTAGCAGGTAATTTGTGCTAAAGATTGTTCTTTCGATTAAAAAAGCATAATAATTAATAACATGCTAAAATCTCATTTCAGTGAAAAAATTACAAGTGATTATATGTAAGATACTACACAATAATATTATAACTTTTATTAGTATAACTGCATTATTTCCAGTAACTTTTTTTTTTTACAATATAAAAATTTTGTTCAAAATTCATTAAGATTGATATTATTGATGTTAATATTTTTAATTAAATTTAATTTGATTAGAAATTACAATTTTTCTTCTTAAAAATAGAAAAGTTTAATTGAACAGATAGATAATTATGAATTTTTTTTTTTTGGAAGTATAAATCATCAAATGAAAGAATAGTGGATAATATTTAATTCATTGTAAAATATAAATTATTACTGAATTCTGTTACAGAATTTCTGACTTTATCAATGAAAGACTAATATTAAAAATTATTTTCTTCGATGGGTAACTGTGCTTAATTTATCAGTTCCTACACGCTAATGAAAGACTTAAAAAATTTAAAGAAAGAAAACCTTTGTCTCGTTCGATAAGTATAATTGCAATAAAAACAAAATATGGTCGAAAGATATTGAAAATGGCATTGGTTTTGTGAATTAAATGTGTTTATTGCTATTCCATTTTTGTACAACACGTAAGTATCATGAACTATTTGTTCAAACAAAAAAATTTCTATAAAAGAATTTGGATGCAATCATGTTCAAACAATAAATTTTACGGATCAAAAGTTAGGCAAATCATAAAATGATGAACTCCAAAATTAAAAAGTTTATTCATTACAACTAATTGCTACTATTGCTAAAAAAATTTTTTCATGTGTCATAGCATTGGCCAGGAAATGAACCCGCTAACCCGGGACAACTGCTTGTAAGGCAGCTGTGCTGACCTCTTGACCACCAACGCTTGACTATTGATAAATTTTAACAACTGTAAAACAATAAAAGTATAAGTTTTGAATTTTAGACTCGTCATGCTATTGCAACATGATTCACTTAGCAATTTTTTTTTTTTGTGAATTCAAGTAAGTCTGTCCTTGGTTTATTAAAAAAAAATCCTGAAAAAATATCTAATAATGTAGCTATTGCTATTTGATTAAAGTGAAACATACATAATATTTTCTATTAAGTTGCCTAATAAAATGATTATAACTTCGGAAACAAATCATGGATTTAAAGGGAAAAGTTCAACAACTTATGACAAAGATAAAAATAGCTGTGGATTACAGCAAATAATATATAATCATTTGATGATCATGGTCATTTAAAATTTTTGACATATCATAGGAACCTGAAAAATATAAATAATCCAAATAATTAGTAAATGATCATCTTTTATATATTATATATAATGTTGATAATTTGAACAGATAGAATTATTTTGATAATCTAAATAATAATAAAAAATGAAGATGACTACATTTAATGATATATCCATATTCAAATTATTTATTTACTTAAATTTAAAGAGATATCCAGTTGATGAAATTAAAACCATTCTCAACAATCTTAATTGCAAATCCTGATGTGATCTTCTGGAGAAGTTTAGAAATATATAGATCCATAAAGATATGCCATATGACATTAAGTATGATTCTATTGCTACAATTCATAAAAAAGAATAATATATATTTAAAAAAGGGCTATAATAATTATTATGGAAAAGTATTTTTATCCATTTCAGCAAAGTATATTTACAAAGATTTTATGAAATAAAATGCTTTCAGTCATAAATGAAAGGTTATCAAAGATTGTGTGGATTTAAAAAAAATTCAAATGCATTATAGTTATGATGTTTGCTTCCAGAAAGAATAAAAAAAGTGTCATGAGCATAAGTATGAATTATGTATTACTTTTAATAACTTGATCAAAGTAGCTAACCTGATGAATCGAGTAGATTTGTGGCAATATTCATTATTATTGATGATAAAAAGTCAAGCATTTGAAATGAAAAGTGTATTTAAACAAGTGTATGTACTAGATGCAACTTTGTTGTCAATTTTTATGACAATAGACTTCAGAACAATTTATAAATGATTTGATGAAGCTAGCATCAATTTAGGTACAATGAAGGAATTTTTAATTTGATCAATTAAAAACAAAAACCTTTATTTTAATTTCTAGATTTACAATATATGATAAGTGTGTTATTCTTGCCTATTTTAAAAAATAAAGTATAGAATGCACTTAATGCCATCTATAAAATATTTAGTTTAGTAGTTAATAGCATATAAAAGCGATTTCCCCGCTGACGAAGAAGCTGCAAAAACCAAAACAATTAAATGGGCCGAGCGCTTTCGAGGTTTACTTGATTTCTCACCTTTAGGTTTCAATGGCAATATCTTAATAATTTTTTTGGATAGAAAGACAAACTTGGAAATTGAAGTGCAACACATTTTTTTTTTTTTTATGTACAGATTTTAATGCATTGCTGCTAGTATTAACAAATTAAAAGATAGGATATTATACTATATTGATATAATACTTACATAAGGCTAAAGCCTTAGTACATGCGCCTTGAGTTTTAGCCTTATGTAAATATCACGTGCTGATATCGCGCTTAATAAAAATTAATATTTACAACTTTATATTGATAGAAGTAGTTCAACTAAATTAGATACTATATGGCTGTCATTCTGATAAATTTATTCAATGGAAATGCAGCATGGAGCACCTAACAATATATCTAGGGTCAAACTATAATCTGACAGCTGTATAATTGTATAACTTAAGAAAACAGACACAAACAGTGTAACAATTTACTCTGAATAACAGGTTAATCCTTCTGCAGTAGTTTTCCTGTTCTCCATTTACTTTTATAGCTTCAACCTAAACTGAAGAGTTATCTGGTGCTTGTAAGTCCATTTTAGTAGAAACATCAATTTTATTTTCTTTAACTGTACTAGAATAACTACATTTCTCTAATATTTCAGTTTGCCATTCTTTTATATGGTTAACATGGCATCTTAAAACTCTCTCATCTTCTAACTTTATTTCATGTATTTATGCAAACACAATTCTACTAATTATTCCTAGTAGCCAGCCATTTTTCTTAATTACATCTGTAATCCATCTGGTTTGGTTAACTTTAAATCTAGTTTTTCAAATCTCTATTTTTATCTGAAAATAAAATAGATGTGTGTTCTCATGTGTCATTTCATTAATAATTCCGCAGGTACTTTTTTATAACAAATCTGAGCATAAAATGCTGATAAAACATCACACTTGTTAGTATTTTGTGAATATCAATGTACTCTTGTTTATTTAATGCATTTTTCAGCTGCTGTATTGTCTTCTCCTGAGGATAAACTGGTACCAATATAGGCTATATCCCTTCAGAACAAGGAAGTTTTTAAGTTTCTATGAGCTAAAACCCATATCATTATCTGTTACAATGGTTTCCAAATACCAGTGCACTGTAAAAAGTTTGTTTAAAACTTTTATCATACTTTCTTTATTTGTATCTTTCACTAAACAGTATTATCCATTTCGAATAAGCAACTGTTGCTACTAAAAAAATATATCCATGAAATAGCCCAGCATGATATAAATGGACTCACTGTCATCCTTTTGTAGCTTCAGGCTAAAATTTAAAGTTTTTAGCTAGTAAATTTGCTGTTTGTTGGCAAGGCAGACAATTTCTACCAATCTCTTCGATGTCAGTATTCAAATCTGATCACCAAACATAAACAAGCCAAGTCATTCATCCAGACTATACAAGAATGTCCTTTGTGTAGTAGTCATAGAATGCTTTTCCTTCCCTCGGGATCATTACATGGTCTGTCATAAAAATATATTCACAGTAATTTGATAAACTTTTCTGGGCATTCCATATTACCGGATACAATTTATCTGGTCATTTAAATGGCCAACAGCACTTTATCCAATTCTTTATGATGCTATATTTTTTACCCCTTTTAGTTCACTCTGCTATAATTTCATTGTTAACATTTTCGGATTTTAATATATCTAAGCAATTAATTTCACACACACGACTTTTGAATATTTTGTCCGGAGTTCTAGTGAGGGCATCCAAATGCTTTATCTGATTTCCGGGTTTATGGAACAATTCGTAGCCATAACTAATATATTTACATCTTAACTTTCAGTGACTAGCATAGTCTGAGGTTTTCTTATTTTGCCAAATATTCCCAATAGTGGGCTATGGTTGATATAAATTTTGAATGGCTGCCTGTATACATATTGGTGAAACTTCACAGCAAAACCTATGGCTAAAGCTTCCTTGTCTATCTGTCTGTAGTTTTTCTCGGCCATAGACAACAATGTTCTCAAAGCATAAGTGACAGGACATTCACCTCAACAAACACTATGTGATAGCATGGTTCCTATGCCAAATTCATAAGCATCTGTTGTAATAATTAAATCTTGTTGCTTACTATAGTATATGAGTAACTTTTCAGAAGATAATAATTCCTTTATTTTTTGAAAAGCAATATTTTGCAGTTCTCCTTATTATCATCTATGGTTTTTCTTCAGAAGTTCACAAAGGGGCTGTAGTTTTTCTCAGCTATAGACAACAATGTTCTTGAAGCATAAGTGACAGGACATTCACCTCAGTAAACACTATGTGATAGCATGGCTCCTATGCCAAATTCTAAGCATCTGTTGTAATAATTATTTCTTGTTGCTTACTATAGTATACTAGTAACTTTTCAGAAGATAATAAGCAATAATTTGCAGTTCTCCCTATTTTCATCTATGGTTTTTCTTCACAAGTTCACAAAGGGGCGTAGCTATATGTGATTTTCCTTCTACTAAAACTTTCAAAAAATTCACCAAACTTAGAAACGTCTGTAACTGCTTAGCATTTTTTGGTTTCAGGACATTTTTCATTCTCTGTGTTCGGATATTTTCCATTTTCTGTAATGATATACCCCAGAAATTTTCTCTCTCTCATTGACCATATACATTTCTCAACATTTAACCGCACACTGAATTTATTTAATTTTTCGCAGACTACATATATTTCCTATAATTCCGTTTCACTTTCAGCGACTACTAATAGGTTATCTAAATATGGCACTTTTATAAATTTTCTGTTTTTGCTTGGAAGATATTCGATGCTATAGTTATTTCGTATGATGGTCTATTGAATTTAAAAATAATACCATATATGTAAAAAACAAAGAGCTCTGCTAATTTGTTCTAATAAGCTTTACTGATAAATGCCAGCTAAACAATTTAAAAGTCTCTATCTTGAAAACCACTCCTTAGCCTCAGACCAATGGTTTCATGCTTTGGCACTCCTCAGTGAGGACTAGGATAGTTTCAGACACTAGATCTAAAAATACCACGTCAAAGTCAACATTTATCTAAAAGTTAACTATTAAGTAGAAAATCTGAAATTTTTAGATACTTAAATGTCTTCAAACCCAGATTTTCTACTTAATAGTTAACTTTTAGATAAATGCTGGCTTTGGCTTGGTATTTTTAGATCTAGTGTCTGAAACTACCCTAGTATTTACAAGCTTAAAATGAGTCATGTGATATATGAGTTTGGTTTTTTTTTTTTTATTGACTATTTATAAATATCATGTGTGTTTATAGTTAGAATTTCAGCTGTTCTATTTATAACTAGAGTTTGGCGAAATACCACTTTCAAATCAAGCATCCTCACATTTCCATCCGGTTTTATTATTGCTACTATCAGCATAGCCCAGGAAGATTCCTCTATAGATGTAATTATATCTTTATTCTTTAATTCATTTAACAATTTTTCGACTTTTGGCTTGAGAGTAAATGTGATCTTCCTTGGTCTATACACACTTGTTGTGCGTTATCTATTAACTCAATATCAACTGATTTTGTCTTAATCTCTACTGGGTTAGATTTAAAGAATTGCAGAAATTTGTCTCTTAATTTTACTTTCTAATTAAACTCTTTTCATGGTGTTAATTTTAATCCCCAGAGACTTGAACCAATTTCTTCCTAAAATTGAACTAAATGTCCTTTGTAACTACATATAATGTTTACTATGGCTATTTACCATTATGGGCACTATCATAACTCCTGTATTTATTGGGTTTCCATATACATCTGTTGCTGCGACAGTAGTTCTCTTTAACTCGACATTAACCTTTGCTCTTTTCTGAATTATTGTCCAATGGTGTAGCAATAACAGTAATAAGCATTGTGGTTTATCTCCATTTCTATCATTTGGTGACAAACTTTACCTTCACTTTCTGTCAATTTCTTTACAATTGTAAACTTCTTAAACACTCCTCTCTTCATACTGTTTTAAGATTTGTCACTTGATTTTGCATAACTTTGACAAATAACCTATCAAACTGCAACTAAAACATTTCTTCATTTTAAATTTACACACAGATTTTAAATGTTCTCTTTTTCCACAACATTAAAAAAGTAGGAGGGGTCTGTTTTAATTTCCTCCATGTCACTTGTGGCTTTGCTGTTTTTACATGTACGGCTGGGTATCTCAATGCCCATTTTTGACAGCTTTCATGTGCTCTAAATGGCTTCATGAGCTATAGACATTAGCGTAGACTCACTTAATAGTATTTGTTTAAACTTCACAACTCTGATGTCCCAGAGTAGTTGGTCTAATAACATTTCATCAATAAACTCCTTACAATCTTTCACCAAAGTCTGTAGCATTAAATTGTATTTGCATATAGATTCATCTTATTATTGCATCCTACCACAGAAATACAGATGCACTATGAATTTCAATGTTATCGGTTTAAAGTAGGAATTTAATTTTATAAATAATTCCTCTGGGATTTCTTCAGGTGGCTTCAGATCACAAACGATTTGCCAAATTTAAAATATCTTGTCCCAACATTCATAGTAAACTGCCAACTTTCAGTTGACATGTATTATTCCATTCATGAGCATGTATTTCTCCAAATGGTTTATGTATATATGTCACTATCCTGGATTTTTTACATCAAAAATCAGTTACATTGTTCTGCATATTTCTTGAATTGTCCTAATTACTAATATATACTTTCAGGTTGTAAGACTGCAGCATAATAACTTTACAGCTATCCAATTCTTTACTGAATCACACAATATTTCACAAGTTACTCCAATGGCATTATATATTTTTGATTCACGGGATACTCCAATGACTGCACCGCATAATATATAAGGTTTTAAGACTGTCAACTGCGGCACATAATATAATCCAGGGCCAAACTATAATCTGACAGCTGGATAATTTGTTTAAGGAAACAAACACAAAAAGTTTAACAATCAATTCAATAGTTTATTTACTTTGAACAACAATATTAGTAAACAGAATTAGTAAATCAACTGGCTAAATTGCCAGTTGAACACAGGACCAATCTATATCATGTAACAGTTCATAAACCTATAGATAATATATACAAGTCTCTTTACAACTGTAGTTCTGTAAGCACCCTACTGCTCACACACATTTATTGAAATAGTCTAATTAGATTATGACTAGCACTCTTCTTTACTTCTAATCTGATTTATTCTAAACTTAAAAGAGTTTTCCAAGTCTGTTTTCAACTCTTGCTTTTTCCCTTCTCTCTTCACATTACTACTTCTCTAGACACATGAATTGAACAGATAGAACACCATTTTAAGTTCTGCAGGCATTTTTATCTACTTGGATAATTTGCATAAAGTTAAGACTTTATTGATATGCAAATTAGCCTATTGCTTCTTGCAGTAAACTAATTTTATTTTCTGCATTTTATTATTTCTGGAGTGCTTTAACACTACTTAACACTGACCATCCTGTACACACACATATAATTTTATTAATAAAGATATATATACACAACCAGAAGTATATAACTAGAAAAAAACATTTAATCCTTAATATTCCAAAAATGTAATGGCAAGATCATTATGTTCCTCCACTGCAGGATTTTATAATATTGAATCTACAATTATATAGGAGCATTATTATTATATTGAACATATGAGTGAAGATTAAATACATATATATGGTAAACATGAACAAGAAAGAAGCTGTTTACATTATAAGATTATTTTAATGAAAGAGAAGCAATCTTTTTTTTTTCATTGGGAAAATATGGATGAGGATAGAATTCAATGAAGAGTTAAATTAGGTAAGATATTGAAGTTTTTCTGGGGGGAGGGAGGAATCTAAAAGATCAACAGTAATATGTATGGAGATATTTAGATTTAATTTATAGTCAATGCAAAACATATTTTTAAAATTTATATACTTTTTGTCTATCACCTTTTTTTTATATGCAGTTTAGAATAACATGCTCATTTATGAGTAAGGGTCAATGCTTATTTTTAAATACAATTCACTATTATCTCTATAAAAAATTTATTAAACAAAAAAAAAAAAACAATGATTTACAAACATGTTTATCTTAAATACAAAATTATGAACACATAAATAAATGTATACTTCAGTTTGTATGAAAATAAATATAACATCAATGTAATTGTTTTCAACAATCCAGAAAATTATAAGACAAAAAATGTTTTAGTTTATTTTGTTAACAGTAACAATGCAACATTAGCCAGAAATACAATAATATGATTTTTGGTGTTTGATTGTAACAAATTTCCCAATGATTTTTATAAACAATTATTAATCAAAATATTATCTTTTCATGTAAATAATAAATGATAATACTGCAATAGCATTATATGCATTAAATAATGAGTTTCTATTTTTAAATATTGCTAAAAAATAGATAATAATCATATAAGATCAAATAGTGTCCTCTTTGCCCACCAGTCACTTTTTGGTGATGCAAAGAGGATTTCATCAAATAAGCCCCATGTGTAAACTTTGTAATATACACGAAGAAACGCTGGAGCACATCTATGCTTGCTCATACTTGAGTTACCCTAGAAACAAAATTATTGCAAGCATTTCCTTTGGCTGTGGCAATGTCCTGTCAATTGATCGAGCAATAAAAGAAGTAAAGTATGCAACTATCAAGCTAGCGGCATGCCTACTAGATGCTTTATGGATCACCAGATGCCAACATATCTTCAGAAAGGACATAGTGAACCTTGGGGAACTTTTAAAAAAATAATAATAAACACGAAGAACAGAGATTACCTCTTTGTGCCAGAGCATCTCTTTGTAAACACATGGGCACAGATTACCGTATCTGACGATGAGACATCTCAGACTACTGCACTAAATAATATGATGACAATGCCACATAGATTGGTTGCAAAGCTTTGAACTTCTACATGAAACTATCAGCAAATGTAGCTACCTGACATTGTAAATTTTTTCTTAATAAAAAAAAAAAATAGTGGAAGTTATGATGTGGTCCAAAAAATATTACAAATTTTTTACACTGGAAATAAAAAAAATCATTAAATAAATAGGTCCTTACTATATTTAAAAGTATTTATAATTACATTTTGGGGGAAAAAAATTCAGCAAACTAATAATTTATTACATAACCAATATAATAAGCTACAATATCACTTTTAATAAAACCTTTATTCTTAAGCCACATAATCTTTTTTAAAAAAACAATTGGTATTTTTAACATATACAAACTTCAATTAAATCAATTATATTTATCTAAATATATTGTTTGTAAATAAAATGACTGTTTACAATGCAACATAAAGATCATTCTGTGATATCTAAAAAAGTAATATTCTGAAAATATGGTGGCAAAAATCATAAATTTTCAACTTTCTGGTTGTGATGATAGTGAATCTACAAGCTTGTGGAGAAGTGTGCATGTGTAATGGATATAAAATAACAACTTCCTAAAAAGTATTTTATAGTACACTGGAGCACAGTTTGCATGAGAAATAAATTGAGTTTATTATAAAAAATAATATAAACTTACTACAATATAATAGAGATCTATAACAAAAGTCACATTTTTGATTCAAGGAATGGTTATTATAAAATTCATTTTTAATTTTTTCTTTATCTCCCCCACCTCCAGCTATTCTTCCTGAATTAGAATGTGTTCACTAATGGTGACAATATATAAGTTCTCTATGAATTAATATTTAAAGATGCTTTGATGTTTAATATAAAATATTTAAAATTATTGATTATTCACTCTTATATACTGTATATATATACAGATCACTGAATTTTTACCTAAGATATCTCTATTCAATAATGTTGAAATGGTTGTCAAGGAAGTACTTTATTAACAATATCAACTACAACATCGTAGACCAAGCATTCATTTTATTATAAAATAATAATCGAAAATTAAGTCATGTATATAAAAGTATATTTACAAACTTTTTTTTTTTTAAAAAAAAAGATAATATCGAAAAATTTAAAAATATTATTACTTTAAAAGGAAGGGAAAACATAAAAAAAACTTTTATTAGGTTCCCTTTTTTAAAAATTATTCTCAAAAAACAAGTGATAATTTTCATCACGATCTATAATTACACACACACATATATAGATATCAGTTTAAAAATTAAGTGCGATTGCATATCATATTTAAAACATATATAGCCAATTTAGATTCTAAGAGATATATGAAAGATGAACTTCAGAGATATAATAAGACTAAAATAACCATATGCTCACCATTCAAATACTTATTTTAATGTACATACAACACATCGTTACAACTTTATTAACAATGATATATATAAAAACTTACCCTTACACCGTAACAGACTCCCCCATCCATAAGAAGTTGATCTGGATGAATCCATCCTCGCTCTGGTTTATTAACAAAGCTGCCAGTTCGGTTCCAGTCACCACTGATCTTCAACTTGGGCATCTCTAGAGAAGCAGAAGGAAGATTACTATAGCGAACACTAAAAGGTTCAGAGGATCCTGATAAAGCTTTACTATCCAATAAGCCCTGAAGATTAGGTAAAGACTGTTCCAATACATCTTCTTTCAAATTACGGTAACGAAATGCGAAAAAACGCATCATTTCTATACTTTTTTACATTAACAGTCTAGGGAATAAATATAATATATACAGAGGAGGATAAAAACTGTAAAATAGCATCCTGATTAAATGCCACACTGCCAGCTCTCATATGCCTTATTTCCTGTTCTGTTGGCCAACAAACATTTCAGGGGTGGAGAGGGCATATCATTGGTTCATAATTAAACCTGTCATTTGACTATTTAGTTCTATTTTTTCTTGTTAAATGCATATACTGCGATAATTAATATCTTTCATATTCTAATTTTACAATTTCCGTTTCCTTTCTTATAAAAGATAATTACTTGTGATATTCTCTTAAAAAATGTATTTACACCAAACTACCCTACTTTGTGACAAAATGGAATCAGCCAATGCCACTTTTCTACACATGCAATGAAAACTGTGGAGAGAAGAGGGAGAACTATTTCCGCTAACAGAGTTCAATAATAATAAAAGTTTATATAATACAGTAATTGTGAGATCATGTGACCAATGAGTAAATTAATCAAAGTGAAAGGATTCTGTTAATAATGCCACTCCTCAATCCAACCTACAATCCAGTAAAACATTCTTTATACACTTAAATTTAAGAAAGCAGAAATACTTTAAATTTATTATTTAGAAATAAAAAAAAGAAATTAAATTAAAAAAACAACTCGTCTTAACAATACACAGACATAAATGTGTGAAGAAAAAAAATAATTCATTACAAAATTTATTAAACCTGCAGTACCACTGTTATCAATATAACTACAACAATACAAACTTCAACAGGAAATATCCAGGGTATTCACGAAATACATGAAAATGAATCATTTCCCAAATGCTCCCAGGATCGTAAATTTTTCTAACATGTGGACAAAACTACTTCCATAGTATCTAGAAAAAAAAGGAAAACAAAACTACCTATTGATAAATAATAATGTGTTTCTTCTCATTTTTGTTTCTTAAAAATAATAATTAATATCGTTAGAAATTATTTTGGAATTTGATAGGCTTTACTGAACATGCAAAATACCATTATATACTTACATTGCTTTCAAATAGAAATGTGTGTATGCATATATATAGTAGAATTGTATTTTTGTTTATATTTAAAAAAATAATTAAAATATATATCTAAATGATGAGATAAATCATTAATATCAACAATAATGAACAATAAGATACCTGAAACATGAATATAGAGCTTGTCATGTACACTGGGAGGCTACAGAAAGGAATTTGCTGTTAACTGAAAGGAAACCCTTTGATTCCTTTAACTTAAAGAGATCGAGCAGGGCAACTATGTGATTATCCAAATTGTATATGAACATGGATGAGTTGCCCAGCAACACATATTAGTCCATGTTTTATTCGCTTTTTACCTCGGAATTTAAGATCAAGAAATACTATGGTCTTTCTTCTCAGTCGCCTGATAGTTCCTAACTGTAATTAAGTTTTCTTGAAGGCAGAATGAATGTGTGTGTGTGAATGATTTTTTTTCCTAATAGTATTTACAATCATGACAGACAAAAATAAATCATGACACTTAATCCCAAGAGGCTGTAAAGTTGCCAGCTAAGTCAGTGGTTGGCAGCTGAAGAAGGGTGCTAGAATCTCCTGGTTGCAGATCCAGGCTGCTATTTGATGATGACATTTTGATGCAGATCATTTCAAGTGAAGAAAGTTTGCAAGAATTAAAAGAATTGCCTCATATTAAATGGGACATTACTGGACTTTTGTGAAGTTGATTTAATAAGTGGACATGCACAATACTACAAAGGAATAACCATTGGAAGTACAAGTGGAGTAGAACTTCAGTATAAATAAAAAGTGGAAGAACAACATTGTGAAAACAGATGGTGTATACAGACAGAGGTAATATTAATTAGTCAATTTAATAGCAGATATGAAATGCAGACAATTCAAGTTTATGCCCCAATAAGTTCTCACTGTGATGACAAAATAGAGGATTTTCATATGGATGTACAAAAGGCTTTTGATTTGTTATGGGAAACTTTAATGCTAAAATTGGTAAACAACTGACAGATGAAAGTATTGTAGGCAAATTTTATTATGGTGAAAGAAATGAAAGTTTGCAGAAAAAGAAAAATTATATTATAAATTCTTTTTTTGAAAAAAAAAAAGGAAATTGATATGAAAGCATCCAAATGAAGGTACAGCAGAATTAGATTATATTTTGACTAATAGAAAATTTGTACTTCAAGATTGTAATGTTCTTAATATGCTCAACACAGGAAGTGATCATTGTTAATGAGATATAAGATATATGTTAATGGAAAACTAGAAAGACAAAAATTATTTTAAAAAAAATGTTCATAGTTGATATTCCCAATCGTTAGAAACATTCCAATGAATTAAAATTAGAACTTGCAAATCATTTTCAAATATTAACAGATTTCGAACATGATTCAGATTTGAATGACACCAATAGGAAGATAACTGATATACTCTTAAGAACTACAACAAAGAAAAACAGCAATTGACCAGTAAAATTTCTACTCCAACAATTTATAAAGAAAGAATATGAAAATATATAAAAATAATGCATTAAGAAGAATTAAATATCTTGAATTTTGTAAAATGATGTGAAAGAATTGATAATGATATAAAAAAGTGTAATTGCAAACTACTTGGTATTGACAGGAAATGCATTTTTTTGCAAAAAAAAAAGATGGAACTATTACTAAAAAGAGAAATGACATCATGAAATGTGAAGAAGAGTTCTATCCAGAATTATATAAAAATGAAGGAAAAGTATCTCCTATAACTATTATATCTTCTAAATTGCCCAGGATTTTAAATAAAGAAGTGAGATATGCAATTAAATTTATGAAGAGAAAAGCTCCAAGTAATGATGAAATTATAATTGATATCTTTAAAAAAAGTCGAAAAAAAAAATTTTTTTTTTTGACAAAGTTATATACCAAATGTTTAAATGATAAAGATGTACCAGATGATTGGAAGGTTGCAGTATTAATATTAATATTTAAAAAAGATGATAAAGAAAATATCAGAAATTATGGACCTATCAGTCTTTTTTATCTTTGGATTTTAACCAACCAAAAAAACAAGCTGGATTTAAAAGTGGTTTTAGTACAATGGAAGATATAGAAAGGACCAATTAATATAAGTTGCCATTATGCTTTGGATTTGTAGACTATAAAAAGGCATTTGATTCTATAAGCATTTCTTCAGTGATTAAAGCATTGGATCATCAAGATGTAGATTCAGAATAGTCATATTCTGAAGAATATTTATAAAAATGTAACAACAATGATTAGATTATATAATAATACTAAAAAGATTAACACTGAAAAGGGTGTATGACAAAGTGATTCCATATCTCAGCATATCACAGCAGTTTTGCAATAAGTATTTTGTGGATTAAAATGGGAAGCTAAGGGAATAAAGATAAATGAAGATTATTTAAGTCATCTAGATTTTGCAGATGTAGTTGTTTTTGTAAATAATGCTTTAGAGCTTCAGGAAATATTGCAGGAGTATCAGATGAAAATAAAAAAGTAGGATTAAAGCTAAATATTAAAAAGACTAAAGTAATGTTCAATAATTTTTTTTTTTTTTCAAAAGACAATAAAGATTGAGAATGATGAGTTAGAAGAAATTAACAATTACAAATACCTTGGTCAGATTATTACTACAGATGGAAACATAATGAATGAAATTAATCATAGAATTAAGCTTGGTTGGAGTGCTCTTGGTAGAAATCACAATATTAAAAGGAAATATGCCTATGAGTTTGAAAAGGAGTTTTTAATAAATGTGTGCTACCAGTTCTTACTTATAGATCTGAGACTTGGACATTTAACTAAAGAGCAATACGGAAACTTCACACCACTCAAAAAAGTATGGACAGATGCATGTTAAGAATAACAAGAAGAGATCGAAAACAAAATACATGGGTGAGAACAAAAAAATTAAGACATTGAGTGGAATTGGGCTGAACATATAGCTAAAAAAAATGATAATAGATGGATAGTTGAAATCTTAAACTGGATTCCTGAGATTGTAAAGACCGAGAAAGAGACTGCATGTGAGATGAATGGATGAAATAAGAAAGTATGCTGGTTTGATGTAGAGAAGAGGGGCTAAAGATCGAAGATGAGTTGAACTTGGAGAACCATTCTGCCTGCGTGGATCAATAATGGTTGAAAATGATGAAGATGTGACAAAAATGAACCACTTATTTTGTGATTAAAATCTAAGTGATTAAAAAAATTTGTATCATTTTTTTTCATTTGCTTGTTAAGCTGAGAATAATTTAACAAAAAAAATGTACATTGGAAATTAAATAAAATGAATTAAACAAAATACTAACACATTGGAAGTCACAGCAACTTAAAAAGTAACCCAATATAATTTCTTACAAGCAAGAGGGCATCAGTCCAAGGACATATTACAAAAATTGCTCTGCCTAAGAAAAAAAATAACGTTTTAAATAAGACAATAAAACAACATACAATAATTTAACTCAAGAGTTGAGAAATGTTATCCAAATAAGGTTTTTGTCATTTTTTTTTATTTCTAAATGAGAAATTACAAACAGCTGCAATAGTTAACTTTTTGTTTAAAATAAAATGTTATTAATTAAAAAAATATATAATTATAATATCAATTATTTTGTAACAAACCAAAGTGACACACTGTTAATATAAACCAATTGAACTGTCCTCTAGCCATTGTAATTCAACTTTTTACATATCATTTCTTACTGAGTATCCAAGATTTTACATGGAAAACTTTTTTGAATCAAAACAGCTAGGACAATCTTAATTGTTTATAAAGGTAGTGCTTTCAGGCTGTCACTTTGCGTATTATATTAAAATATATATTTTAGAAAAATTATACTGAACTTTGCTTAAAAGTATGCAATAATAAGTGTAGTGCCTCAGGCTATTTAATTTCCACATTACTTTCTTCTCCCCTCCCTTTTTTAATTGCAGCACCTAAGGCGATTTAATTTTTTGAAAACTGAGTGC
The DNA here is from genome assembly GCA_028023455.1 of Epiperipatus broadwayi. Lineage (NCBI taxonomy): Eukaryota > Metazoa > Onychophora > Udeonychophora > Euonychophora > Peripatidae > Epiperipatus > Epiperipatus broadwayi. The sequence goes on along the minus strand of JAQFVV010006223.1, from coordinate 6,112,716 downwards.
TTCTAGTCGATGTCATTTATCGCTTGCATGTGCCAGCAGTGTTTTTGGGTGTTTTAAAATTCAAAATGGCCACAGAGCGTGTACTATATTAGCACCTAATAATTTATATAGCAGGAGATATAAATCATCTCTTATATTTGTAAAATATTGCATTCATTTATTAAAAAAAAAAAAAAAACTAAATCCCTAATGCAATAATTTCAATTGCAATTTCCTAATTGTTTGTTATAAATTATTCCCTACCAACAACAACAACCAAAAAAGATTTCAGTGATGGTCCTAAAAATATTAAAGTCATATGTCCCATATCTACAATGTTCTCTGGTGTCTTTAATATAAAGAGAAATAGAATTGCAAAATATGACTCTTATCAATAACATTATTTAATATTATTTAAAAAAATACTTATATAAAATGCTGCTGATTAGACTAATTTTTATAACTCCTCAAAATAGTCAAGTATTACCAAAAATAAGCACTTTTCATATTTCTCTAGTCATTTACTGCAATCATCAGTAAACAATGGACACTAGATGATATAGTATTATAATATTCGCATCATAAAATTGATTTCTAATTTTTGCCTTTATCATAAGATCGTTATGGCTATTATTAATTATAATATTTCCATTATTAACAGAAATATTATGTAAATGACTTAGAAATTTATTGGAGATGCCTAAGAAAATGGAAAATTTGGTTATACTAGTATGGTTTTTTTTTTCATATGTATAGCATCGGCCGGGACGCGAACTGACAACCGTCTGCAACCAACTACTTGCTTGTAAGGCGGCTGCGATGACCTCTCGGCTAACAACGCTTGAATGCTAGTATGGTTTGGCATCAACATGAGAAAAAACACAATATCAAAACAAATATTTATTAAATATTTTATTCTTTTACAAAAATTGTTTTTAAAAACATCTCAATTTAATTCAAAATTATCTACTAAAAGCCTGAGTAATCTTGAATAATTAATCATTTATTAGATGGTATTCTATAGTAACCACAATGCCAGACCAACTTCTGGTTTAGCCATTGTAGTTTGGACTAAATGCATCACATATTCAGAAACCATTTTTCACTTCTTTCACCATATCAAACTAATTGTATAAAATTCAAAACACTAAGATTTTGAACTCAAATTAATTTACTATTGGGATCTTACTAATAGCTAGATATTCATTCATTTGACAAGCCAAAAAAACTATTATCTGGAAAAAAAAAAATTAAAGCTGCTAGTGACCTGAAAAACAATTTCCAAGATTCCCCATGCCTTAGACTCAAACCATAAATCATGTTCATAACATGTAAATGTGCAGATAGAGATTTTAGTCAAACCAATTCTTTTTATTACATGATTAAATTAAGGTTATCCAGGGATAATGTCATCACTATATTAAAATTATAGCTGATATACTATTATTAACATTTAATAAACTTTTAACGAAGCCTACTTCAAACAATATATATATTTTTAGCAAACTATTCTTCAAATTTAATCAAACAAAAAAAATAAATTATTCAATTATCAATCCATAAATGTTAAATGTTTTTTAATCCAGCACAACTATTCACATTATTTGGTACTAAATTTAAGTATGAACATATGAAAAAAAGAAATCCATTTTTCATCTGATATCTAAGTATTTAACAAGACTCATGGAATACATCATCATAATAAAAATAAAATGGAAATCAGCTGATATGTTATTCAAGCTTTAATTGGCTTAAATTTAAATATACAAAATAGGACAAATAATTGCTAATTTTAATAATCTTGGTTATTAAAATGAGTACGGTCAAATAATATTCCAGCTAATTTTAAGTTCATTATAAGTTGTCACTGTTTATTCTATGTAGATTATTATAATAAATAGCTATTTGCTTTATATTATTTAGTTGATTTGGATGGATCCTGAATAACATATCAGCTGATTTCAATTTTGCCCTTATTGATGTCATTGTGTTTATTCTAGAGGTCTATTTAAATACTTAGACAATAAATGAAAAATTTATTGATTTTATCAGGTGATATAAAAAAACTGTGCTGTATTGATAAAGATTCCTATTAACTAGTATTTAATTTATACCAGATCCAATCTAGAGATATATTTGTTCCTTTTATTCAATCTTATTATTTCTATTTATTAATGAATTGTGATAATTGTATCATTAATAATTCTATGTTCTACCATTATTAAAGGCTTACATACTATTAATAGAAAGATTCTAGCTTTTATAATTCAACACCTTCTTTATAAACTTGACAAAAAAGACAGAAAATAAAAACTTTAAATAACTCACCACAAGTAGAAATTTCTTCACAAGTATTGAAAAAAATTAAATGCATCCATTGACAGAACAACATTGCAGAGACTGATGATATATCATTATAGAGTGACAAGATTAATAATTCAACTTAATGGATGATATCAATAATTCATATTTATGTTTGACAAGTTCTCATTATGACAAAAAAAAAGAGAAATTTTATATAGACATTATACCAAATCACATTTTAAAATGGTCATAAGAGACTTTAATGCCAGAATTGGAAAATAACTGAAAGATGAAAGTGCTATGGGTAAATTTCGTTATGGAACCAGAAATGAAGGGGAACAAAGATTTAGGAATTTACAGAATAAAAAAAAACTGTGTATTAGAAATTCATTTTTAAAAAAAAATGCTAAATGGAAATAAAGGTGAATGCATATCTTGACTAACTAGATTCAACACAGGAAGTGATCATATGTATAAATGCAAAAATACAAAGACAAAAATTAATAAAAAGACAGTATTAACATTCCTGTTAGAAACACACCAATGAATTTAAATTGGGATGTTCTAATCATTTTAAAATATAACAGATTTTGATGATGATTCAACTTAATTGTGAACAATAAGAAGATATAAGTGACACCTTACCTAGAATTCGAATAAAGATAGATGATACAAAAAAGAAGCAATTGAATAGCTAATTTTCAATTGAGACAAGACAACATATGGGGTGAAAAAAGATTATGAAAGTATTTTTAAATATTCATTAAGAGGAATAAATATCTGAAGTTCTGTAAAATTGTATAAAAAAAAGAATTAATGATATAAAAAAATATAACTGCAAATTGACAAGAAAAGCTATAGAAGAGTACAAGTTTTAGAAATATAAATCATTTTGGTAATGGGGAAGAGAAAATTATTTCAGTCAAAAGAATTTAAAAAAAAACTATTATTAAAAAGAGGTATGACATCATAAAATGTGGAAGAATTCAACCATGAATTATATAATAAAGAACAAAAAATATATAACTACTATTGTAATTATCAAGGATTTTAAATGAAAAGATATGCAATTAAATCTGTGAAGAAGGAAAAATCTCTAGAAAATGATGAAATTATCAATATTTTTAAAGAAACGGATAAAATAAAAATTGCAAAATTATATACCAAATATATAAACGATCAAGATGTACCAGTTGGTTGGAAGAATGCAATAGTAATATTGATATTTAAGAAAGGTGATAAATTTAGAAAACATACACTTATCTTTCTTGAATTACTTTTTTTATAATACATTTTCAAGTTTTTTGATTTTATCAGTGCATTTTACACTTTGTTGTTGAATTGTCAACATGGGCGTGGGTATTCAACTGTCACGTGTTGATAACTCTATAATAATAATAAATCCCATTTATTAACTGAGATTATAACGTATATCATTTGGGTTGGTTGATAATCTCGAGTTTAATAAATAATTAGTAATAATCACTAAACATCTACATAAAATGGTTTGTGACAAAGTTGTGAGTGCAGAAAATTTGATACTTATTAATCAAATTATAATAATTTGTTACCTATAAATATTGAACAAATGATGAAGACATATTTAAGAGACTAAGATTGGGCCAACTGATGAGTGCTGGATCAAAATGAAATACGCGATCTTGAGGATCAGTTGTTCTTTCACGCCTTTGTTATATGTTTCAGGAATTAAACCACTATAATGTCACATGATTACCATTTCTTGTACTTACAAAATCTATTAACACAGTAGCAACTTTCTCCATACAATATTATTACATAATGCAAGTTATAGTAATCAATGGATGCTACAAGATTAGTGCATCAATATCTCTATCTAGTGCCTATTCATCCAATATCCCCATGATTAATTTCTAGCTTATGGCTTTTATCAGGAAAGAGCTAGAATCTGATAGCGCTACACCTATATCTGTGGATCTAATGCATCCCTCCAGCAGCCACCTTTTACCCTTTCAGTTAGCTATAAAGCTGTGAGACAAACTGAAAACACAATTTTTTCAATCCAAGTTAATTTGCTTGTATAATCATACAAAACTGAATCCAGTTCACTGTCTATATATTTTGATGTCTTTGGTTTTTTAATAACCATAATCTAGTATCCAGAAAATAAGATCAAGACCATATACATTTTTTGACTACTGAACATAAAATGAATTGTGTAAAAAACATTCAAATAATAAAGTATATTAAAAATTACAAGAAAAGAAAATGTTGTGAAACTTTATATATTCAAGAAAATTTAAACAAATGTGTAAACATGGTTAAAAGTCCAACACTACTAAGGGGGGGGGGGGGCATTGCTAGATTATTGGAAACTTTTAAGAGTTATAATTTAAAATACTTTTTTAGATTGTTTTGTAATATATATATCATTTTTTTTAAAAAAAGGATTGTAATAAGTTTAATCATTTTTATGTATATGCATTTTAATAATTATATTTATTGTAAAAAATGTCCATTGAGTAGAGTTGTATAATAGTTGGTCATGTGATTTTGTAAAAAGAAACATCTTGATATGGTTCCAATAAGGAATGAAAGCCAGGCTGATATACTAAATAATTTTTTTATTTATAGTGGGTTGTCAGTTTCAATTTTGTTTTAAATTGATTATTTTAAAGATATCAAGTATAAAAGAAATACTAAATCAGAGTTAAAATATATTTATTGGCCCATGTATATATTGCAAAAGTGTCGAAAGTATACTTAGTGGCAATAATTCAATTAACATATTTAAACTCTAATTTAGTATTTCTTTTTATAATTAGTACTGCTAACTATAGCAGAGTAACAAGATATATATATATATAAAGTTAAGTTTTTATCTAGAAGTTAAATTATAACATGCATTATATATGTCCTACTCACTTGAAAGGTGAAGTGGATGTTTCAAAATTCTTCCATAGGGAGAGAGGTTCTACGCTAATAAATGGTTGTGATATGACAGAGCTAAGATACAAGGTGCGCTAATAAAAACAAAAATCTTGAAAATATACTTTACAATGGAATGATTGTACACTCTTCCACAGAGTGTTAAAAGTGAATAAAAACAAATCCCTATCTGGCGAGATAGTGTAGTGAAAGCTATCTGGCTATCAACATGTGCATGGAGACTCAGACCTATTAATCATTAACTTAGATTTAAAGCGGGATAATCTCTAGTTTAATAAATTATTAATAATAATCATTAATATATTTGTATAAAGTAGTTTATGTCAAAGTTGTGAATGCAAAAAGTTTGATGCTTATTAATCAAAATGTAATAATTTGCTATTTATAAATATTGAACATATGATGGAAAGCAAACATAAGAGGTTGTAATGTGGGTCAACAGATGAGTGCAGTTTCAACAAGAAATGTGCATCTTGGGGATCCTGTCTTATTTATCATCATCATCATCCACCATTATCAATCCATTGCAGGATGAAGGTCTCTCCAAGATCAATCCATCTTTTCCTATCTTTAGCTTCTCTTCTCCACATCACCCCTGCACACTTTCTTATTTCATCCATCTATCTCACATGTGGTCTCTTTCTGGGTCTTTTTCATACCTTTATTTATGTTTCAGGAATGGGTGTTGGAGTAGAAGTTTGAAATCTATTTAAATATATATACAACCTAAAGTTTAAGTATAATTAAAAGTGTGTATATAGGATCTTAAATTATAGCTTATGTATCTTTTACTCACTTGAAAAGTGAAGTAGCTATTTCAAAATTGTAACCCTAGTGAGAGAAGTTGGCTTGACTTCTGTGGTGATGGATGATTATGATAAGATCTTTGCTTTAAAAAAATATAAAATTTGTATATGTACTTTTCTATTTAGATCTCTGAAGAAGATTGCTAGACAACAGAACATCAGACATTAATAAAATTTTATACATTGCAAAAATATAAACGTAAAAACCAGATATTTTACTTTATACGAAATCTTTATATATAATAATCATAAACATTAATGCATTTATATCAAAAATAAATTGTTTGTTTGATAACTAATAAAGTCAGTAATATTCTTTGTTCAAAATCATGTAACATTCTATTGTCTAAGTGACAGATTAAACACAACAATTACATTCCATCGAAACGAAATTTTTTTTGTAAATTTCCTCAGCTTGGAATTAATATAGGCATCTTTAGCTCTTAAATCTGACACTTAAACACTATCTACAACTACAAAAATATAACCATTAAGCCAAAAAATGCAATTATTACCATAATATTATAAAATTAAAAAAAGTAATAAAATTCACATCTTTTTACTTATATCTCAATTTAAAAAAATATTTCCCAATCAACAGATATAATGAACTAGAAAATAAATGTGATCTTATGATATTAGAAACAATTTAGAACATTTACAATAAAATCTAAATAAATCATTGTTACATCAAATATATAATCTATGATTATCCAAGAAGTTACAAATCTCAACAACATAAATTATACTCTTCAATTATTTATTACGTTTATTTATTATTAATCAATTTATTTTTTTTGCAAATAACTTTTTTTGTTTGAGATATATTAATTGTAACTTTAAATAGCAATTAAAGAATATAAATAATATTTCCATAAGTATCTATCTCAGATTTGTAAAATTTCATCTAAATATATCCAAAAGAAATTTATTATAAGATATTAGTAGATGCTAGAAAATTCCATGTTTGTAAAATTACAAACATGGAATTTTCTATTTTTTCCCTACAACTACCATAATCGCAAACAGTAAACTTCATTGGTCTTTTAATCTTATGATATCTTATTGCTATAATATGTAATTATACTTTATAATTTAAGCATAAATGTACAATGTTTGCATAGAAAAGTAAACTTGTTAGTCATAAGGTTAATGACTTCTGAAAATATGGTATTAAGCCTAATAATCAAATTCAGGTGTTTGTAAAATAGAAAATCAAATATTTTTTTCAATTTTCAGTCCACTTCCTGTTGCTAGCAGGAGCAGTTCACTGTTCACTGGCTCCACAAGAATGGAAAGATTCACATATTCAAGATGGGAGTTGGTAAAAAGATGCATGATAAAACATAAGTGATTACTTGTTTTAACATTTTCAAAAAATTTTACATCAGTTTTTGAGTCAAAATAACTCAATTTATCAATCATTTTATTCTGTACAAATAACCACCATTAATCAAGCAAAAGCTAATATAAGTAAATACTAAAATCATTAAAACAAGATTAAAACTGAGAAAACGAATTTAAAATGTATCCTCATAACTCAAAATAGGAAATAATAACAAAAATCCTAATTTTGATGATGGAACTAATTTAGAACAATTGCAAAATTAATACCTGTGAAAATAAAAGCGAAGAAAAAATGCTCAACAATGATATTCCTGAGATTTCAAACTTAATTCCTGATATCAAGAAATAAAACTGCTTTCAATAACTACAAACCAGTCAGGGAGGACAGAAAACAGTTGAAGAAACATGCCAGATGCAAAGATTAGTCTAAATCCATGGAAAATGTTTTTTCAAATGTTAAATTGTTCATAAAGAAAAAGTAACAATATCGTGTTGTCAAACCAGAAGTGGCTGAATGTGGCAAAACTTTGCAGGAAAAAAAATTATTTTAAATATTAATTCGATCTCAAATTAAGAATCAAACATTATGGAATATGATTTAAGTTACCTCCCTGCATAAAAATTAGAAATTTATGATGATTAGATCAAGAGTTATTGGGCCACTCCCGGTGCGATTGGGATGCCACAAAAATAAAAATTCTTCAAAAAAGTTAGAAGATAAAAAGCAATGATTTAGAGATAAAATGGATTTATTGGATGTTATGGGCCTAGACTGAAACACTGAAGCGGTTAATTATTCAATCCCTTTAGATTTAAATTATTAAGAAAAACCCAACAACTGAATACAAACCATTAGATTTTATAATTGGAACTTTAATTAAGAATCAAGAATTAGTACTCAACTTGGATTAGAAGAACTCAATAGGATCGTAAAGCAGAATCATAATTGAAATTTTGTCACAATTTAGTTCAGAACAAGGGTATATAATACGAACTGGATTGTGAACCCAGAGGATTTAATGGGACCAAGAGCCTAATAATTGTTTTTTTTTTCTTTTTTGGGTTTTATCTGAATTCTCAGTCTCAAGGGTAGAGGCGATGGCCATGAAGGATTTGAAGATCGGCTGGATTGGTCGGTGATCATTGCCACACCCAGGTTTAGGGATGATCTGGCAATGTTCTCGTGGCCCTCTCTGATTCGGTTGGTGTTCCAAACATGCTGAACCAATGTCACACCCAGATAAATTGTAACCCACTTATAGTGGAGACCGAAGCAGTTTAACCTTATCCAAGGAGTGGGTTTGGGTTCTCGCTCAACTGAGTTCTGGCTGACGGGTCATGGATGGGGTCTGGGGGAAGCTGCTTGGGGACTTGCCAGGTGGGTTGAGAGTCGATTGTCCCGCATGGACTTTGCCTCGAATGGACATAGCATCCCCTTGATTGATTGATATTTGATCTGTGATAATTCATGTCTTTTTTTTCTTTTTTTGGTGTTTTTTCTTGATGTTTGTACTCGGCATGTATTTGTTTTTTCTTATATACCCGTAATACCTAATCTATTGTATAAGGCGGTTGAATTGCTTAGAGCCACCAGTTGCAGAATATCAATGTATCATTGTAGCGTCTATGGACCACTGCTGCAGGTGACAGAATGTGGTCCCTGCACAGGTGGATCATACTTCAGTGACTTAACCTTTTAACCGCTAATTATATTATTGGTTGTATGAGGTAAAAATCAAATCTTTTAATTGGCCAACTCACAAACTGAAGACAAAGCCTATTGTTAAAACATATTCGCCTATAATATTAAATTCAACTCAGATACGTTTATAAAAAGTATATTACTATTTTTTCAGGTTATGAAGAGAACGAAAGTTCTTTCAAAAATAAATTGCTATTTATTTATTCTAAAATATTCAATTTCGGCAACATAAAAGCTGTAATATAAACAAAAAGGTCGACTTTTACATTATAGAAAAGTAAATATTTCTTTTAAATATTTTTACTAAAATCTTCAATATTTTTCGAAAATAATTTTGTTTTTTATTATTCTCTCTGAAAATCATTTGTAATTACTGAATATATACTTAATATTCTTTAAAATTATATTCGAAATGAAAATCTCAGCGTTTTTCTTTATTTTCTTTGATCAGGCGGTTTCTTTGTTCTTTCTAGCCAATCAGAATGTCTTTTTCGGCTGAGAGCATGCTAAGAACCAATCAAAACTCATGTTCTTTCTTTGTTTAGGTTTAAATGCGTTTTTTTTTATTTTTTACTTGTAAAATAAATCGGAAGAGGTCACCATCTTACAGAACTTTTAAAAATCTATTCAATACCTGTAAAACGAATATTTTAGCATAAGAACTAGCAGAGTTAGAGTGACGTCAGATGTCTACGAGGAGCTTCGTAAGAAACAGTCTTTTGGTTAATAAATAAAGTTGCTTTGAAACAAGATTTTTCAATTTTTAGTTTTAATCTTATGGAAGGAAATACTTATTATTGATACAATTTCTCAATTATTATCAAAACCTTGCAAGTTGTTTAAATGATATTAAATAGTTTCTCTTAGTGTCATTTTGTACTAAATTGATCTTCCTTTTAATGGTTAATGATATAATTACTTATATCAAAGTCGCAAGTAAAATTTATGATTATTAAATTTTATCAGTTGAACTTAGGAAAATAATTGTTAAAGCTTTGAAATTGAACACAAATTTTTACCTGTTAATATTCTTCTTTGGTCAATCCAATATTATTATATACTTTTTTTGAATTGCAAATTTTACACTTTATTGTTTTAAAAGTCTTTTGTTTGTCTTGCATTGGTGGTCGAGAGGTCAGTGCGACTGCCTTGCACTTGCAGGCAGTTGCCCGGGTTGTCCCGGCCAATGCTATGACACTTAAAAAAAAAGTCTTTTGTTGTTGTAATTTTTCTCACTAAGATTTTAATTGGGTAACAATCTTCATTTCTGAAGAAGGCTGCTGCCTAGTCAAAAGCATTGGACAAAAAAAAAATAGAATAGTAATAATAAAAAAATTAAAAACAATAAAGTTTAAAATAATGATTTTCAAATAAGATAAAGGAAAATCAAATGATTAAAGTAACACTAAATTGTTATTTAATATTAATTCAAATGAATAGTAATAAAACTTAAAAAAAATTTTTTTTTTTTATAAAACTGTTTAGTATGTGTATTCGTCAACTAAAAGTAGATTTTGTGACTCAAGAGTCAATCAAGCAATAAAAAGCTGGTTCAATTATTAGCAATAATCTGATATTACTATAAATTCAAATATATCTGTTTATGATTATACTACAAAGCGCTAAATTATACTGTTCAAAAAACTTCATTATAACATTTAATTGTATTCACACAATAAATTATTGGATATAGAAAAAAGAAGAAACCTCAAATTAAAAAATAAAACTGTAAAAAGACAAAGATATATGGAATAGCAGGATTGTGATTTGGCAGCTAAAGGAGTTATAGAAAATTAAGCTATTTTATTCCATATGATGTGTAAATAAACAAATAAAAATAACATAACATTTTTTGAATATAACTTAAAATCTTTAGATTCGATATTAAGTTGTATTATTTTTATCACAAAATTATCTGATTATGGATATAAAAGTCATAGGAAAGACAGTGAAATTGGAGACTCAAACATACAAATTTTTAAAAATTAACAAGCTTATTTTGCAACAAGATAATAAAATTTAATCAAATATTTACAGTATATATAAATGTTAAAACTGACAAATAAATTAGTTTTCAAATTACAGCCTTGGTAGATTTATCCACCAGATAAAAATATAACCTATTTTAACATTTTAAAGCATCAAGATAAATTAAAAAAACACTTAAAACCTGATTTGTCATTTTAGCAGTCAATAATATTCTAGTAATTAGTAAGATGCATTTTTCAACACCAGAATTGCTTCCTAATCACTCAAAAATAACTAATAAAAAAAAATAATGCAATGGGAAAAAAGATAATTTCTGACACTAAGTTTAAATTAAGAATATTTCCCCATTCTCTGCTCTCATTCTATATATGTTTGCAAATACAGAGATACTTTATAATAAAAACATACCTATAAAAAGAAGTGTGAATAAAATACATTATTTTCAAATTAATCAAATGTTGATTGATATAAGATTAAAATAATTTAACAATAAAACAGTAAAATACAGCATCCTAATAGTAACTGGCTTTATTTTGAATTAATATATATATATATTGTACCGGTCACTTTTTCAATTCTTTTGATCACCGAGGGAGCCACTAGGTCACTTACTACGTAGAAAATTTAATTTTCTGTGATCAAAAGTTGATGAGGAATGCTACCAACTAGACCCCAGGGAGAGAAAAAGATCTTTAAGATTGTTCAGACAATTGAGAAAAGACTACAGAGACAAACGTCAGCCCTAAATAATTTTAAAGTTTATTAAATTCAAAAAGAAAATAAATCCCAGGCAAACAAATATAAAAGTTTGACCTAGATTCTTCTAGTGTATTTACCAGAGAGTGTACAAGAGTATTGAAAACATTAAATACCTTGGCAGATAAGTTGTTTTCTCAACTATAATTTAAAAAGTGGGATTTATACTATCTTCCTGCTGGCAGTTTATAAAAACCAATTTCAGTTTCTCTATTTAGAGATTTCAAAAATAAAGCAGTCTTGTAGGGAGTACAACAAAACAGAGCAGAAGAGCTTTCCTTGGCCTGGAGTAAAGCATCAGAACCAAGAATGTTATATGTCCTCAGAACAGCTCATGGATTAACCATGTTCAAGGTAATTCAAGGTTGACCCCAATACAAGACGAGAAAGTATAACAAGAAAAGATTATGATTTACATAATCTTGAACAGAAGAAATAAAATCTCTGATTTAGGAAAAAGACAATAATACACTCAATAAACCGCCAGCCAAAAGATTTGCGGTCTGCAGAAAACGCAAATCAAGCCTAACTAAACTAATTATAACAAAAGAGACAGGTAAGTTAAAAGCAAATTACGAATGTCAGCCAAAGCATTTGTCAAGGGTTAATAATATAAAAAGAGAGACAATAACTATAAAATCTAAACTCGCAATACACTTTCGGACAAATAAATTTAAAAATATGGAATCTTAAAATTAAGATTCCAATACACAATATAACAAGAAAAATATATAAAATAATTTTAAAAGAAAAATATATAAAATAATTTTAAAATATCAAAGGAATATTCAAAATTTATAATAAAGAAAGGTTTCTTTTAAGATTAGGTCGAGACTTTACAAGGGGTTTAGCTAGAGATTTAACCCTGATTAGAATATAAAAATATTTTACCTTGAGGCCTAAGGTAAAGTTCGTTAGATTTCCTCTGGCGAGATACGCAAAGTTCTTTCCGACTAGAGTCCATCATGAAGGGTTTGGATTTATATCTCTTTGGAAGAGAGAAACAATTCAGGATCTGGGATCCATCTTCCGGTGGATATAGCCTCATGGCAGGCAATTTTAGCATACTGCAAAAAGTAATGCTATTTAGAAAATAGTGGCCCATAGTATGATTCCTAATAACAGATAGCAATCTTTAAAATAGAAGGCAGCACAGCAAAAAATAAAATTCAACAAGCAGAATAAAAGTAAATAGCCAAATAATAATTAGTCCAAAATCCCAGGGCTATTTAGGTGCACTGTTATCTCCTGCATCATATTTAATTAGAAGTATTTGCCCAGGGCAAATCCCTATCTCAGACTTAATCTAAATTAAAAATATGACCAGGGTTCCTATCTTATTCAAAATTAATTTAAAAAAAATAAATGCAAAATTAAGTCTCGGCTTTCTTTTAAGAAATAAATTAATATTAGATTACAAAGAAAGAAACAAGAATGCAATTAAAACTTTCCAAAATTAAAAGCTTTCTCAAAATATTAAAACTTTTCAAATTAGAATGTTTTTACAATTTGATTTAAAAAAAAAATAAGTGTCAAAAAAAACATTTTTAAACTAAAAAGTAAAATTAGAGAATTTTAAACTATAGCTGCATATGCGCTATAACATAAAATTTTCAAACAGTTTTTTTTTAAATTTTATAAAAACAAAGGTTAGTTTTAATTTTATGATAAAACTTTTGAAGCGGATAAAGCATTCGGTTCAATATATACATACATGAATACTGATAAATGTTTCTTTAGACAGCATTATTATATTGATAATTATATATAGGACTAATATTAATAGTTAAAAAGTCCAACATAATCACTACTAAAATACAACTATCATAAGCTTGCAAACAAAGACTAGGCATCATTATATGTACCTATACAGAAAATGAAAGTACTGCAAAACTGATATTAAAATAATAACTAAAGCCTACAATAAAATTCACAAAGTTAATCTATAATTTATGAATCTTAATTATTTTTAACAGATTATTAACAATATTTTTTTTATTATCTATTTATGAACCAAGAATATCTAAAATTTTCTTAATGGAGTGTTTTTTCAAAGAAAAGTGTTATAAATTCAGTAGCAGCCACTTATTAACTTTTTTTTAAACAAAAAAAAAAAGAGGGAAGGAGGCTCATGGTATACTGGTATATCATCCATTTGTCATTTTTATTACTAAGTTCAAATCCTTTTTTTAGATAAGACATAGCCAATTCATCAAACTATTTGTTGGTCAATAAATGGATATCTGGTCATTTTTTCTATTGAATACTAAAACAAGAATAGAAAAGCAATTAAATTCTCACTGTTTAATAATTGGCAAGTCTGGTAATGTCTTTTCATTTTTCTCTTATGGGGGGGGGTAAGAGTTTGATGAGGCATTTGCTATGTAATGGGTTATTTAAAAGCTGCCCTAATGATCCCCCCCTTTTTTTAAACAGAAACTTATGTTAATTAAACAAAAAACATAATCATCAATTCAAAAAAAAAAAAGAAAAAGGAAGTGGACTTATGATTTAATCGGCACAACTTCTTTCATGTAGAAATTTTAAAAAAAATGCCATAAAAGCTTTTCATGGCATCTCTTAGTATTGAAGAAGTCAATCTTAGCCCAAGATTGAGCTTCATGGTTTCATCTACTAACCTGTGTTCAAACCCTATATCTCATCCTGCTCCTTTAGTCGTGTATATATATATTATGTATATATTTGAGATGTGTGCCTAAAAGTTATAAAATTTTAACTTTTCAATATTTTTTTTATTATTAATTCTTATTTATTAAAGTACATAGGTGCGTTTCAAATATATATATATATAGGAACAAACATACTAACAAAATATTAGTTATTTTTTTTAATATTTTATTATACATCATTTTTAAAACATTTTCTTTTTAAATTGTTTTTTCTATTAAATTGTATATTTTGTAAAATCCAAGATGGAAGATGCAACCATTAATTGTCCAAAAATAATTAAAGGGGTGAAAAGTTAACATTGTTTCAGTTTTGGGAAAGAATTTCTAATTAAAGTTTACTAAAAATAAAAAGGGAAATCAGATTAAGGGTTTGTACTTTTGTTATTAACATTTTTGTCAAATCTATTTCCAATCTGGAAATAGATTTGAGTATATTTTTGGACAGTTATCTAATATTTGCATCTTCAAAAACAATGGACAAAGAAAACTAGTTTAAGTTAGAACTAAGTAATTAAAAGCATTCCACAAATACCTGAGCAGAGTATAAAATGGGCTGATTTAAAATATCAATGGATGAGCTACTATTGAAAGAACGGTGCAGTGAACATAACCCACACTGATTTGAAAGTTAAAAAAATAATAGTAAGCCCATCCCTCTGCCGCTACCATACCATCATGATCCCTAGAATGAAGCAAAAGCCGAACAACTTTAGAATGCTAATCAGAAGTTTGCTGTTACATAAGTTGCAAGGACCTTTGAACCACCGAAGCATGAACCTGACATTTTTTTAAATGAACTCTAAGAAATTGTGCAAGGTAATGATTTTCATGCTGCCTGAAAGTAAATCTAGTCTAACTAATCTCAAATCCTGCTATCAAGATTTCTCCTAACATATTGCCTAATTTTATCACTTTCTAATAAGTAAAAATATAATTTGCTCTCAAATAACTTCTATAAATCTAATTCTCTCTCATATGCTCTAGCTTTCTTTAACTTTGGTGTGGTCATTTATTTATTACTTGATTTTATATGTATGCTTTTGTTATTATTAATATGCCAATCTCAAGCAATTTAACAAGCTGAATTTCTCAAAATCTTTCCTCCTTTTAGTTAAACCTCCATGAATTAGGTTAATAACATCCCCTTAAAGTATAATGTATGATTAATTAATAGGCTCGCCAGATTTTTTTTACAAATCAACATTTTTTGTTAGTTTATTATAAAATTTGTTAATCGTTCAATGCCAAATTAAATAAAATAATTCTACCTGGGCTAAACCCATCATTTAAGCTAATTAACGCTTTGAAATCTTTTAAAATGTTATTTCTTCAATTCTGAAAGGGTGACCTATAATTTGTTTTCTATATATAACTGCTGGTTTTTACTTTATTTTTCCATACTCTTAAAATATTAAATGTGTAAATATTCTAGTTGTTATGAAATACACAAAGGTGGAATTGAATCATTTTTAAATAGCAGAAGGGGAAGGAGTAAATTTTAATCTATATTTTACTATTTTAGTTATTAAGCAAAATCTTGTATACGTATATATATTATAGCGGCATAGCGTATTATTTGTCTAAATTATAACATTCAAATAAGGGTCACTTATTTTAAAGCAGTAAATCCTATTTCATGCTGTTAGTGACATTCATCCGTACTGCGTTACTGACATTCGGCTCATCTTCGTGAATTATATATATATATTGTGCTTCTAATCTGAGGGTTCCGACTGAATCCATAGATTTTCTCCTTATATCCTGTCCCGTGAATAGTTGAACTTCCCAGGACTTATTCCATATAAAAAGGCCTCTGGCGTTCATGATTCCAGTAAAGTCCTGGCACAAGCTATGCCTATCCACTTTTCTCTTAAGCACTGCCCAAGAAGAGGGTCTTAGATTGTTTTTTGTCCAGAAGCACCTTATCTTTGATTTCTCTGTCACTAAATCAGTACCGCCACTTATTCATATTATTATTTCTTTTGCTTATGACCTAATTTTAGTGCTGTAATAATATTAAAATTGCACTCTGCTCAATATACATATATGCCAAATATTACTAGTTTGTTAATTAATTCTTTGATTGACTGCAAATCTAGTTAGCTGAGTGATTTAAAACTCTAAACTTTTGATTGGTCAATTACAGAATCAGCAATAAAAAATATATTCATCCTTTAATATTATATTCGTTTTAGTTTCACTTGTAAAAAGTATATTAATAATTTGTTAGATTATGAAAGTGAATGAAAGTTTTTTCAAAAATAATTTTCTATTTTTTATCATAAAAATATTTTATAGCAGGGAATTTAAAAACAACGTCCATAACCAATTAGAAAATGTTGCATACATCATCAACTTTCTTTCTCAATTTACATTGTAAAATAGTAAAGAATTTTTTGCTAAAATCTTACTATTTTTTAAAAGTAATTATTTTCAGCATATTTTACCAAAATACATTACAATATGTAAATAAATGCCAGAAAAATACTCTAAATTATTAATTTTGGTGTGAAAATCAAATAAACAGCTTGGGGCAATTTAAACTTTTGACAAGTGTCAAAATTGTTCTTAGCGATGGTTTCTTTTTCAATTTACGTTTGTGTAAACGGATACAATTTCTTACTAGAATCTTACTATTTTTCTAAAATAACAATATTTTCAGTATATTTTATGAAAATAATTCATATGTAAGAAAAATAATAAAAAAACCATTCAAAGACATTAATTTTTGTTTTCAAAGTCAAAACAGAAGTTGGAGCGATGAAAATTAGTTTCATTTGGCAAAAATCAAAGCAGCCCATCAGAATTTACAAAGGTGTGGCTTCTCTCTTTGTTCAAACTTAGAACGCCTATATTTATCGATTTTTTTACTTGTAAAATAATTCAAAAGAGGGCGTCTTAAGGCACTTTTTAAGCTTTAAAATAAGCTAAAATACCCTACAGTAATGTAAAAACTCGGGAATTACAGCAAAGTAAAACCATGTATGAAAATATTTAAAACAATCAATCCAAGGGTTAAAATGTTATTTCAGTCATATTATACAATCCCACCATCGGAGTTTATTTCTTTATTTAAGAGTATATGCCTTGGGGAAAATCAAGAGTTCTTCTTACCAGCACTAATTAAAAGAATTTTCAATAAATAGTTTGTCATATAATCAAATATAATTTTTCAAATGTATTTTATTTATTTTCACGAACTCAATAGTGTGAAAATAGTTTTTCTTATATATGTAATAAATCTCGGAACGCTCTTTGAAATAATGTTAGTCACCACGTTTCAGAACCATATACCCAAAGCGTTAATAGCAATATTATGTAAGCTTTTCAATAAATGATTGGCATCTTAATACTGTACCCACCAAAGATGTGTGTTAATTTATAATATTTAGTTATAAAAGAATATATGAGAATTGTCAGCGTGAATCCAAATACGTAATTATCTATCATTTGATAGATTGTTCACTCATTCACGCACATGTTAATGTATATAATTAAGTCATAATGTAATTAATTCTTTATATTAAACTATTTTTTATTGTCTAAACTTATATGCGTCGTTCAAATTCCATTTTCTCCACTTCCACACATACAACTATGTGTATGCATATTTTAGTTAAGTTATAATGCAATTAAGAATAAGTCTCATTATCTTCTCTGCTCTGCTAGTGGGCTGGATTTAGAATAAATTCTCGTGTGCCATCATTATATGTTATTCATTAGGTGTTTGATCTGGGGCTTTGGGAATGGGTTCGAATCCAGGTTGGTCCCTGACCCCCTGACCTAAATCTCGGGTTTGACTGGGTTTGAAGTACATTTCATTGAATTCCAGCTCATGTTAGATGGATCAAGATGTTTTGTCCGGTACAGTATCTAATTTTAATATAAATTGGGTGTAAATTATTATCAATATTATAATAGCTCCTAGTTAATGTACTACCAAACACTACTAAAATATATGATTGGCAATTCTCCATGATGAATACTAGTTTAAACTTGTCTAACATTGGTCAAGTTTTAATATTCACCTACAAAGAATCTATAATAAAGACATTTTCAAAAATGTGTTAAAAGGTCTCAAATACTTTGCACACTAAAAAATATATACTTTCAATTATAATATATAAGAATAAAAGTGCAATGAAATTTAACATGTAGAAAATATCTGAATAAATAAATAAGAATGTAATAAATAAATTAGAGGGTATCCATAAAGTTACTATCCAGTTTTGTCATCATCTTTATTTTTGATTATTGCAGCCATCTTTTATTTTTGATTATTGCAAATAAAAGTAACATTTTTAAATTCTTAAAAAACAAACAAATATTTTGATTTTCACAACTCAAAGGTACAAACTACAATTCATTTTATGATTTTTTTAAAAACTGCTAAGTATTATTCACACTAATTTTTAATTCTAAAACATTTACTAAGTAAGAAAATTTTGAGAATTAAGATTTCTTCTAAATAGGAGATCAAAACAGGTAGAATCTATTAAAATAAGCAACTATTTTTTTATTTCTTTAATTATATCTTTTACTAATTGAAGAAATATATTGCAATTATTATTATTTGTCAAATGTAAATGAAACTAAATATTAATTCATTAAAAGTATCATTGAAACAAAGTTAATGAAATGGAATTATCTTGCTTTGAATATACAGGGCACATAAAAATCAAACTCACTGAAAAAATCTCCAATGTGACAAAAAGTAAACAAGAGAAAACCAAATAGTTTCAAAATCACAATAATAAATGAAAAGCTGAAGATCTTATCAGAAGTAATATCATCTAAATAGTCAACAGAAATGTAAAATGTCGAATAATCAAAATTAGCATTAATGAATAATATTTTATAACAGATGCCTCTTCAAATGCTAATCGCTTTAGTTGTAATTTTTTCAATAATATTTTCCATTCGGTAATGTGGAAAAAAACTACTGATTCTATGTATCAGCCGCCTTTTACAAATATTTGACTTCTATGTATTGAACCATTCCTTTCCTATTATATCTCATGTTTTAATTAATATATGTACTGGATTACTGGTTCCGTGAGGTCATTTACTCATTCTCTAACACATTTTTTTTTGTAAGATAATCAAATTATAGCCTTCAACAAACAATCAGAAAAAAGTATGAAAAAAAAAGACCAAAATTATAATTTCTAATTATCCTCAAATCCCTGAATACAGGAGAATTTTAAAACATGGTTTGAACTACCATTATTCTTATCTAAAGCAACTTATATTATGGAAGCCAGTGTTAACAGGATAATCATAATAAAAATTTTCATTCCTTATTTAACTCCAGTAATAAAAGTATTTAGAGTAATGGAAAAAAGCTATTGAGATTTTTGTTTAAGAAAATTTAATAACAAAGTTATAATAATAAAACACATACTATCCAAACTAGTTTCTGCCCTCCCTTCCACAACACATTCTGCAAATAATTGTTAACTGATAACAGAATTATTTTTTTGTTCAAGTTAAAATAAATGATACAAATATAAAACGTTAATTTATAACATTAATTACTAATGGTACAAAGATAAGCATTAATTACTAATGTATTTTAGAATATATAAATAGATTACTTTGTAAAAGTTATTTTAGCTTAAAAGATTATCAAAGGCCTTTTCATTAAGTAATAACTTATTAGGAAAATAATAATGTAAAGTCTTACTGCAGTTTTTAATTACATGTACCTTTTTTCTGTATAAGTCTCTTTGTTTTATGGTATAGACATTCTTGAGTAGTGGTGTCACTGTTTTCCAATAATCCATTTCTGTTAGATTGGCTGGGGTTGATTTTGAAAATGAATTTTCATTCTGGTTTCGCATTTGCAGCAAACTAGGATTAGGCAGACATTAGTGGTTCAGAAGTCCATTTCAGCAGCAGAAACAGATTCAGTGATGACAGACATAGGTTACTGTTAGCCTGCCGTGGGTAATCTATTACTAATACTTTTGAAGGCTTTCATAAAGTTAATTGTTTAGATAATGGTCATCTCAGGGTTTAAAATAAGCAACTCTGTTTATTGCAGTTTTCAGCATCACTGATCATTCCAGGCTTTACAATGTTTAGAAGCCTTAACTTCTTTATGGCAACCAAAGGAATTGGTGATAAATAATTTTTTTCAATTTTCAGATTTATCGTTATGCGTGGGATAATTGTTCTCATCTAAAATGTAATTTTGTTGCTATGCAATAATGTCTGTTTTTATCTTTTTTTATTACAATGGAGTTCTTTGTATAAATTTTTTTATTCACAAACTACTTTTTAAATATATATACATTTTATCAAATGAAGATAAAGCACAGACATATTGTAACGGTATGGAGAAACAGGGTAAACCTGGTGTGACGGCAATCATCATCATCATCATCAACAACACCAGTTAATGTACTAGATAATACAAATTCACAAACATTACAGAAAAGAAAAAAAAATCATTCATCTTCATAATGATCAAAAAAATAAAATCAGCAGTCAATCTTGTGACTGGATTTGAAAGTGGTCCTTTATAAACCAGGCTAATTATTTAGTCCTTGCCAAACTTGGGTCAGATTATATAAACAATAATTTGAATGCACAAACTTATAACAATTAAAAATAATAATGTTGGGATACAGAATCATGCTGTTCATCATCAATGCCCTGCCATTTAGTACCACTAATGTACTGGCTGATTATAAACTTAATTTCTAATTAATATGAAAATAAAATTTAGTGCATGGACTTTAATGGATATACCTTTGTGCCATCCAAGGTGATCATCATCATCATTTGGTTGTTCATAACACCAAACATAAATCCCAATTCATATAACAAACCGTTATGCACAAATCCAGCTCAAGGCGCAAGAGCTCTATAAATGTTGTGAACAAGAGAATATACTAACATATACTGTTTTAAACCTAGTCTAGGATTAAATAAATTCATTGGAATAACTTAATAAAATATAAATTTATTAATAACAACAAAATTAAATTAAGGTCTTGAGTATGCTACAAATTCGCATTCTGATTTTGATTAGAAATACAAAAAAAAATATGCTATTACATTGTAATTTACATATATTTCAATAGGTTTACATAAAACACACCTGTAGATAAGCACTGATATGCAATATAATAATTTAAAATTAACAACTTTAAATTATTATAAATCAATAATAAAATTTCATTTTTATAATACATAATTTTAACAAATATATGATTGATGACTGATTTTAATATATATGATTACCCATTCAAATTTGGTTGCACACACTGGCATTTATAAAAAAAAAAAATAAACTTATTAAAGTTATATTTTTTTTTTTACAAAAAAATTAATTACATCTTAAATATATATACATAAAACCAATGCACACATGCATGCATATTAATATTATATTCTTACAAATCAAAGTTATTAATACATTTTAAGAAAAAGTTTTTTTAATATATATTATAACTTTAATAAGTTTATGTTTATCAATGCCAGTGTGTGCACATAATTTAAATAGGTACCCATATATATATTAAAATTAATCATTAACTGCATATATGTTAAAATTGTGTTATAAAAATGAATGTTTGTTATTGGTTTATGACAATTCAAATTTTAAGTTATTATGCAGCACATCTGAGTGCTTATATATAGGTGTATTTTATATAAATATCTAGAAACAGCTATAAATTACAATGTAATGGCATATTTTTTTGTATCTTCATCAAAATCAGAATGCTAAATTGATATTTATAATGTACTTAACAGACCTTAATTTCATTTTTTTATTATTGTTCCTAATTAATAAATTTATATTTCATTGTTATTCCAGTGAATTTATTTAATTCTAAAAATAGATTTAAAATAGTTTTATTTATTTACTTATCTCTTGATCACAGTAAGTTATAGAGCTCTTGGTCCTGAGCTGGATTCATGCATGTCACTTATATAGATTGGGGTTTATGTTTAGCATTATGGATATCCAACTGATAATTAATTCATTACTTTTCTAATGCTGGATAGTGCTACAATATATTCTTTAATTTCCATGCATTAAATTTTATTTATAGTTATTATTAAAAATTAAGTTTATAGTTGGTCAATACATTAATGATACTAAGTGGCCAGAGGGCATTGATGATGATTAGCATGTTTTAGAATCCCAGCATTATTTTTTTTATGTTATATTCTTATGGATTAGCACTTAAATTTGTGCATCCAAATTATTTATATAATCTGTCCCAAGCTTGGCAAGGGCTAAATAATTAGCCTGGTCTATAGTGGATCACTTTCAAATCCAGTCACAAGGTTGATTGTTGGTTTTATTATTTTGATCATTCATAATGACCGATGATTATTACTTTTGTGTAATGCTGATGAACTTATAGTTAGTCCTTGTTTTTGCTGATCTGCTCATATGCATTGTATTATTTGTATATTTAAATTTGATTAATTAACTAATTGCGGATGGTGGTGATTTTCCATCACCCCAGTTTCTCTGTACCATCATAATATATCTTTTATAGTATGCATTTTAGAAACTTTATAGAAATGTATTTACTATCAAAAATGCATATTTTATATTTAGAATTTCTTTCAAACAAAAGTTTATTTTTTTCTAGTTAAATTTTTAATCTATTGTAGAGGGGCAAAACAATAAAAAAAAATCACAAAGGTTAGCTAATTTCATTCATTAATACAGCTTCATTATATCCCACTCTACATGTGTGTAAATATACTTCGTTCCAGTAAATGGTAGAGTACAAAGTCTATAAACTGTTGATAGGTTTCATGTACAGTTTTCTTTTTAAATGTCCTTTTATATCTCACACAACAACACTTAATTAAAAGTGAATTTATCATCTTTCACCATACATTAGAACCCCCCCCCTCACAAAAAAAAAACTTAAAAAAAAAAAAAAAAATTCAGTTGTTTGGCTTTCCCTGACATAACAAGAGAGAATAAACAGTTTGGGAATAATTTTACTGAATCATGGGCAATGACTGAATACATGCCTAGTACTCACAAGAAATCAAAAGCTTATATTACTATAAAACTCAATATAAGATTGGCAGTAGTAATCTACTTCAGTCATTTATGTAAACCTGAGTAAACCAATGAGCACTGTCAATCAGAAACCCAGATTAGATTCAGGCTACTGATCATAAGTGAAAGGCAATCATTTTTACTTCTATTACATTATTCAAAATATCTTGAAATTTCAAAATGACTCTAAGAATTGAGTGATATATAGCAATCATCATCATCAACCATTATCAATCCACTGCAGGATGGAGGTCTCTCCAAGTTTAATCCATCTTTTCCGATCTTTAGCTTCTCTTCTCCACATCACCCCTGCACACTTTCTTATTTCATCCATCCATCTCACATGTGGTCTCTTTCTGGGTCTTTTACAATCTCTTGGAATCCAGTTTAAAATTTCAATTGTCCATCTATCATCATCTCTTCTAGCAATATGTCCAGCCCAACTCCACTTCAATCTTTTATTTTTTTCAATGAGGTCAGTAACACCTGTTTGTTCTCTTACCCATACATTGCGTTTTCGATCTCTTCTTGTTACTCCCAACATGCATCTCTCCATACTTCTTTGAGTGGTCTGAAGTCTCTGTATTGCTCTTCTATTAAGTGTCCAAGTCTCAGATCCATAAGTAAGAACTGGTAAAACACATTTGTTAAAAACCTTCCTTTTCAAACACATAGGCATATTTCCTTTTAGTATCAAGTTATTTCTACCAAAAGCACTCCAACCAAGTTTAATTCTATGATTAATTTCTTCCATTATGTTTCCATCTGTATTAATAATCTGACCAAGGTATTTGTAACTGTTAACTTCTAATTCATCATAATCAATCTTTATTTTCATATTTTGAGCAAATCGATTAAACATTACTTTAGTCTTTTTAACATTTATCTTTAGTCCTACTTTCATCTGATAGCTCCTGCAGCTCTAAAGCATTATTTGCAAAAACAACTACATCATCTGCGAAATCTAAATGAGTTAAATAATCTCCATTTACTTTCACTCCTTTACCATCTGTTAATTAATATATTAAAGTTAAGCTAGGAGATTGATCAGATGCTTTGTTTTATATGAGGCAATACTAATCAGTTTTTATTAAGTCACAAAATAATTTCATTTACAGCAGTTCTGAAATTCTAATGGTTCAAAACGTCTTAATAATCAATTTTGCTCACTTTAAAACAGAAGATTATTCCTATTAAAATATAGCATACTTATGGATTTGATACTATTAGTACTTGTTGCTTTCTAGAAATCATTTCATATTAATTTATATCAATGATACCAGTTCATCATTCATGGTAGTTTACAACTCAATTGTTCATGTTATTATAAAAGATCTATCTGAAAACTATTATAAAACTCAGCTTACTTTCAAACAAATATGCTTATTTTCTACTTACTTTCAAATAATTTTTTTAACTTTTGGAAAATGTTTTTAGTTATCTATTTTATATTAACACTTTATAGCTTTTGGGGACAGTTGTGTCACACACGCACACGTGCTAGAATACTTACTTTCAAACAAATATGCTTATTTTCTATACACGCCAAAATATGTTGCATATGGCAGTCAATCACTAAACACTTTCATCATCATATTCATTGCAGATCCACTGTAAAATGAAAGTTTCTTAAAAGTTTAATCCAGTTTCTCCAATTTCTAGCCACTTTTCTCCACTCACCAGAACATTTCCTTGTTGCATCCATCCATCTCAAATGTGATTTCTTTTTAGATCTTTTACAATCTCTTGGAATCCTATTTACGATTTCAGTGGTCCATCTATTATCATCTCTTTTAACAATATGAACACCCCAACTGCACTTCAGTCTCAATTTTTTCAAAGATGTCAGTAAGACTTGTTTTTCTCTTACCCCCGTATTTCATTTTTGATCCCTTTTTGTTATTCCTAACATACAATTTTCCATACTTCATTGAGTGGTCTGAAGTCTCTGTATTGCTTTTGTTAAGGTCCAAGTTTCAGATCCATAAATAAAAACTGGTAAATGATTAAAAACCTTGATTTTCAAGCACAAAGACATATTTCCTTTCAATATTGTTATTTCTATCAAAAGCACTCTATCCAAGTTTAATTCTATGATTAATTTCATCCATATAAGCTTCTATTTATATTAATAATCTCATCAAGATACTTATAATTGTTAACTTGTAATTCATCATTATCAATTTTTATTTTCTTCTTTTGAAAAAATCCATTGAACATTACTTTTAGTCTTTTTACCATTTATTTTTAATTCTATCTTGACAATATTTCCTGAACCTCCAAAGCATTATTTGCAAAAAAAAAATCAAAAATCACACCATCTGCAAAATCTAGAACCTTAAATTATCTTACTGCCTTAGCTTCCCATTTCAGGATTGATTCTCAATGAATAAAATTCAAAAAGTGCCAGTTCAGAGCTGAAAACAACTGACACGCTCAATCTGGCATTCGGGTGTTGACTCAGCAACATTTACATGGAAGAACTTGAAACCACCCATTTTAATCCACAAAATATATAATACTGTAAAACGTTTTGGAGATATGGAGTCACCTTATCATACATTCTTTTAAATGTTAATCTTACTATCACTGTGTAATCTAATCATTGCTATTGCATTTTGATATTCTTCAGAATATGACATCCTGGGATTGTTTTAATCACTGTAAAATATTTATAGTATCAAGTATCTTTTCATAATCTACAAATCCAAAGCATAATGACAAAACATAATTAGTATTTTCTATAACTTCTCTCAATACTTGGATATGATCCACTGTACTAAACTCACTTTTAAATCCAGCTTGTCTTTTGATTGGTTAAAATCCAAAGTTCATTGTAGATGAGTTGTAATTATCTTGGTAAAAAATTTGCATAGCACTGATAAAAGATTGATAGATCTATAATTTCTAATATCTTCATCAACTTTTTAAAATAATATTATTACTGCACTGTCCCATTATATAATATATGTTATCATTTAGACATTTGGTATATAACTTTGCCAACAATTAGTTCTATTTCTTCATTTGCTTCTTTTATGATTTAACTGCATGTCTCACTTCATTTAAAATCATAGGCAATTCAGAAAATATAGTAATTGTAGGGGATATTTTTCTTAATTATTATATAATTCTTTCTAAAACTTTTCAACACATTTCATGATGTCATCTCTCTTTTTAGTAAAAGTTACCTTTTTTTTTCTTTTTATTGCAGAAATAAGTTTCTTATCAATATCAAGATCTTATTTTACACTTTTGAGACTTTTATTCTCGTCTCTAGCTTATATTTTCTTATACCATTATTAACTCTTTTTCATACCATTTTACAAAATTCTAGATATTCAATCTTTCTTAATACATCATTTTTTATATATTTTCATATACCTTCTTTTCATCAAATTGTCTCAGTAGAAATTTTATTGGCCAGTTGTTGTTTTTTACTGCCATTTCTAAAAGTATATCATTTATCTTTCTATTGATTTTGTTTAAATCTAAATCATGTTCAAAATTTGTTAATATCTGAAAATGATTTGAAAGGTCTAATTTAAATCATTGGAATATTTCTAACGATTGGGAATATCAACTGTAAATATTGTTTTTCTTAATATTGTTTGTCTCTCTAATTTTGCATTAACATGCATCTTACATCTTATTAATTGATGATCACCTGTGTTGAATTTGTTAAGAACATTACAATCTTGAAATTATTTTCTGTTAGTCAAAACATAATCCAATTCTGCTGTATCTTCATTTGGATGCTTCCATGTCCATTTTTCTCAAAGAAAGAATTCATTCTATACAGTTTTTCTTTTATCACAAATTCCACAATCTGGAATCTCTCGTATCTATTACTATAACCAAATTTGCTTGTAATACTTTCATCTTTCAATCATTTATCAATTCTAACATTAATCTCTATCATAATTTTAAAATGTTGTTTGATCTGATCAAAAGCCTTTTGTATATCCATATAAACATACTCTGCATTACAATGAAAACTTGTTGGGACATAAACCCACCTTATCTATACATGATATCTTTCATTAAATTGAATAATTAATCTTGCACCTGCATCTGATACACCATCAATCTCCATTATGTTGTTCTGCCACTTTTTATTTATAATGAATCATATTACTTTTGTGCTTCCAATATTTGGGCCTTTATATTATAGTACATGTCCAATTCATAAATCAATGGTCTCTTCACTTTTCTTCTACCTTCACAAAGTTCAACAATATCCCACATAATATTAGATAGTTTTTCTAATTTTTGCAATCTTCCTTTATTTGAAAGTGCTCTGCAATTGTAAATACAGTACCTAAAAAAAGATCATCAAATGGCAGTCTGAGTTCACAATCAAAGGATTCTTAGCACCCTTTTCCATCAGTTGCCCACCCCTATTTTGGTGACAACTTAAGCCTCCTGGGAATAAGGGCCATGATTTAGTTTTGTCTGTCATAATTGTAAATATCTATTTTAAAAAAAAGAAATCATTCATCCACACACCAGTCTATATAAGAAAACTCAAGTGATATTTCAGTTAAAAATTATCATGCAATTGAGAAGAAAGACCATGAAGTTTTTTGATCTTATATTCAGAAATAAAAATCCTATAAACTCATCACACTGGCTGATGCATATTGGTGTGATGTCCATCCATGTTCACATACTACATAAATAATCGTGTAGTAATAACAGCTGCAATGACAAGCTCTTTTAAGACCTCAGAGAGGAATCAAAGAATCTCCCTTTCAGTTAACAGCTA
This sequence comes from Epiperipatus broadwayi, assembly GCA_028023455.1. Taxonomy (NCBI): domain Eukaryota; kingdom Metazoa; phylum Onychophora; class Udeonychophora; order Euonychophora; family Peripatidae; genus Epiperipatus; species Epiperipatus broadwayi. The sequence goes on along the minus strand of JAQFVV010006223.1, from coordinate 6,084,404 downwards.
ACTCCTTTAATCCTAAACACTTTTATAGTGTAAGCAATACATTTATTTTCAAAGCAATCTTTATTATACTTAAGATTACAAAACAATTTTATGTCTCCTTCCAGTTACAGATTACAATATATTCAATTTTCAAAGTTAAATCAATTACACCTGGGTCTCGTTTTACGCGATAGATAGGTTCCTCAGAAAACACGTGCAAACGAAATCGCGCAAAAATAGACGTAACTTACATTGAAAAAGGGGGGATGTGGTCTGTGATTTTTCAAAATTCGCGTAAAAGCAAAGTACCAACGTAAAATTACTTTAAAATTCGCGCAAAAAAATATAAGGAAATAAAATATGACTAATAAAAAATTTCAAATTTGAAAAAAAACTGATACAAGACAAACTTTTTTTAACTATAATATTTAATTTTATTCAAAATAATATATTTTTATGCATAATTTACAGTACAGTAATTTACATTTTTATACACGTTTTAATTATAGCTATTTGCCCAAACACGTTCGTTTGCAAACAACTAGCGCCAACTTCACACTCATGTTGTAAAAGTGGTTTTCTGGTGACAACGTAATTAGTAATTAATCTTTGAGACGATGATTTTATTAATTGTTTATGAAACTAACAACTAAAAATTAAATTCTTATTTTTGTCTTTAATTTTCAATTTTGTTTAAAAATCAAATTTCACATTAATTTCAAGTCGCAGTAAGTAATTTTTAAATTGTTAATTACAATTAAAAATCAGATTTTAATTTTTAATTGTCAAATTTAATTATGCCCACTGCTATTACTGACCTTTTAAAAATAAACTTGTGGACACTAAATGATTAATAATTGATTACGTTCTTTTTTAAAAAGCAAAAACAGAATGTGATTTAAAATGCAAAATTAACACGTATAATGTTTGAACAAATTTACATTATAATCTTGTAAACTTTAATGTGGAAATTATGATTTTAATTTCATTATTGCATAAAATCTTACTATTATAAAGCACTGAAAATATTGAAATTACTAAGAGGAAAGTCGAATTCCAATAATGTGCTATTACTTTCAATATAACGTAAATGCGCGAAATTTATTATTTAAAGTAATAGCGCATTATCGGAGTTCATACACGTGGGTCTCTTTTTACGCGGACTTATTTAACACACTTCCGGTGAAACACAAATCGTGTAACTTCAAAATCGTGTTAAATAAGTCCGCGTAAAAAGAGACCCAGGTGTATTCCCTAAGTTTACAAAAAGATTTACATGCAGTGACAAATCTTTACATGGAAATAATCTAATTACATGTCTATTTGTATATTGATCAACATGGCCCAACCATGGTGAAGTCATCAAAGTCCAATGGTCCCCATTCCCTGGACCCCAAAGTGAAAACCCACTTGCTTCAGTTGGATAAGTAGACATTCAGCATTTCACCAACTGCTACAACAGGCCACAAGATCCAGGATCCAAGCCCATCAAATCCCAACCAGCCAATCCACAGACCAGGCATGCTAGAACCATGTATGTCAAATCACATTTATATACATAGATATGTATAGAAAATGTATACACTGATTTATTTAAAGTTATATTTAACTAAATGCATTAAATATATTGGAATTACGTTTTTTCTTTTTAGTTCACAAACATCCACCATATATTTATATCTTGGAATGTCTATTTGTATATTGGTCAACATGGCCCAACCACGGTGAAGTGATCAGAAGTCCAATGATCCCCATTCTCTGGACCCCGAAGCAAAGACCCACTTGCATCAGCTGGATAGGCAGACATTCACCATTTCACCAACTGCCACAAGGTCCATGGTCCAAGCCCACCAAACCCCAACCACCTAATCCGCAGACCAGCCATGCTAGAACCATGTATGTCAATCACATTTATATGCATAGATATGTATAGAAAATGCATACACTGATTTATTTAAAGTTATATTTAACTAAATGTATTAAATATATTGGAATTACGTTTTTTTCTTTTTAGTTCATAAACATCCACCATATATTTATATCTTGGAATATTTGAGCTTTCTTAGAATAATTTTGCCTTTTTATATACTGTGTCAATTAAACTTAATTGTTTTAAAGCTTGAGGAAAATATGAAGCGAAAAAGGGTTCTCTCGTAACATTTGCTCTACATAAAGGTAGGCTTAACATATTGTTTTATATAATTATTACTTGATAGATTGGCAAAAAAAATTAGTTTCAAAGATTCTTCAAAGTAATGATTCTTATTTTTTTAGCAAACCTCTGCTCATGCAAATATTTTTTTAAAATCAATAGCTTAAATAACAACTAAAAAAATTTGTTTTTATAACTGCAATGCTATTATTGATGTTTTTAGAAATATCAAATGCAATTTCTTCATATTTCCATATTCTCTTTTACTTCTTCAAACATTCACTATTTCAACAGTTCTTAAATATCTATTAAAACTTTTTTTTTCTTCTAATATTAGCAAGAATGTTTTCTATCCAATTCCATCTTAATTCCATTCAGTCTTTTTAAAGAGTCAGCTATTTTTTATGTATAGATCCCCCCCCCCCTCTTCTTTCAGAGAATAATTTCCCTTAAAATTATCCATTAACCTAATCTAGTTCTAATTTATTAAACTTATATTAATTTTTCTTTCTATTACATTTTTCCATCTTCCACATTTAAAATAGCTTTTTTCTATATTACAAGCTATGTGTGTAAAAATTTATGTATTTAGCAACATTTTCTCTGCAGCACAGTCCATTATTTTCTGTTTAGGATGAACATGTCTATTCTTTTTATTAAGACTTACTGCAAATTTATTTTTCCTTCTATTTTTTTTTCCACTCTTCACATTTCTTTCTTTTATCTTGTAAGTATATTTACCAAACCAATTCTAATATTCTTTTTTAACTTCCACATTAAGAAAAAATATCTATTTCACTCTTACAATATCTCAGAATTATTTCTGATTTAATATTTCCAACTTATTTACACATTTCCAAACTTTTTAAATATTTTGTGTTTGTTTTCTACTCTTGATAAATGTTACATTCCAAAAAAAGCATTTCATTAAAGTTATCCTTAGGAAAACTTTTATTGAAAGTATTCTTTCCTGATGCAACCAAAAAAAGCATTTCATTAAAGTTATCCTTAGGAAAACTTTTATTGAAAGTATTCTTTCCTGACGCAATCCTATACTTATTTCTCTATTTTTTCATTCTTATTAATTCTACTTCTGGATTATTAAAATCCATTAATTTGAGTGATTAATATGATGGTATTTTATTTTCATTTATTCTTGTCTTCAAAATTACAAAATCTTTTTTAATACTCTTTATGACTTCCAATTTCTCGGATTAATATAAATCATCTGCTAATCTAATGTGCTGAATATATTATCTATTAGCATTCACTTCTTCATTCTCAAATAACATTCACTGATCACTTTTTTTAAATGCATAAAAAAAAAAAAGACATTTCTCAAACTCTGAATTTCTCAATCCCTTAGTTAATTCAATCTCACTAGCCCATTCCACAATTTATAAAAAATTTTATTAGCAGTAATGTGTAGATCCCTCACCCCTCCCAGAAAATATTTACTTCCAGAATCTTTTACTAAATCTACGTTTTCTTCCCCTTTCTATTATACAATATTTATTTCAATAATATTCTGTAATTAAAAAAAAACAAAAACAATTAATTGTACTAATATGTTGTTCGTGTAAAAAAGAAATCCAAAATTTTAAAAGTAAATTCTATTATGCACTGAGAAAAAAAGGCACAAATTAAATCCATTTTTTTTTTTTTTTTTTTTTGCACAATCATTTACTTAATTTTAACCAACCACTAAATTAATGTTTTGTTTATATCACAATTTTATTTTAGTGTTCTAAGAAGGCAGTAATCTCTGGTCTAACCACATTCATTCTGGAAAATTTGAACTCTTGAGTTGTAAGGTGGCTAACTTCCTGTCTGCATTAAAAGCAGTACTATAAGATGGCTGATTATTACATAGATTAGTTAATCATTTGTCTTATGGATGACCTGAAAGCAAGAAAATTTAAAGTTATTCTTAGAGCAGCTATTTACATTAAAATATTGTAAATCTAAAATAATTACAGATATATTAATAATATGTATATCGTATAACATTTCTATTTTTACTTTTCCAAAACCCATTTTAAGAAAAATAGATCTTGAATACAAAAATGTTTAATTGGAAATCTAAGCAGCAAAGGAGTAACTTTTTATCCAACTATTTGTAAATATAATGGTTTATTTTGTTTTAATATAATTGCTACATTGGATATGTTAATCACTTTTATTGATATTGATAATTGTTCAATTTTATCTCTTGAGTAGTACTTGCCTTCAACAGTACCTATAATTATTATACACCATGTGTGCTGTGATAAAAATCTTTGAGAGCAATTAATCTGCAAAGATTGTGATCAAATGCCTATCTAATGTAAAGGCATGCTCAGTCATTATAAAAAGAGTATATATTGTTATCTGATTTAGAATAAATGGTCATTTCCCAGGGCATCAAAACTGGTGATCAAGATATCTCTTACTCATCAAAAAATAATAATTACTTAAGCCTTTCCACAGAGTTCTTTTGCATTCACTACATATCACTCTTATTGACCAAAATGACCATTAATAAACTTACATTATAATACAGTTTCTTGAATCTTTTCAAATGTCCACTAATTACAATCATCTATCATTTCTCACGTTTTATCTACACTTAGTATTGTGCATTATTTTTTAACTCTATTTATCCAAGAAATATTTTTAATTACTGACATTTACAGTATTATACATTTGATTGTAAAAATCCATCAATATCATTATTTTCAACTATTGTCAGTGCTAAACTGGAATTTCATTATTATCTAGTGTTTTGTCAATCTAAATTTCATCTATATAACTAATCATCTTCCATACTAATTTGTCACAACACACATTAGTCTTCTCAATTTCTACTTTGTTTTGTTATTTATATATATTTATTTAACATCTGATACAAATATAGTATAGACAGATATACATTTTTACAAACATTTTACTATTTTTAAAATATATGACTGTCATTTGTTAATAAATCAATAATCATTCTTTGATATATTTTCATATACTATATCAAAGATGATATGAAAGTTAATTTTTAGAAAACAATAAAACTACCATTTATTCTCCCATCTGAATACACAGATTCTGACAGAACCATGCTTAGATAGTAATGACACTTTTAAAGATTAATTTACACCTTTTAATTGAAGAGTGATTAAAAATAATACAATCAATTAGTATATCATAACTCAGTCTGAATACTAGTGAACTTAATTATGTCTAATTTTCTTTTCCATATCTATTTCATGGCCCTTTTTCTTCGCAATATTTTCTTTTTAAATGGTTGCTCTGCATTAACTTAATTTTGTACACTACTTTTTTTCTCTTTCATACTGAAATTTTCCATTTTTTTTTAAAAAATATTGATATATACTCTATCCCTATCAAAATCAAGTTGCAAAAATAATAGAAGTTTCTTATTCAAGTACTATTTTAATTCTTATACTGTTTAAACAGTAACTTCATTCAGAATTATAAGATTATTGCCAAATTCATATTTACAGTTACCACCTATGAGTGTAAAAAGTTAGTGAGTGCAGGCTTTTCCAATATCATAATTAATTAATTAAGTATATTAAGTATTCTAGATGAAGACAGATAAAATAACTAAACAATAAGCAAGTAAAACTCTCCATACAGTACTGTCATTCAGTGAAAATCAGAGTAATCAATGGATGCCAGAAGACTTGTGCATAAAATCCCTATCTAATGCCTACTCATCCAATATCCCCAGACTATTTTCTGGCTTGTGGCCTTCGTCAGTGATGAACCTTGGATCTGAGAGCATCACCTAGATCTCAGGATCTAATGCAACTCTCAAGAGACATCTTTTATCTCTGCTTAATTACAAAACTATGAGAATAAAATTGAAAACACAATAATATTTGCAATCTAAACTCATTAGCTTATACAGTCATATAGGTCTGAAATCAGTTCAGTACCCATACATTTTGGTATATTTGGTTCTTGAATAACCATAGCCACCACTATCCTATTAAGCAGGATTGGTATTAAACCACTAAACATCACATGATCGCTATTTCTTATGCTTTCTCATAACTGTTATTAAAACAGGCAAAACTCTCCATACAGTAGTGCCACGTAGTGCAATCCACAGTAATCAATGGATGCCAGAAGGATCCAAGGGTTCTCATTGATGAAGGCCACAAACCAGAAACTACTCTGAGGATATTGGATGAGTAGGCAGTAGATAGGAATTTTATGCACAAGCCTTCTGGCATCCACTGATTACTTTGGCTTGCACTGAGTGGCACTACTGTATGGAGAGATTTGCCTGTTTTAATAACAGTTATGAACAAGCATAAGAAATGGTGATCATGTGATGTTTAATGATTTAATATCAATCCTGCCTAATAGGTTAGTGGTGGCTATGGTTATTAAAGAACCAAAGACACCAAAATGTATGGGTACTGAACTGAATTCAGACCTATATGACTATATAAGCTAATGAGCTTAGATTGAAAATATTATTGTCTTTTCAATTTTATTCTCATAGTTTTGTAGTTAAGTAGAGATAAAAGGTAGCTGCTGGAGGGTTGCATTCGATTCTGAGATCTAGGTGCAGTGCTCTCAGATCCAATGCTCCTTACTGACAAAGGCCACAAACCAGAAACTAGTCTGGAGATATTGGATGAGTAAGCACTAGATAGGGATTTTTATGCATTACTCTGGCTTACACTGAGTGGCATTACTGTATGGGGAGTTTCGCCTGTTTTAATAACAGTTATGAGCAAGCATAAAAAATGGTCATCATGTGATGTTTAGTGGTTCAATAAGCAAGTAATAACACTTTATTATTGACAATAGTGTTTTGCTATTGTTTGGCATATTCTTAATACAATTTATTCTAGCATCTTAATTTTAAAGTCAACTATTCACTTATAAAAGATAACAATGAAAAAATACTATTTTTTTTTATTATAAAAAATGAATTAACCCACTGCTTTTATATATATATAAAAAAAATTGTCTCTCATACTATAAATTGACATAAACATTATATTTTAAGAAGATTTGATATTTTTATTAAAATTTCAAAAATTTGATGATCTTATCTATCTCATCACTCCTATATAGTTGAATACAGTGGCTGAGGTATAGACCTGAGAGCTAGAGGTTTCTTAATTGAAGTTCAATCTTGAAACTTACATAACCTGAGCTATTAAAGACTTTTTTTTATTATGACAATCACTATTCTATTGAAGATCATCCAGAAAAAAAAAGTCATATGGGATTTTCTCAGCATACTTATTTTTATATCCACTTTATTCATACTTTAATACTCATAAAATGAAAATGAAACTACAATAAAGTTATCGATTGACTTTCTATCTATAGGTTAGATACCATTTGCATTAGTCAGAATGTTTTTTAAAGTGCATATTCTAAATGGTTATTTAAGAATATAAGATGATGACTTTGGAAGTCTTTTTCAGTCATGTGATAATGGTTTCACAGATTTATTTTTTTTCTGTATTAATGCTAGCTCAGTGAAATAATTTTTGTAGTGATTATAGTTAATAAGTATGTATTTCATTAAACAGTATGTTGCAATATATGTACAACAATGTAAGGTATTATGTTAAAATGTGAACAAAGGTTTCTCATCTAAAACAAAAACAAGGTCTCACTGATACAATATATATCACTAAAGAGCCATATGCTATTAACCATTAACTCAGTGATGTTTTTATAGCATCTAATTATCTTCAATTTAAAGGTCCATTGGTTGGTTCTTTTAAAATTCTCTACAGAAGTCAGAAACTTTCATAAAATTTTGGACATTAATTTTTAAATCATTATGACTTAATCTTTTTACTCATTTCTATAGTGACATCAATATTGAGAGATGGCCACTAGAAAAACAAGTTTGAATTGCCAAAGATGATTTATTTAACTAGCTTAGCGGGCCCCAACCTTTTTGCACTTAAGAGCACATTCTATAATAAGGGCCAGGTGGTGGGCACCATTTATTTTTTCAATGTAAATTTATAGTTGGATATTGTTAATAATAAACAATGTACAAAAAAATATTTATATCAAAAATAAAATTTTAACATTTGATTACAATATAATACAATAATTTATAAGAAATTTTAAAAATTAAATTTATTTGTATCAGATAAATAATTTTTTATCATGTTCGGATAGCGGTTGGGGACCCCTGAACTCATCAATGAAAAACTTCACTGAAAGCAACCTGTCAAAATTTTTACTTAAATCTGCAAAAATTATGGTTGGAAATTTTTTTTTTAATTAACTTTTAATGTATTAGAACAAATAAAAAAAAAGTCCCTTTTTTTTAAAGATTTAGAAGGCAGTTGAAAATCTTTGCACAAAAAGAGAGTAAATATAAATACTGCTTTGCAATTTCCTCCATTCTCCTTTCTTTTTTGTCTGTTGTTTTTTTTTTAATTTTTGTTTCTTGTAAATAAAGTAGTCTTGAAAAAGCTTATCTACTATTAACTTCATTATTTAAAATATTACAGTTGCATGAAAGAGCACACTAAGCAGTTAAACTAGTATAAGATTAATTGGCTTGAGAATAAGATTCCTGGAATGATTCTTGATTAACAAGTTTTAAGTTTAATTAACTGATTTAGGTGTTAAATATCTAAGAGATCTTAGGGAACAATTGGTCATGTAATGTGTCTTAATAATCATCATTATTTTGTCATGATTGTATTTGGTATAAATAATAATACTTTTTCGAATGATTTACTAATTTTGAAATAAATATTTAATTTTATTAGTCAGCTTTTTTGGAATATCAAGTTTGTTAAAGAAAGACTGATTTAATTTGTTAGTTTGAATGTCCACTTCAGAAATTTTTTTACATATTCAATGTCACTGCCATATCCATAATCTCAAACGTCATGATTTAATAACTCGTTATCAAAAAAAAAAAAATTAAATTAAAAATTCTAAAATTTTATATATATGTTACTTGCTTGAATTGCAACAGCCTTTTTTTTTTTCTTGTACACTCAATGATGTTATTGCAATCACAATATCAGCATTTGACTATTGCTATTATGAATATAAAAATTAATTTTAAAAAAAAATCACCAAAGCACTATGCTAATGATGGCAGCAATTCTGTCAAATTTAAAAGGAACACACGTAATGTTGCCTGCTTCATTTATAACATAAAGGGAGAGTAATTGATTTAGTTTTTTTTTTTTAAGTGTCATAGCATCGGCCGGGACGCGAACCCGCAACCCGGGCAACTGCCTACGAGGCAGTCGCGCTGACCTCTCGACCACCAATGAAAGACTAATTGATTTAGTTTTGAAGGGAAAAGTCATATGCTGAATCTGAAAAACGTTTAATAATAATGAATAAATTAGAACGAAAAAAAGAAAAAATGTGCTAGGATTATTTGTGCGAAAAAAAGAAAAAATGTGCTAGGATTATTTGTGCCTCTGAAACTGTAAACGTTATATTCATAGTACATGATTAGTAAAGTCAGAAAAACATTCAATTTATGGATGGAGAATATAAACAAAAAAGAATGCTTCATTAGATAACAATATACTGCATCAAAAAGCCATAAGCCTATAAAAAGATTTTAGCAAAGGATCCACTAAAAAAAAAAAGACATTAAATCATTCACAGCAAGTAAGAGATTATTACATCGATTCAGAAGTAAATCTGAAAACAAACCATTTTGTAAATTTTTTTAAGCTTGATAGAATTGCAACTTTCATTAATTTTGTGCTTTGGAGCCATTTTAAATGAAATTTTAATTTTTCTAATTCATAGTGTAAATGCTGTGTTGTAACTGCAAAACATCGCAAGAAAAATGCCAGTTATGTATCAAGCAAGTAAAATGAAAATTTACAAATATAACTCACATAGGCATAGTACTTATTGCATTTCATCATCATCATAATCAATTTTTACCATAAGAAAAATGAAAAAGTTATTTTTTTTTTTTAGTTAAGTGTGACTGAGTGAGCATATTGAAGCAGTGCATATCTGTATGCATATATGCTTGCTCCATGTTTGTTTAATTACAACCCGCTTCCCACTGTATATAATAATTTTCTCAATATTCACACACATTTGTAATATGTGTGTAGGTGTGTGCCCAATTATACATTTTTAAAGATAAGTTTCTTATTTTAAGTCACAATATACTTTAGAGCTAAAATGTATCTTATTTAAAACAAAAGTAAATAATTAAATAAATGTTAATGTATTGCATACAATGGGAAAAGGGTAGATAATGGAACAAAGCCATTACAGAGGAAATGTGGGTGCCTTATTTCCCTATCTATAGGTATAATCGGCTGAAATAGTTACAGTTGAACACCCTTGGAGTCTATTCATGTTTAAGTGTTAAACAAAAGATAAAAACAATAGTGAGGAAACCAACATGGCAGCAAAGGAAGTATGAGGAAGTAGTAAGCTAATGGAACAGTAATTAAAAATTAAAAGTAGGATCAAATCCATTAAAAACTCAAAAGTGCATTCCAGGCATAAAAATAAAAATATAAGCCTGGAAGGGGGCATCATATCATTATTCTGCTTATGATTCTAATTCGGTTTTTATACAGAAGACTTATATTTCATAAGAATTGATTTTGGATTCAGAATTTTACTAATTAAAATAGATATATTTAAAGTATTTGCCAACATGAGAGGGTAGATGGGTGCTGGCTTCTCCACAGTCATTGGCGACATCCGGTGTCCAGAAGAGTATCATCAACATGATTCGAATTCAGCTACAATCCTGCCAATTATTCTGCTATCCTGTAATCATAAATTGCTGTACCAAGAACTCCATAGAGCCACAAATATCTTGCCAGTAAAAATGTATTAAGTATCAACTTCTATTACTGACTGTAACTTAATTATTAATTTTCTTTCATTAGTCTTAAAATTAGTAAAATTATATAATATCATTATTTACAACAAAATCTACTGATCTTAGTTCATTAGAAATTCAAATTTATTTTTATCTTATTTATATGTTAACTTGGATGATATGGAGGGATTAAAAATTTAAATAGTTTTTAAAATGTGTTTAAGCGCTTCTCTTCTTCTGATGTCCCAAGGGATATCACGAGTCGAGAAGACGCTAAATTTAAAATAATAAATTAAAGTAAATAACAAAAATGTTTTTTGATCAATTTTCGCTCCCCCCCCCCCCAATCATGTTAAGTAAAGTTGTTTTCTAGTTTTAAAAGATGTTAAAAGAATTATCGAAGGATAACAAGCAAATTTTTATTATTCATTATATAATGTATTGCCCTATAAATATACAATAAAACTAATCTGTTGATTTTGCCTTAAGAATCAAGATTTCGATAATGTAAAATACTATGTTAATCCTGTCCATAATTAAAGACTTCCATAACGTACAGCTAAGGTTAGTAATTGTGCTCATAATTAAAGATTCCCATAATAATAAAAAAATAATATATCAATTCTGTTTATATTTAAAGATATCTATAGCGTAAAGATAATGTTAATAATTTTATTAATAATTAACGATGTACATCATGTAAAAATAATATTAATGATTTATTTAAAGGTCCGTATTGCGTTACCTATGTGCGTCTTGTAATATATATAAATCAAACCTTATTTCATTTATTAGTAATGTAATAACAAACAGACCTTGCTATCGTTCCACATTATGGGTTATTAATATTCCCCTCTTCCCTGCATTTTTAAAGGTTATAGTATTATATTTCAAGTTTAAGATTATTTAGTTAATATTTTATTGTGAACAGGTTCTAGCTTATAATATAAATTATACTTGGTTAACATGATGTCTTATAAAATGAATTTCATTATATTAATTTAATCTGGATGAAAGGTTAACTAAATCAATTTTATTTCCATAATTTGCTTTCCTGTCATTAAGGGTGCCACATTCATCTTTTTCCATGATTCGTGACCTCCTGCTTTCTGCTTGGTTCACTCATTTTGGATAGTCAGAGCACCCAGTGCCTGCTATTCCTTGTCTTTGCATGCCCGGACTCCTAATTTAAGTATTAGCACTGGTCTAGGTTCTGCATTGGAGCTGAAGACTCCTCACAACCCCAAATCCTAGATTTAGAACATAATGTCTTCATTGAGATGCGCCCTTCATTAGAAGCAGGAGTACCCCTGCAACCAGGGACCTCCCTATTTAATAGTGAACCTTGCCATCAGATCGCTAATTTGTTTTCAACAGGTGTCAGCATACATTTAACATAGTACTGCAATGCTTCCAAGTAATTCTTAATCTTTAATCGTCACCTATGCTCCGCCATAGCCCTAGATAACATAAGATCAAACCCGCACACAATGATCCTGTTAAGTCGAAATAGATGATAAATTCTGGAGAATCAAACCCATAATAGATCAATAGCCTTCTTATACTTTCGTTATGGATTAAATAGGGCACATTATTCTGTAAGTCGCCGTCACCTTAACCTACATTATGTAACAGCCAGTAGATTATTTTATTTTAATAAATATGTAAACTACCCTATTCATCATTTTATTACATGCAATAGACATTATTTTATTATTATTAATTATAAGCATATCATTTGCAGGTTGAAACTCTAGAAATAAGTCATATAGAATTAAATTAGTTTATACAATGCAAAAAATCTGTATAGCCATAGCTTTATATATCACTGTTTAAAGTATTCCATTTGTAGCTGTTTTAGAAACAAGTGAATCCATAATCATGTGAGTTCAGGTTAATAAATCAATAAATTAGTTAATAAGTAAACCAATCAGAATTAATAATATGTAAGGTCTTAGCTGCCGAAAGAACCCTGAGAAAGAGTTTGTGCTTGATCCCTGAACTACATCGCACTATATGAAGAAGGGAAGTTGTCTAATGTCAAAGGTGTTAATAATGTAGTAGTAGAGAGCAGAAAGCCTAGATAGGGGTTTAAACTAGGATCATGAAGTAGCCCTGTGTATGCTGGTTGAGAGTCCCTGCTTGATCTTTCGGGCTTGTTAACAAATTATACAAACTTGACCATTACAATATCCACATATCAACACATCCAGATTTTAATACTGTACTTATGTATATAAATATTTGAAAACCAGGCACTCTTCACAAACCTGGAGCTTAACTGTAAATATAGGCGATTTGAACTCAGATTTTCAAGCACCCTTCAACTATCCACACTATCCAATACAACTGATACACATAACTACGCACATGTAGAAAAAATACATAATCACCAGTATATGTATTTTGTGCTAAATACGAAATACGCATATTGGTAATTATGTATTTTTTCTATATGTGCGTAGTTATGTGTATCAGTTGTATTGGATAGTGTGGATAGTTGAAGGGTGCTTGAAAATCTGAGTTCAAATCCCCTATACTTATATATATAAATGTACTCTATCTTAACTTATAGCTCCAACATCTTTTTCATAATTGCATAATTGTATTTTGTTGTTAATTAATTTTGTTGATGTCTTAGTATGTATAATTTTTAAATTAAATTGTCGCGATATATATTTAAAATGTCTGTATTACATATGTAATCAAATATATATTATATCAAGTGTATTATTATCTATGGATTTTGGCATCCTGTGAACACCTGGAAAATTAGCACAGATACAGTGAATATATTGGTGTGTGAATATTAAAATAATTGAACACAACCATTTAATTATTTTATTTTTGCATATATTAATACAATTGATTCTGAGTATGCTTTTTTATATCAATGAATTTTTTTTGTTTTATCATGTATAAAAGCAGATTAATTCAAATATCATTTTTAATTATCTCAATCAATATAAATATCTTCATAAGAGTTTGTTTTTAACTTACTCTATATATAAAATATCTTTTCATCCATATTCTTTTTTTTTAATTTTGTAATTTTACTGAATTTGTAATAAATATTTTACATAAATCACAAATATTTATATTTTTATATGGCCATTATTAAGATAATTCCAATATATACAAAAATAATAATAATTGATAAATAATAAAATGTTCACATTTACTACTGAATTTACTACTACAAGAGTAGATTAAATATAATCAAGAAAATAATTTATCTATCAAAACAATATTAATTATTTAACAAAAAAATTAACTAATGACAAAAATAATATGTATGCAGAAATGAAAATCCATAAAAATATCTTCACTTATTTTAGAATTTATAATGTCAACCTTTATTCTTGAATTTATTATTTAGAATTTATTATGTCAAAATTTATTCTTGAATTTATTATTACATATATACATTAAATAAAATGAAAATATCTAGTGCAATAAAAAATGTACATTAATAAAGTAATATTTAATACATCTGTTCTCCATAAATGTAACAATAAATGCGAACATTTGTTATACATTTCCATTTCTGCATACATGTGCCGTGGATGTATTTTTTTGTTAATTGATATTGTTTTGGTAAAGCTTTTTTTTTTATTGCAAAATATATAATTTTCTTTGAATTATTTAAATTTTCTAATAGCCTTAAGCTCAAGAATATAGACTTTATTAATTTTTTTTTTCCTCTCAATGATAAGTATTAAATAGATCAATAAAATTGGAAGACTGACTATGTATTATATTAACACAGACTTTTTTTTAAAGTTTAGTGATCTAAATAAAACATTTGCTATATTTTACTCAATCTTAATGTAGTAAACATAATATAGATCAGACATATTAAAGTGAATAAATAGTTCTTTTATGACAAAATTATTACAATTTCTTATTCATAACAGAATTTTTATCACTGTCATTGCTTGTTTGCATCCAGACTCCTTTTTTCTTCTTTCTCATCTAAGTTATAGCCTCCAATTACATTATTTTCAGATAATAGACTTTAATAATGGTATTACAAAGTGAAAATAATCAAATACCGTTTTAGTATAGTAGATCATATTCAAGTATTGAGAGCAGTTAAGAACGAGCAATGAATATGAGTTGCCATTATGCTTTGGATTTGTAGATTATGAAAAGGAATTTGATTCTATAAGCATTTCTTCAGTAAATAAAGTATTGGATTATCAAGAAATAGAAGCAGGATATTTATAAAAATATAACAGCAACAATTACATTACATAATGATATTAAGATGGTTAACATTGAGAATGTATGATAGGGTGACTCCATATCTCCAAAACGTTTTATAGCAGTGCTACAAGAAGTATTTTGTGGATTAAAATGGGAAGCTAAAGTAGTAAAAAAAAATGAAGAATATTTAAGACATTTAGATACGCAGATGATGTAATTGTTTTTGCAAATAATGCTACAGAGATTCAGAAAATATTGCAAGAGTTGTGAGATGAAAGTAAGAAAGTAGACTAAAGATAAATGTTAAAAAAACTAAAGTAATGTTCAATGGATTTTCTCAAAAGATGAAAATAAAGATTATGATGAATTGGAAATTAACAACTACAAAAATCTATGTCAGATTATTACTACAAATGGAAACATAATGGATAAAATTGATCACAGAATTAACTTGGAATGCTTTTGGTAATAATAAATATTAAAAGGAAATATGCCTATGTGTTTGAAAAGGTTTTTAATAAATGGGTTTTACTACTTTATACTTATGGATCTGAGACTTAGACACCTAATAGAAGAGCAATAAAGAAACTTCAGGTCACTCAAAGAAGTATGGAGAGATGCATGTTATGAGTATAAGAAGATATCGAAAACGCAATAAAAGGGTAAAAGAACAAATGTTGACATTGTTGAAAAAATTAAAAGACTGAAGTGGAGTTGGGCTGGACATACTGCTAGAAAAGATAATAGGTGGACAATTGAAATCTTAAACTGGATTCCAAGAGATTGTAAAAGACCCAGAAAAAGATCATATGTGAAATGGATGGATGAAATAAGGAAGTGTACAAGGATGGAGAGACTTTCATCCTACAGTGGACTGATAATGATAAATCTCTGTAATAATTATTTCCTGCACTTTATAATAATATTTATAATGGGTAGTATAATTCCTGGTTACTTTATCCGTAATACAATTATTGTAAACGACACGGATACATACGTGCGGAAAATCAAATTAATTCCATATCCTTCTAAATTTATCTCGTTCTACATACTTTTTTTTAAAATCCGAGTGAAATATTTACACGGTCATGTATATATTTATATACGGTATTTTATTAAATTAAATGATAGGACAGTGATCAACAGCTGATTTATAACACATTAACTTCATAAATTAAATTTTTGTAAACGGAAACAGACGAATTACTGCTTTCAATAAGATGAATTGCACAAATATTAATGTTAACTAACACATATAAAATCTTGTAAACGGAGATTTAATTGTATTAAAATTAGTGAATGCACAGGCAAGTCCAATTAATACATCTTTAAAAATAATTTAATTATTAGAACTTTTTTAAAAAAGCATATAATAAATGAGCTAAATTACAATTGGATACAGATTTAAAACGAAAAAGTTACGAGTAAATCATAAAGGAAAATGCAATTTACAATATTTACAAAATAACAAAATCTTTTTAATACGCAATAAAATAAGATGATTTGATCCCATTTATAAAGCTAAATTTGTTTTTAATAAGACAAATAAATAGCTATTTCAAATTACATATTAAAATTATTCCAAAATAAAACTTAAAAAAGGAGAAAATTACAATACAACATAACGTTTTCACTGATCTTTACAGAGCCTTTATAGTGAGTTACATTTCTTAAAAAATAAATTATTATCTTTAAGATAATTCTCACCTTTTTATAAATAATATATTTAGCAGTCAAGCCTTCGATGAATTACTCCTAAACAATGTAGTAATAAGCTTTGGCGAAAAGACGGAAATAAATACAGCTATGGCGGACATACAGGTGGTTTCAGATAGGACAAGTCTATTATAATTAAAAAGGGGGGTGTAAATGAAGTTTTAAAATAAATTAAACCAGAATGATTAGAATATATCTTTAATCAAAATGTAATTTCAAAACTACCTCTAAAATTATCATCTGAAATATTCTATTGCGATTTTAAAAATTATATATTAAAAATAACAATACATGTATAATGTAATATTTACAAGGCCTTTAATTAAGTTTCAAACTTGAAAATATCAGTTAAGGCAGGAGTGATTAACCTTTCTTAAGGCATGTGCGCAATGAAAAATTTTACTAGGCGTTGCGGACGGAAGGAAAAAGAACCATGTCATGTTATCAAAATATAGATGACATGACATGAATTTTTTATATAATTTTTTTTTTCTAGATTTCGACTTACAAAGAATATGTACTTACAATAATGAATTATTCATTATTGGATAATCTCTATTCTAACGAATGACTAATAAAATTATTAATAAGTACTTACAAGATGTGATATGTTGGACTATTTCCATCATTTATGAGTGAATGTTGAATGTAAAGTAAACTTTCCAAATACAAACAACTTGTTAGTAATAACACACAAATAGACACAATACAGGTTAATAATTATACAACGTTTCGAGTAGTAGTATTCTCCACTCTTCTTCCGGTGTTGCTGGCCTATATGCACAGTGACAATATTCGCTTAGAAGTTGAACTCGCACCTTTAGATTGCCTTAAAATTCGATATTCAAGAATCTAAAGGTGCGAGTTCAACTTCTAAGCGAATATTGTCACTGTGCATATAGGCCAGCAACACCTGAAGAAGAGTGGAGAATAATACTACTCGAAACGTTGTGTATTTACTAACCTGTATTGTCTATTTGTGTGTTATTACTAACAAGTTGTTTGTATTTGGAAAGTTTAAATAAAGTTTAAAATTTTCTTTACATCCAACATTCACTCATAAATGATGGAAATAGTCCAACATATCACATCTTATAATATACCATCATTACAAACCTTCAGACAAATAATAAGTACTTACCTTTGGAAAAATGGTTGGAATCAGGTATTAAGCTACTAGTTCGAATCCCATAGAATCTTTTTTTTTTTAATTTAAAAATTGATTTAAAAAATTTTGTTTTAATAACTACTTGCTCAATTAAGATTGAATTTTCCAATATCTTTTATAAAATCATAATTCTAGAATTTAGTTTTTGAACCCAAACTCCTAAAAAAAATCTATTCATATTTTTTTTTTATATAAATTTACTTAGGTTTTAGATTTTTTAAATCGAAATATCTTTTAAAAAGTTGTTGTTTTTTCCGAATATTACCAATTTATTGATATCATATTTTTACACATATTAATAAATTATTGTAGGAGTCCAAAGGGATACAATCCTTTTTTAATCAAAATATATAAAATGCTAACACGCACAAGCACACAAAGCTAAAAACAAATAAAGCAAATATATATTATTTTAATATCTATTCATTAAATGGCTAAGCGCTTTCAAGGTTCAAGCCCTCATAATCATAGCCGTATTACAAAATATAACAAATTAACTCGGAGTGATGCAAATTTGTTATACAGTATTTTGTAATACGGCTATGATTATGAGGGCTTGAACCTTGAAAGCGCTTAGCCATTTAATGAATAGATATTAAAATAATACATATTTGTTTTTAGCTTTGTGTGCTTGTGCGTGTTAGCGCATTTTATATATTTTGATTCCTAATTAGCCACAAAGTATAAACTTTTTGCTTAATCCTTTTTTAAATAAATGTCAATATAATTTTTCTAGGGTATAATTGTTATTTATTCTTATATCTCTCCTATTGGATTTCTCTTCATCAACTATTTTATTTTTATAAAATAAAAGACATTTTTTCTTTTATTTCTTTTTTCATCATAATATTTATTGGGTTTTTTTCTAAAATTTATATACTGTATATAAAAAAATCAATTAATTGACGATTCCATGATCTTAATATATTAAAATTATTATCTTCCATTTTTGGACCCGCTACAATCATGAATATAACTATTCTCTCCTAAAAACAATTTATTTGTGTTTCATTTAATGTTAATTTTACTATCTCTCGATAATTGATATTGATTGATAGTAAATAATTGTAATAAAATTAAAAATTTAAACACTTATTTTTCAAACTAATAAAAAAAAAAAAAATTATTCTATGAGATTCGAAGCAGGGGTCCAATATATTATTTTAACCGGAAAGATTGCTAGAAACCAATAGCATAAAATAACAAACATAATTAAAATGAATTATTATAATAACTATTATAATACACATAATTATAAAAATAATTATTTATTTAGTAATAATTACTTAATTAAAATATATTTATTTATTAAATTGTATTAACTGATATATAGACTTCTAAGAAAAAAAATAAGAAATAGAGTCATATATCACATGACCCCATCTCTTTAAGCTTGTAAGATATAAACAATGAGCATTGCTAATTGCTCAACAAGCTTTGTAATAAATGCTTAGCCAGAGCCAGCACTTAAAATATTTCTGTCAGGAACCCCTCCCCAAACCCCTGACCATGGTTTCGTGCTTTAGCACTCCCCAGAGAGGTGTCAGGGTAGGTTCAGACACTAGATCTAAAAATACCAACCCAAAGCCAAGCACTTATCTAAAAGTTATCTATTGAGTGGAAAATTTGAAATTTTCAGACATCTACATGTCTTCAAACCCAGCTATCCAACTCAAATAGCTATATGGGGCTGATAGATCTTCAGCCATACCATATATTAGTAGTCTTAGCAATATAAAATTGCATAAGACTGTTGGCAGAAACTATAAATAATCAAAATAAGAGTCAAAGACCACATGACCCTATCTCTTAAGCTTGTAAGTTATAAACAATGAGGATTACCAATTCCTCTACAAGCTTTGTGATAAATGCTTAGCCAGAGACAGCATTTAAAATATCTCTGTCAGGAAACCCCCCCCCCCAACATCTGACCAATGGTTTCGCGAGTGCTAGGATAGTTTCAAACATGAGATCTAAAAATACCAACCCAAAGCCAGCATTTATCTAAAAGTTATCTATTAAGTGGAAAATCTGAAATTTTCAGACATCTACATGTCTTCAAACCCAGCTATCCAACTTAAATAGCTATATGGGGCTGAAACATCTTCAGCCAGACCATATATTAGTAGTCTTAGCAATATAATATCACATAAGACTTAAAGCAGAGACTATAAATAGGCAAGAAAAAAAATAAGAAATAGTCATATATCACATGACCACATCTCTTTAAGCTTGTAAGATATAAACAATGAGCATTGCTAATTGGTCAACAAGCTTTGTGATAAATGCTTAGCCAGAGAAAACATTTAAAATATCTCTGTCAGGAACCCCCCCTCCCCAAACCTCTGACCAATGCTTTCATGCTTTGGCACTTCTCAGAGAAACGCTAGAATAGTTTCAAACACTAGATCTAAAAATACCAACCCAAAGCCAGCATTTATCTAAAAGTTATCTATTGAGTGGAAAATGTGAAATTTTCAGACACCTACATGTCTTCAAACCCAGCTATCCAACTGAAATAGCTATATGGGGCTGAGAGATCTTCAGCCAGACCATATATTAGTAGTCTTAGCAATATAACATCGCATAAGACTTAAAGCAGAGACTATAAATAGACAAGAAAAAAAGAAAAAATAGTCATACATCACATGACGACATCTCTTTAAGTTTGTAAGATATAAACAATGAGCATTGCTAATTGCTCAACAAGCTTTGTGATAAATGCTTAGCCAGAGAAAGCATTTAAAATATCCGTCAGGAACCCCCCCCCCAAACCTCTGACCAATGTTTTTGTGCTTTGGCACTCCTTAGAGAGGCACTAGGGTAGTTTCGGACACGATCTAAAAATACCAACCCATACCTGTACCAATATATGTAATATATAGGGTATATGAGCACAGACTTTCACATGATCCACCACTCTATCTCATAACACTGAAACATTTGAACACATATATGTTGAAAAGATAAATATACGTATTTCATGCTAAACCAGCAATCATCAGTTGGTCCAGATTATCATCTCTACACAAATATGCAATACGAATTGAAATGTGGAGTGGATTGAAGCCTATCCATTAAAGTATGGGGATTGTCTATCTTAATATATATCTAAGCACTTATTGCATATATGTGTAGACATGATAATCAGGACCAATGGATGATTGCTGGTTTAGCATGAAATACTTATATTTGTGATTATTTATCTTTTCGACATATATGTGTTCAAGTGTTTCAGTGTTATGAGATAGAGTGGAAAGTGATGGGCTGTGTGAAAGTCTGTGCTCATGTACCCTATAAATTGTATTATAATTACATAAATAAACTCTTGTGTTTTAATAGAGAAGGTTGAGAGTATTTCTGTACACAACTTCTCATAATTAGGAGAGTAATTTGAAACTATTATCCTCAAACAATTCTTCAAATTTTCATTCATCAGGGTGTGATCTAAGCTTATTTTCAATAAATTACATTGTAGAAAATGTGGCTTCACTTAGGTAAACAGATAAAAAAAAATTGAGTTTCAATGCACAATTTTTTAATATTGGATATTTGTGTGTATCAACTAATTTCCAAAAATTTGTGCCCATCTTCAGAACTTTCAAAATGACATCATTTTGTAGTTCTATAATTTCTAATTATCTAAATTTTCTACATTTTCTGTGTTAAGTTTATTTCATTCTGCACCCAAGGTAATAATGTCAATATCATTCACTGGATTTTCAAAGAAAAAGAAAATCAATTCCAAGCCATTAAATTGATGAAATCTTTCATTAAATTCATTAATTAACTTTGTTAGATAAATGACATACCTTTGAAAGCTAATTGTTTTTCTGGAAATATATTAGCCATATGTGGAAAATGCAACAAGGAATTTTTTGCAGGTGTGCACTCCAAAGAGTTAATTGACCTCTAAATGCTTTAATAAAAATTACCATATCTATAAAATTTTAATTTTCATATTGTAGTTCAAGATTTACTGGTTTAATGTTTGACAAATATAACTAAAAAAGCTAAGACACCTAACCAAGAAAAATATTTGAGAACATTACAGACTCCTTTATTCAAGAAATGGTTTTATTTCAGCAATAAAATTAAGAAAGGGGGTCAAGTACGGGATGTGTGTTGAACCACCTCATTTCTGTGTACGTTATAAAATCAGACTACTGAGCACCATCACTTCTAATAGTTTTTTTAAAAGTCTGTGCTATAATGGTGCAACTCTTATAGAATTTATAATTCTAGTCATGTGATCCCAAACTGGTTGCACACTAAAGTTGCTGATGTAATAGGCTATGCGTAAGCAAAAAATTTCTAGAAATGATTAATCTTCTCTACAAAATGTTACAAATTCTTTGTTTTTGCAAATATTGCTGGAACTCTATCAATTGTAATTGAAAATATTTTATAGAAAAGAAGTGTATGTTCCAAAACAAAACTTTTACAAATTTGATAAATATTTCTCTCCTCTCATTTTTCTTTCATTGGCAAAAGATCTTAGATTTCTTCTTACATAGAATAATCTTCGAAAATCATGTCTCCGTTATATCTAAAGATTAATTCCTTTGAAGTAAATACCAACAGCATCTATCCATATCAGTTTCAAGTTGATCTCATATGGCCTGTGAACCATGACAACACTAACGCTTGACTTAGCCTTCATTTTACAATGGGTGCATCACAAAGTCAATCTGCTCAAATGAATTCAACATTATCTTCATGACCCCTCTAATCTCAATCAACTATTGAATAACATCAAAGACAAGTTACCTCTGGAGCAGGTCCTCCAAATAATCTATAAAATTAGCTGCAAAGAACCACTATGGTGAGTTTCATGCCAACAGCACTACTGGATTAGTAGCACAAATGTATATATATACAAATGCACCAAAACAGACCCCAAAATAAAAGTTATTATTTTTACAGCATGAGATTGACTTGGGGCCACAATTTCGATCCATGCGCTGAGTGCAATGATCAAAAGAGAAAATACCAAGAGGCCTGGTTTATCGCAAATAAAATCTAAGCGATAGATAAAAGACTCGTGTGTTGCATTATCAAGCAAATGGTACATGTGAATTTACAAACTTGCATGCTAATTAATCTATAAGCTCTCTCTTCTACATTCCTATCATAGTGCTATGAAAACAGTGTTAACGGTAAATCTGTAAAGGAGTTATAAATTTACAATCTTTCCTGCATAGTGGATCTTCCCTATCTATTGAATCTAATGGTTTATTATTCAGGAATTCATAAAAGTTTGAGCCTTGGAAGTGATACAGCTAAGTACGATTCATTGACTGTACATTTCAGAGTCGGCCATTTTAGCACTGCATCAAATTATTATTACCAGTAAATTATATATTTTACATATTCTAATCAAATTAATAGAATTATTTTTATTCTTTAAATTTAATAATTTGTAAATATTTAAAAACTTTTTCTTCTAAGAAAGAATTTCCACTTTTACACAGTTTTAATATTAATTGTCAAAATTTCTGTTGTGGAAACACCAGTTTTTCTCCACCACTAATATATTTGATGTGGTATTGACTCCTATTATAAGAAATCTTTGGAAAGTGATTCACTTAAAACTAAGTTCTAAACTTGAGTTATAATTTGAACATTAATGAATGAGTATTGATAAAAGAGATAAACATGACCATGTTATTACTGTACCTATTCAAATTGTTATGCTATTGGAAGATGAATGTATATTTGAAATTAACAGAAAAAATATAACATTAGATATGCTATTAACTTATTTATAAATGAAAATGGAGATGACACAATTCTTATAGAAGTTAAGAATTTTAATACAAGTAAAAAATAATACACACTTTTCTATACACTTTACACAAAGCAAACACAATACTTTATTATATCATACCTCCAAAAATAGCTAACAGTTTTAACTGGCTAATAGTTTTTTTCAGAGCTGTAATATATACAATATATATGCATGATATATTTTTCATCTGTGTACGATTTTTATTCCAACATTGGTATATTTATAATAAAAATCATATGTGAATCAACCTAAAAATATATATCATTTATACTGTAACTGTGAAAATTTTTGTACCAATATATATATTCTATTGATAAAAATATAATCAATATACACAAATCATGACAGACATAAATAAATCATGGCCCTTATTCCCAGGAGGCTGTAAAGTCACCAACCAAGGCAGCGATTGGTGGCCGAAGGCGGAGAATACTAAGTATCCTCTAATTGTGGACCCACGCTGCCATTTGATACTTACAACTGCAGATCACTTTTAAGTGAAGGAAGATTTCAAAAATTAAAAGAAGGACTGTCTTATATTAAATGGGACATTATTGGACTTTGTGAACTTAGAAGAAAAGGTGAAGAGAAAATTGATTTTAAAAGTGGGCATATATGCTACTATAAAGGCACAAACACTGGAAATACAAGTTGACTAGGATTCATTATAAATAAAAAAATGGAAGAACAACATTATGGAGATTGATGTATTGGCAGAGTGGAAAAATTAATTATATAACTTAATAGCAGATACCAACTGCAGATAATTCAGGTTTATGCCCCAACAAGTTCTGATAGTGATGAAGTAGTAGAAGATTTTTATATGGATGTACAAAAGGCTTTTAATCAGAGTAAACAACATTTCAAAATTGTTATGGGAGACTTTAATGCTAGAATTGATAAACAAATGAAAGATGAAAGTGTTGTAGGTAATTTTGGTTATGAGGACATTATATTATGAATTCTTTTTTTGAGAAAAATGTTAAAGAGAAATGGACATGGAAGCATCCAAATGAAGATACAGCAGACTAACAGAAAATACATATTTCAAGATTGTAATCTCTTACTAAATTTAACACAGGAAATGATCATCAATTAGTAAAATTTACAATTGATATTCCTAATCTTCAGAAACATTCTAATGAATTTAAATTAGAACTTACAAATCGGTTTCAAGTATTAGTAGAGTTTGAACATGATTCAGATTTGAATGAAATTAATATGAAAATAACTGATACACACTTTTAAAAACTGCAACAAAGATAGCTGGTAGAAAAAAGCAGCAATTGACCAATAAAATTTATACTGAGACTAGAGAATTTATGAAAAGAAGGAATATGAAGATATACAAAAATGATGCATTAAAAAGGAATGAATATCTCAAATTTTGTAAAATGGTGTGGAAAAGAATTGGAAAATTATATAACAAAGTATAACTGTGAACTAGCAAGGAAAGCTGTAGAAGATAATAAAAGTCTTAAGAGTGTAAAATAACATTTTGATATTGGTAGGAAGTTTATATCTGCAATAAGAAAAAAAGATGGAATTATTATTAAAAAGATAGATGACATCATGAAATGGATAAAAGACTTTTATCAAAAATTATATAGTAATAAAGAATAAGTACCCCCTATATCTATTATATATCCTGAATTACCCAGCATTTTAAATGAAAAGGTAAATTTATGAAGAAAGAAAAGGCTACAGGTAATGATGAAATTATAATTGATATAATAAAAGAAGCAGGCGAAGAAATAGAAGTTTTTTTATCCAAGTTATATACCAAATGCCTAAATGATAAAGATGTACCAGATGATTAGAAGAATGCAGTATTAATATTAATATTTAAAAAAGGTGATAAAGAAGGTATTAGAAATTACAGACCTATCAGCCTTTTATCATCAGTTTTATACAAAATTTTTACCAAGATAATTACAACTCGTCTACAGAGAACATTGGATTTCCACCAACCAAGAGAACAAGCTAGATTTAAAAGTGGTTTTAGTATAGTAGAAGTTATAGAAAGGACAAATGAACATAAGTTGCTATTATGCTTTGGATTTTTAGATTATGAAAAGGCATTTGATTCTATAAACATTTTTTAAGTGATTAAAGCATTGGATCATCAAGGTATAGGTCCAGGATATTGTCATATTTTAAAGAATATTTATAAAAATGCAACAGCAACAATTAGATTACATAATGATAGTAGGAAAATCAACATTGAAAAGGGTGTAAGACAGGGTGACTCCATATCTCCAAAACTTTTTACAGCAG
This sequence comes from Epiperipatus broadwayi, assembly GCA_028023455.1. Classification (NCBI taxonomy): domain Eukaryota; kingdom Metazoa; phylum Onychophora; class Udeonychophora; order Euonychophora; family Peripatidae; genus Epiperipatus; species Epiperipatus broadwayi. The sequence goes on along the minus strand of JAQFVV010006223.1, from coordinate 6,058,285 downwards.
TGCTGCAAGAAGTATTTTGTGGATTAAAGTGGGAAGCTAATGGAGTGAACGTAAATGGAGAGTATTTAAGTCATGTAGATTTTGCAGATGATGTAGTTATTTTTGCAAATAATGCTTTAGAGCTGGAGGAAATGTCGCAGGAGTTATCAAATGAAAGTAAGACTAAAGATAAATGTTAAAAAATCTAGAGTAATATTTAATGGATTTTCTCAAAATATGAAAATAAAGATTGATTATGATGAGTTAGAAGAAGTTAACAGCTACAAATATCTTGGTCAGATTATTAATATAGATAGAAACATAATGGATGAAATTAATCATAGAATTAAACTTTGTTGGAGTGCTTTTGGTAGATATGCCCATGTGTTTGAAAAGGAAGGTTTTTAATAAATGTGTTTTACCAGTTCTTACTTATGGATCTGAGACTTGGACACTTAATAGAAGAGCAATACAGAGACTTTAGATCACTCAAAGAAGTATGGAGAGATGCATGTTTGGAGTAACAAGAAGAGATCAAAAACGCAATACATTGGTAAGAGAATTGACCTCATTGAAAAAATTGAAAGACTGGAGTTGGGCTGGACATATTGCTAAAAAAGATGATAATAGATGGACAATTGAAATCTTAAACTGGATTCCAAGAGATTGTAAAAGTCCCAGAAAGAGACCACATGTGAGATGTATGGATGAAATAAGAAAGTGTGCAGGGGTGATATGGAGAAGAGAAACTAAAGAACGGAGAAGGTGGACTGAACTTGGAGAGACCTTCATTTTGTAGTGAATTGATAATGGATGTTGTTGATGATGATATATAAGTATCCTATCATAATAAATTAAACATACACAACAAAATTTTTATGTATATTATAAATTTACAAAATAAATAAATAATTTAAATTTGATTTTTCTTAAGCTAAATATATATATATAAAAATAAAGACGATGATTACTCATTTAGCAGATGACTGCAAATTGCTAATTGAAGTGTAGAAATTTGTGAGTTTCGTCTATTTGTCTCATTTATCAACATCAAAGGATTCAGTACTAAAGAACTTCATCACTGACTAATACTGCTAAGAGTTGTAATAAAAAAAATATGAAAAAGATTTTTTAATGTAGAGATATCTTTAAAAATGAAATTTAGAATTCGTTAAGTTATAATGTGTCCTATCATTTTAATGAATGTTGAAGTTGGAAAATAAATAATGATAGAAAAATAATAATTTTGAACAGTGATGCTGATGAATATTTTTAAGAATATCAGAGCCAGTAAAAAAAATTGGCAAATGAGTACTTGATTGGATTAAACCTGAAGTACAATTGACCAGTATACAATATTTCTATTTTAATCATATCTTGAGATGATTTAATTTATTAGAAGAGTGTCTAATACTTTTAAAAAACATGCACTTCTTTGAATGCATTTAAACAGTATTTAATTTATGATAATTTTGACTGGTTAGCAGACTTATCGTAAGATCTAAATCAATTGCATTATAATTATTTTTTCCATAATATACAATAAAGTCATTTAATGTACAAATACACACACACATATTATTTATAAATATTTTCAACCCCATAAATTCATGTTTACTTACAAATATATAAAGCAAATATATATTCATCTATAAACAATAATGTATTACAAGTCTGTGAATAATATAATAAATGATATTGTTAATATTATTAAAAGAATATTTAAATTATAATGTTTTTAATTTTTTATAAAATTATTTTTAAATTAAAATAATTATTAAAGCTTGTATTCTGAAATATCTTTCACTAACCTCCTTTCAAATTACTAACATCTTTCACTAACTTCCTTTTAAATTAGAACTTTTTAAAAAAAAAATGTTTAAAACTTTCTCTATACATCCCTCTACAATTATTTTTAGAAAACTTTTATTATTATTTTTTCTTTTGTAAATTCTGTTAAACTTTTGGAAATAATATTTTTATAGAATACTGATTTTTTTAAAAATACATAATATATTTTACTATCATCCTCAACAACCATTATCAATCCACTGCAGAATGAAGGTTTTTCCAAGTTCAATCCATCTTCTCCGATCTTTAGCTTCTCTTCTCCATGTCACTCCTGCACATTTTCTTATTTCATCCATCCATCTCACATGGGATCTCTTTCTGGGTCTTTTACAATCACTTGGAACCCAGTTTAAGATTTAAATTATCCATCTATTATCATCTCTTCTAGCAATATGTCCAGCCAACTCCACTTCAGTCTTTTAACTTTTTCAATGAGGGCAGTTCTCTTATTCATATATTGTGTTTTCGATCTCTTCTTGTTACTTCCAATATGCATCTCTCCATACTTCTTTGAGTGATATAATGTCTCTGTATTGTTCTTCTATTAAGTGTCCAAGTCTCAGATCCATAAGTAAAAACTGGTAAAACCGATTTATTAAAAATCTTCCTTTTCAAACACATAGGCATATTTCCTTTTAGTATTAAGTTATTTCTACAAAAAACATTCCAATCAAGTTTAATTCTATGATTAATTTCATCCATTATGTTTCTATCTATATTAATAATCTGACCAAGGTATTTGTAGATGTTAACTTCTTTTAACTCATCATAATCAATCTTTATTTTCATATTTGAAGAAAATCCATTAAACATTACTCTAGTCTTTTTAACATTTATCTTTAGTCCTACTTTCATCTGATAACTCCTGCAACTTGAAGCGGTTGGATCTAAGTTCGACCCTAGCTTCATGATATCTCATCTGTAGCCCACTTCAAACCCTAATATTAACTGTGAATTTCCGAATGCAATGGAATTTTATACCTTCAATACACACTAGTTTCAATAAAAAACAGTATTATATAAACGTTTGTTAAAAGCAACTACTTTAATATTTAAACTAACCAATATTATTAATAAATTCATGATAAAATTATTCATGAAAACATATATATTATAACTGCATGGATTGTGTGTATATATTTATAAATAATGATATATATATATATATATATTAGTTATAAAGTTTCATTGCTTCGGAATGTTTTATTTTTACTTATACCAGTTTGTTCAAATTTCTCTGATTAAAAGCTACATTTTTTCGATAAGCTTTCAAATTGCCTGCTCCCAAAGACAATCGGTAAATTTTTATTAATTAGCAAAAAGATAATTTAAAATGTAAGGATGGTTCCTAATTAAAATCGTTTTTCAGATTTACAAATTCATTTTCTGATTAGAAAATGAATTCAAAGTTAATGAGTTAGAAAGCCTTATCGAAGGAATGTATCTAAAATCAATTAGCAAAAAAATTGTAACTTTGATAATGTAAGAAGCTTTACCCTGAAGACATCAAGAGTCAGTATAGGCAGGAAACCAGAGAACAGGTATAAATAGCCTGGAGAAGTTTCGAGAGAGAGAAGCCATATTTGTTTAAGAAAACTTGCTACTAGAAGCTATGTGTGTTTTAAATTATGAATCTTTATAGTGTCTCCATCATGGTGAGGGGCTAACTTCGGGAATCTGATTGCTGGGTCCGAAGTCCTCAGAAGATCTTCAATGTAGCTGCAAATTCAAACTTTTCCACACCAATCGTGCTGCCAAAACCTGAAAGAATCAATCCAAATGCTATTCATATAAATGAAAATGTGTGCCTAAGTTTTAACTCAATCGGACTCTGCCATGTAAACTAAGGAACCAGCCATGGAAGAAATGCTAATATATTTATTTAATGAACCGCAACTATGTGGCCAGTTACTGGATTTTACTTTACACCATCTTTTAAAATTAATTACTGTTAAATTTCCTTCTTGCTTTATAATGTCCTGATTGTACAAAGTAATTCTCTATCTCTAGTCTTTAAATTTAATATTTGTTAACTTTCCTTTCTTACGATGGTGGTTCATTTCACCAACTTTATTATATATTTATTGAATGATTATTAATTATATGCCAATAATACTTCAACTTGATAATAATCTTTTTCATTAAATTTCCCTCATGAAAATAATATAGTATTAAGTTTTATAGTAATTCTTGCCCACTAGAACTAATTTAATACAGTTCTATTAATTATCGAGTTGAAGGACTTATTAAATGTTTGCTATTTTTACTAACAGCTGATAATGACTATTAGCCATCATTTCTAACCTATGCTCCCAGCTATTTTCTTGAGTTTCACCAATATTTATTTATTCATATTAATAATGTTAAAATGTTTTGCAAAAGATCGATAAAATAATTAATGTCAATATGTTCTAATTTAATTTTTTTTATATTAGTATTCAGGGAGGACATGATATTTAGGGTATAATTAGCATAATTTTATAATTACATAAAGTACTTTTAGTTAAAGCATGTTTGACTTTAATTCAACATGATCATGTCATTACGTAGAGCATTCCTTATATAAAATGGGTTTTATTAATTAAATATGGTGATTATAAAGTCATCATCTTCCGAACGTTGCTGATGTGAGTCATCTCCTGCTTTTTAGACTTGTCCTCGGTGATATCATTGTTACTTTAATTATCTAGGAAGAAACCACTTCCTCACTTGCTCATTTTTATATTGGAACACCAAAGGTCCATGGTTATTTCCCGGCCTGGCTTTTTCTGTGTACCATGAATCCTCCATAGGGCATAAGACTTGTAAAACACAAGCCGCCCTTCTACTTTTAAATCACCAACAAGCCATTATCCTTCATATTGGTTCTTAATGCTCATAAGTCACAAGTACCGTTATTTCTCAGTTCAAATAAAGCCCTGCTCTCATGCTCGTAAATCGTAATGAATTGATTTTATTAAAGTCAAACAATTTCACGTTCTTTTATCATTAAAAAAGTTTTTTGTTAAACAGTAAATTTATGCCTGAATAATTATTATGCTTTTCATGAGTTAATTTACGAATGTGAAAATGAATCTCACATTCTTTCTTTTAAAATTAGAATAATAATTTCTGTCAAAGCCAAATACCTTTATCTATCTTTATTTTCTTGTCAGAGCATAGGCATATATAATCCTCCTATAAATGCATATTGATTACTGGCATATGACAATGACTGCCATTTTTATTGTAAATTAATAACTCCCGTTCTTAAAGACTAGAGGTAATATCTATAATCTTAATCAAAAACAATTTGAACAAAATATTTATTATTATTAAACATTTTATATAACACATTTGGTTTTAACTTTCTTTATTATTCAATAATTATTTTAATATTAATGCTTGCTGTCTGTATTGGCAACCCGAACATACATGTATTGATTGATTTATAAATATTCATAGTTATTAGTAAAATCAGGTCAGGGGCTCAAATCATCATCATCCATTGAGCTAGTGTATTGGCGCATAATCATGTGCCATCGAAATATGTTATCCATTGATTTGATCTGAGCTCATGAGTTGGGTTTGAATTCAGTTTGGTCTTGGGTTAAATCCTTTGGTTCAACTGAATTTGAATCCGACCGTGGCTTAGGTGGATGATGTGCTGGTTGTCTGGTATAAGCTCTAAAGCATTATTTGCAAAAACAACTACATCATCTTACTTTCTTCTTTAGCTTCCCATTTTAATCCACAAAATACTTCTTGAAGCACTACTGTAAAAAGTTTTGGAGATATGGAGTCACCCTGTCTTACACTCTTTTCGATGTGACTTTTCCAGTAGCATTGCATAATCTAACTGTTGCTGTTGCATTTTTATAAATATTCTTTAAAATATGGCAATATCCTGGATCTATACCTTGATGATCCAATGCTTTAATCACTGAAGAAATGTTTATAAAATCAAGTGCCTTTTCATAACCTACATCCAAAGCATAATGGCAAATCATATTTATTTGTCCTTTCTATAACTTCTCCCAATACCTGGATATGATCTGTACTAAAACCACTTTTAAATCCAGCTTGTTCTTTTGGTTAGTGGAAATCCAATGTTCTCTGTAGCCAAGTTGTAATTATCTTGGTAAAAATTTTGTACAAAACTGATAAAAGGCTGATAGGTCTGTAATTTCTAATATCTTCTTTATCACTTTTTTAAAATATTAATATTAATACTGCATTCTTCCAATCATCTAGTACATCTTTATCATTTAGGCATTTGATATATAACTTTGCTAAAAAAAATCTCTTTCTTCTCCTGCTTCTTTTAATATATTGATTACAATTCCATCACTACCTGGAGCCTTTCCTTTCTTAATACATTTAATTGCATGTCTCACTTCTTCATTTAAAATTCTTGGCAATTTGGAAGATGTAATAGATATAGAAGCTACTTTTTCTTTATTGCTATATATAATTCTTGATAAGAGTGTTCTACCCATTTCATGATGTCATCTCTCTTCCTAATAATAATTCCATCTTTTTTTCTTATTGCAGATATAAACTTCCTACCAATATCAAAATGTTATTTTACACTCTTAAGACTTTTATTATCTTCTACAGCTTTCCTTGCTAGTTCACAGTTATACTTTGTTATATAATTTTCAATTCTTTTCCACACCATTTTACAAAATTTGAGATATTCAATCCTTTTTAATGCATCATTTTTGTATATCTTCATATTCCTTCTTTTCATAAATTCTCTAGTCTCAGTATAAATTTTATTGGTCAATTGCTGCTTTTTTCTACCAGCTATCTTTGTTGCAGTTTTTAAAAGTGTGTATCAGTTATTTTCATATTAATTTCATTCAAATCTGAATCATGTTCAAAATCTACTAATACTTGAAACCGATTTATAAGTTCTAATTTAAATTCATTAGAAAGTTGCTGAAGATTAGGAATATCAACTGTAAATATTGTTTCTTTTAATAATTTTTGTCTCTCTAGTTTTGCATTAACACGTATCTTACATCTTACCAAATGATGACACTTCCTGTATTAGATTTATTAAGAACATTACAATCTTGAAATATGTATTTTCTGTTAGTCAAAATATAATCCAATTCTGCTGTACCTTCATCAGGAAGGTGTTCAAGAAAATTAAAGAAAATTTTGTGAAGATAGTAACATTAGTGTACCCAGATTTTAACAAATGATTTACACTACAAACTGATATTAGTAAAGTCAGGCTGAGGGTTATTTTATTTCAAGAAAGCTCTGATAAAATGGCACAAGTTTTATATTTTTTAAGTTGAACATTAACTCAATGGAGACAAATTACGCAGCCACTGAAAGAGAGGCCCTAGCAATTGTGTGGCATTTAGCAAACTTAAACATTTATTGCTGGATCAGAGATTGTGATAGTTATGGATCATGTATGTTTAGAGTTTATAACTAAATGCTACCTGACAAATGATAGCTTAATAAGATGGGCATTGTATCACTATATTGTACATTCCAGACATATCAAGTTGAGACTCTATTCAGAACAAATGTCAACACATGACCCTGGGAGGAGTACAGTTAACAAGTATGAATGTCCACATAACATCAATAGAGAAAGACATAAAAAAGTTAGATGTTCTTTAAGAGGTGGACCTGCTATATAGATATAATCCAGTGGTGTAAAGATGCTTTGTCCAGTCAATCACTAATCAATGGGTTTCTTGTATATAGAATAAAGAAAAAAACAGTTGGAGGATTATTGTGCCTCAAGTTTTATGTGGATGATTAATAAATTACATTCATCAATCATATGGTCATTACAGTCCTTATAAAGTTGAGAAAGTATTGCAGCACTAGTATTATTATCCCAGTATGTATTGTTCATTTATCACAGCCCTTCAAGATTGTCCGCAATGGTAAAAAAGTAAGCCAGAAAGCTAAATTTATACAGGGGTGTTGACACCCATATTACCTAAGAACCCATATTAATTACTGGTCATAGATTTTTATGATCTGTTTCCTGCATTTAGGCAATACAAATATTTATTAGTTACCTTTGATGTCTTCTCGATGGTTATACAGGCATATCCCTTGTATTATGTGGACATCAGGAGCTCGACTGCTGAACTGATGAGTAAACAGTTAACTCAAGTAGGGAAACTTTCAGTGATCCTTAATGATCATGGTATTCCTTTCATCTCAAAAAAATGGGGTGAATGAATATACCAAGAAAATATTCAACACATATTGATATCAATTAGAAACCCTTGGTCAAACCCATGTGAGGTCATGAAAGAGCTCAGAGGGATGTTTTACAAGCACATGGGTAAAAATCATAAGCAGTAGTTTCAGTCCATGGGGCTATCTTCTAAATGCTTACATTACGAAAAAGCAGCTCCATTGCTGCTAAAATGTAAAGTATTCATCCGACTAGAAGCCATCAATATGCCAGAATCTTAAAAGAAGTTTAAAAAAAATGGCCAAGGATAAAAAGAAGAAAGGACAGTCAAAGTCCATTCCTTTCAAATTAGGAGACTGAATATTTGTAATCCAAAAGCAAGCCAAGTTCAAACCAGTACAAGTTTTTCCCTTTGTACAAATGCCCTTTATCAAATTATTCAAAAGTGCAGACAAAATGCTTTCATAATACAAGGTAAACAGGAAAAGTTTGTGCAATTTGCATAGTTTTAAACCATTTAAGGAAAAAAGATTAAGAATGGTAGAGAAGCATTTTATTTTTCCCAAGAAGGCGGTGATAGGATGGTATTTTCCCATTTCTTATGGAAATGTATTATTATTTTAACATATTGGTTTTAGTTTAATTTATTTTATCTTATATTAATAATTTAATAAATTATAAAAATGTGTAATGTGTGATCTATGTTATATATTAATCAGATAAAATTCTTAATATTTCCTTATAATTAAGATCAAAAATTTGCTACTAATTATTTAAGCAGAAATATATTTTTAACAAATCCATTTACTTCTGTTTCTAATCACGACTCAATCCTTTTTTTCTTTTCAAAAATATACAGTACGTATAGCCATATAATTCTATAATTAAAACCACTTCTTTTCTTTTCAAAAACTTTATTTGATGTATATATATCACTTATTTCCAATATTTCGACTATCTTTACTCTATAGGCATTTTCAAGGATTTTATTTGATGTATATATATATCCACTTATTTCCAACGTTTCGACTATCTTTACTCTATAGTCATTTTCAAAGAGTCAAATCCTTGAAAATGACTATAGAGTAAAGATAGTCGAAACATTGGAAATAAGTGGTTATATATATACATCAAATAAAGTTTTTGAAAAGAAAAGAACTGGTTTTAATTATAGAATTATATGGATAAATATATTTTAATCATGCAAATTTGAAAAGTTTTAAAATCCTGCTTAATTATTAATAGCTTTGAAAAAAAAGAGAAAAGGTGGGAAGGGAGATATCTAATTTTTTTAAATCAGGCAAGTATTTTTAAAGTGGTATAATGTTATGAATGGGTTCTAAGTGCATCTTACTAAAGATTTACCTGATAAATTAGAAAGAGAAAGGATAAAATATTTGTTTGCTTTTTCTATTATTTGTCATCTCTAAAAATACCATGCATGTTCAAATCTTATTTTAAAGGTAAATAAAGAAAATAGAAGAAGGGGAAGTGGAAAAAGAAAAACTATACATGGAAAAAAAGGAGAAAAAAGATTAGTAAGTAATAGGGGCTGAAAGAGAGGATACATAAAAATTCTATAGCAGTGAATCTAGAATGTTTTCCAGCTAGAGAAGTCAGATTCCTTCACAGGAAGCTTTGCCCTCCTTTGCTGAGCCCAATGTTATCACAGGAATTGATAAACCCTGCAAAGAAAGGTGCTGACCATCTAGCTGAGGTTGCAACACTCTAAACTGGGACAATCCAGATACATGCAAGAAACAAACAGGTACATGGTTTCAAATACAGCAACTTCTCATTCATGAGTGAATTCAGCGATCAGATAGTTGCCAATTAAGTGCAATAGGAGGGTCAATGCCAACTCAGTCAACAACAGTGCTGCAATGAAGTGGATAATTACGAGCTATTTCTTTAAATAAATGTCAGGATATTTTCTGGGGGGGGGGAGTGAAATTTGGACTCATTCATACCCTATGAGAAAATCAATTTGAGAAATTGGCATTTCTTTCTATAGAGCTTGGCATTGGGTTTCTTATAAATATACATTCATCATAGTTTTAAACTATAGTCTCTTGTATAAATTTTGTCTTGTATACATTGTGTTTTGCTCTGTATGTGTGTTTGTGTACATGTAGCTAAGAGAAATGATATTGGAAAGTTAGCATGAATAGGATACATAAATAAATGAATAAGTCCAGATACTTATTGTCAAATTAGTCATTTAGTTCTTTCATATAATCCAAATAGTGAGAGTTTGAGTTGATACAGTGAAATAGTGATCATTTGTATATCTAGGCCAAGGTACTTTTATTTAGGTGGAGTTCTCAGGAAGCACTTTCTATTTCTGCTGATCTATAATAGGAGTGCCAGTATATTCCCTTGGGAGAGAATAAATGTTCAAAGATATATTGAGATATAGCATACACAAAGAGAATTGCGCAGAGTTGAGGAAAAACAAAGGTCAAAAGATTGTGTCACTTGGGTACATAATTACACAGATTTTGGTACATAATTACACAGGTTTTGGTACATAATTACACAGGTTTTGGAAACTTAAAAGTGATAATTTTACTTGCATGTATGTCTGAGTTTTATAAATTATGTATTAAAGATGTGCATTTTTTGGTGAATATAGATGCTTGAGGGTTTGAGCAACATTGCTACATAAATGAATAAAAAACTAAGATTTGGGGGGTCAGATCACAAAATTGATTTATTCAAACCTAGTGGAACTCTGTAGTAGCCATTTGTGTCCAATTTAGTAAGCTTTGCCATACTGGTCATTATGTACCACAATATGAAAATCAAAGCAAAAAATTAGAAATGCTGTATACTTCCACTCTTCCCTATGTAGAGTCAAACACCTTCCTGTGGTATTCACTCCATTCCCACTTGGTTTCTTTTCACAGTAGCACTAACAAAGCTTGGGTCAGTGGAAAAATTATTTTGCCCTTTGTCTCCCAATTTATCAGGTGAATCTATAGTAAGGTGCAATTAGGACTCATTCATAACATTATACCACTATAAAAAATACTTGCAATAACATCTCACAAGACCTTGATTTAAAATTTAGTTCCCCCCTCCTGACCTTTTCTCTTTTTCAAAGCCATTAGTAATAAAGCAAGATATTAAAACTTAAAATTTGCATAATTAAAATATATTTCTGCTTAAATAATTAGTAGAAAACGTTTAATCTTGGCTATAAGGGAAGATAAGAATTTTTTTCAAATTAATAGATAAGATAGACGCACACATTAAACACTTTAATAATTTATTAAATTACTAATATAAGATAACATAAAAATTAAAAAAAAAAATTATATTAAACCAATAAATTAGAATAATACAATTCCATATAAGATGGAAAAATACCATCTCATAATCTCCAACTTGGGAAAAATGATAAAAGTTAAAAAACAAAACATCTTCTCTATTATTAATCTTTTCCCCTCTCCCTTTTCTGAGCATATGGTTGACATGTCATAGGTTTGTTATAATTTCTGCCATCTGATTTTTTAAAATTCCTTTTCTTCTTTGTACAGGTCATTGTGGTGCATGTCTGCTAAGATATCAATAGCTTCCTCAATGGGTAACCTAGGGTTTTTGGCCAGCTTAAAGTGTACTTTGACTGATAAAATTTATATCTAATCATTCTCTGGTACTGGTCCATAGGGTAAGTTTCTGTCACTCTCAGCTTGCCTTATAAAGAATTGGCTATAACTTTTGCAAGCAGTTCTTACATATTTTTAGTGGGAAATCTGGGTGTATGGACTTGTTTCTCCATGCTCCAGAACCCCTAAGTATCATCATTTTGTACTCTTGGAATGTTTGGGGACTATATTCCATGACTTTCCACCACTCACGGGCTGTGCCTCCTTAATGATTGGTAATTCCAATTTTCTCTCTTCTATTTTATGGAAAAAAATCATGCATTGTCCAGGTAGTCAAACAGGCTTTCTTCCCTGTTCTCATTGAACATTTTAATGCAGATAAACTTGGCTACCAAGCCCTTATTGGACTTATCTTCCTCTTTTGGGCTGGTTTCCATTTATATTTTTCTCAAAATCTTGTTTCTTCCTGTCTGCATTTTAGTTCCCATGGTTCTCTAATCCCCCCTTTTGATCTCTTTTTTTTCCATCTGAGTATTGACTGTCATATGCTCCCCTTATACTTTAATTTCTCCCTTTCTACTACTTTATCTTTTAATCCATTTACATCTTTTCTGATATCACTGATCATGATTCTCATTTGTCTAATTTCTTTGCTATCTCCAACTAAATTTCTTTAGTTCAGTGATAGCTCTTAATACATCTATCAAGCTCTTGAATGTCTGAGATTTCTATAAAACTTCCATCTTCACTCATTTTTCTTTTTTTTATTGTTTTTTACTTAAATCACAAAATTGCCACCTGGGACCCTTTCTCACCCCTTGATTAACTCCCAATGTCCCAATTTTCTTCTATCCCATTCGCTTCTCAGGTTGATCTCATTGTTTGTTCAGGCCCCAAGTTGTGCACCATTTTCTAATAGTCACAACTCTATGTTGTGGTACATAATGATATGCATGATAAAGCTTACTAAATTGCAGAGCATGAATGGCCAAGGCAACACTAGGCAGATAGCCTAAAATTAGGTTTGAATGAATCCCCATTTTGCAATCTGACCCCAAGCCCTAATTCTTATTTATGTAAGTCACCAAACCTTCAAGCACCTAATTGCTCACTAACATAAGGCACATCTTTAATAAATAATTTATAAACTCACATACATTGCAAGTAAAATGATCAAATCAAGCTTAATAACCTATGTAATGATATACCCAAGCAAGACTAGATTCTTTTGGCCTTTCTTTCTTATCTCTGCTCTCAATTCTCTTTATTTATAATATTTCAAAATATAATCTTTGAACATTTATTCTCACCTGAGGGAAAAACACGCACCCCTTCTATGGATCAGCAAAGATATACGATTCTTTCTGAGATCTCCACCAGATAAAAGTACCTGGCCTAGATGTATTATACAATTGATCACTGTTTCACTGGATCAACTCAAACTCTTTCACTATTTGGTTTACATGAAAGAACATTTCTAAATTGATAAGTATCTCTGTATTTCTATTATGACTTATTTACCTATCCTATTCACACTAACTATCCAAGATCATTTCTCTCAGCTATATGAACACAAACACAAATGCAGAGCAAAACAATGTACTGAAACATTAAGATTTGCTTTGCAGACCTTCATTTTCTTTTCTCAGCTCTTTCCTACCCTCATACCTTAGTTTAAACCCGTGTATCATAGTGTCTGAAATGCACTTATATCCTGAAACTCCCACCCAATTTTAAACCATGAGTACAACGTTCATGTTACATATATATTTGTGTTTCTAACTAGTGTAAATTATGTGTATATACACGAAAAAGATATGTTCAAAAAGTAGGTTATATAGATCATAATTGCGCACACACTGTGATACATTGTTTTTCAAAATTTAAATTAAAACAATTTTATTTAAAATTATTTCTGTTTAAATCTATTTATAAAAAAAATGTTACATTCGTAATATTTGTTTTAGTTTAATAAGGTACTATTTCTTGGTAAATAGATTTAGACATTTTACAATTTAAAAGTAAAATAATTTTGTTTTTACATTTCTAAAATCATGCCACACATTTTCTGTTAAATGAGGGTTGGTAAGAAAACAATAGTTTAATGAATATGTTCTAGTGGCTTATCTAGAAATACAGCAGATGTCCACTTAAGCGAAATTTTAATTAGTAAAATTTTTTTAATGAAATCAAAGTTTTAATCTGATGTCTACAGCAGGGGTCCCCAACCTTTTTGCACTTAAGAGCACATTCAATAATACCGGCCAGGTGGCGGGCACCATTTATTTTTTCAACCAGGTGGTGGGCACCATTAATTTTTTCAATGTAAATTTATAGTTGGATATTGTTAATAATACACGTAATGTACAAAAAAACATTTATTTCAGAAATAAAATTTTAACATATAATTAACGTTTATATTTTTATGCTGTAAAAGTATAGTATGCCCTACAATTTGAGTACAATATAATACAATAATTTATAAGAAATATTAAAAATTAAATTTATTTGTATCAGATAAATAATTTTTTATCATGTTCGGATAGCGGCGGGCACACGTAAAATGGTCGGGAGCCATGGTGCCCACGGGCATAGGGTTGGGGACCCCTGGTCTACAGGGTAGTTAACAATAAAAAATTAATTGAAAATTTTGTTGAATTCCTTTGGACATTGGGATGGGTTTGATTGCAGCTTTGATAAGATAGCAAATTTTGGTATATTTGAAATGCTCCAGGGCAGTTTTATTGTAAAGCTCTGATATATAGAGAGGGGTTTTATTTTGTTTGGGCATTCTTATTCTAGTTCTAGATTATTCTATTCTAGTCTTAGTCTTCTGACAGTAGACAAGTAGCCTACAAGTTTATTATTGAAGTTAATATTTTGTCTTCCAGTAGACTAAAATTATTCAAATATATTGCGTTTAAAGTGTTCTCTGGAAAGTTTAATTTGCTGAAAGTTTAAGAATCTCAGAGAACTGCATATCCAGCCTTTAATGAAAATCCTAAAATGACTGAGCAGAGCTGGCAAGAATGCTATTTTCCTTTCGGAAATGGTTGGCTGCTGCACACCATGCCATCTTATGCTTTCACTTAAAAAGCCCTAAATACTGCCACCACTGCTAAAAATGTGAACTGAAGTTTGCTGCCAAATTGTTATGAGTACTAATACCATCAAACTGGAAAAGTCTCCACCTGAAATTGCCTTCAAATGCCTACTTTTGATAAGGTAACCCAAATTAACCCAAGAGGTCTTGTGATATCATATTCATGCTAAGCTATAGCTAATTGCATTTGTTTCTATTTGTTTTATCTTATAATTCTGTTTTTTTCCTTTAAATTCTGTAACTTAGTGTATTCTATCTCTATACTTGGGTTATTTTGTATTTATTAATGTTTTTCTTTTATTATGATGGTGTGCCAGCATAGACATCGACCGAGTGAATCTCCCTTTTTTATTTAAATCAAGATGCCACCATTAACATGTTTTAAATTATAAATTTTGTCCTATTTTATTATCTCATTAAATCACTCATTCGAGGGCTATCTTATTATTATTCAACTATTTAATAATTTTGCAGTTAAAATCCACATTGGTTATAACATAATATGAGAATATGTGCGAGGTTAATGAGTAAATATTTAACAAATGCATGATTGTGTAATTAACATATTTTCTTTTAAAAACAATTATGCATTCTCCCATTTTAAATAAGCTTTATTGTTTTGCTTAATTTTCAAGCTTATAATTTTGAGGTCGAGAATGCCTTAAAATAAACATTTGGGGAATTGATTAGGCGCTTTCTCAAACTAAGTGAATCCTTTATAAAATATTTTATATACT
This sequence comes from Epiperipatus broadwayi, assembly GCA_028023455.1. Lineage (NCBI taxonomy): Eukaryota > Metazoa > Onychophora > Udeonychophora > Euonychophora > Peripatidae > Epiperipatus > Epiperipatus broadwayi. Next base: position 6,042,844 of record JAQFVV010006223.1, on the reverse strand, counting down.
TTATTCAAGTAATGCTAGTAGATGTATTGGGTGTTGAGACTGTTATCGGGTGTTGAGGCCATTATTGGGTGTTGAGACTGCTTTGCTCCTCCAGAGCTTTAAAGGGCTAAGACCATTTCCCCTTCACTTTCTGTGGTTTCCAGTTAGAGTGTGTACTCAAATTGTCACACCTGGGAATTCTATGCTATTGTCACACAGTCACTAAGTGTTTGGATGAGTCCAGCCTTGGACTGTCATGTGACACCACTTCCTATGGATTTTGGGCAAGAAGTCTTCCCATGTTTCATTTTATTTATTTATTATTTTATTTATTTTGCAAAGCTTTGTGGTTTCAACATACCACACCCTCCATCCTTTACAGAAATTCCTCACTAGCACCTCCAACCTCCCAATATAATTTAATTATTTCTATGAATATGCATGCCCTAATCACATCCCACCTTATAGCTTAACTTGCATCAGTCTGTTCTATTCTTAAAATCAAGAAGGGTTATATTGAAACCTTACTGTCTCCAAACCTTTTTATTCAATTATTTCTGATATTTACTTAAAACCCTTCACATATTTTCGTGAACTTTCTTAGGCACACTATTGTAATGTTATTGTATTAGCCTGAGGTATAGAGAATTCATTAACAACCCATAATGTAAATTTTGATTGACATGTGTTTTAAAACACAATCTTGGTTAGTAAATGTCGCTGTCTTACACATGTTGACAGTGCGTATATATAATTGATAGCTTAATAAATCTTGATAATTTTACTAAATTTTGATTCTTTATTTACTTTCTTGATCTACATCACAGTCTCAGTCTATATCTTTTATACATCTCTTTTGTGCCATCCATAGACCTTTAGTTAGCAAACCCCAAGCTTATATTGTAGTATAGAGTCTCTTTGTTTCTTCCTGATATACCATCACCGGTAAAAAGGTTATATTATTAGTAGCATCAGATGCATTGTCACAATAGATGGTGCTGTGGAGCATAAACTTTTGATTCAAACTTAGGTTTTCTGGGAAGCAGCCCTTCCTAGTGTTGAGTTTGGTGTCTAGGTTTAAATTCTGCAGTGTTCGCGAGATAGACAAATCTGACCATTACAGTACACAAGACAAAATTTGTACAAGTTACTATGGTTTTAAACTTTTATGAATGTAGATCTATAAGACTACCTAATACCAAGCTCTATTGAAAGAAATACCAATTTCCTGAATAGATTTTATCATAGGATAAAAAATAAGTCTCTAAATTGCATCCAAAACAAAATGTCCACTCAGGTATATCATGGTATTGGTGCCATATTGAATTTTAAAGAAAGCGACTTGAGACATAATTTTTACAATAACTAAAGGTTTAATGTTACAGCAACATTACAAAAAATAGACAAACTAAGGAAAACAATAAGGCTAAGACAAATAGTGATTACTATTTAAAAAAACTATTAAAAAAAGTAATGAAAAAAAGGAAATGTCAACATCCAAAAATATTACTTTAGTTTGTTCATAATTTTTAATTTATCATTAACTAAGTTTTAAATGACATCTTCATTGATAATTTCTTTGTATTCCTCATAAAATTATCATTCAAACCATATATACTTCTTAGCTTCAGAATTTACAAAAGTAGTAGCATAAGAATTTATTTTTATCTGGTATTCCAAAAGTTAAAAAAATGTCAAGGTATCTATAAAAAAGATTCATTCTAATAAAAGATACAAAATAAATCAATTGCAGAAGGTGGAGATGCATTTCTGATCATAGCAATTGGATTCTTGTCTATCCAAAACTAGAAATTGAAGGCTACTGTCTGTATCAATGATAAATTGAATTTTCTTTCATTTTTTATTTTTTGCACACACCAGTAATGCTATCTTGTTATATTTATCATCTCACAGATATATAATTTATTTGCATATAGCTCATTTGCTAGCTAGACTTGAAAAATAGCAAGATGTGCCAAAACTACTGATTCCACAGTATAAGCACTAATACATAGGCAATAATCAGCATTTGATTCTTTACCTGCATACAATTCCATGTAGTATACGTAACCATTGTGGCTATCACCACACACATGACTTGAAACATCTTTATTGGGTTTAAGAGTTTATATTTTCACGATATTATGCCCAGTAAATTTTGCGCTTGCTTTATCAACTGCATCCTTTCTGGACATCTAATAATCAGTCTTAAAATTTAAATTTCACTGCTCTGTATCTTCATTTTATATATAAAAATTATTACTTGGTATATAAACACAGATTTGCAAGTACGAACACAAACACACTAATACAAATATAAACACCCTAATAAATTGTTAAACTTTTTGAGAATCATTGTTTATAAAATAAGGTTGCCTCAAACTTGGATCATGGCTCCAAAATTATATTGGACATAAATCACTACTTTCATTATAACAGGAAAAACTCACTATATGTATTGTCACTCACAGCAACCTACAGTAATCAATAGATGCCAGAAGGCTTGTGCATCAAATCCCCATCTAGTGCCTACTCAAACAATATCCCCAAACTAGTTTCTGGCTTGTGGCCTTCATCAGTGAGAAGCATTGGATCTGAGAACACTGCACCTAGATCTTAGGATCCAATGCAACCCTCCAGCAGCCACCCTTTATCTCTACTTAACTACAAAAGCTATGAGACTTAAAATGAAAACACCTTCAAGCCCATCAGCTTATATAATCATATAGGTCTGAACATAGTTCAGTATCTTTACATTTTGGTGTCTTTGGTTCTTTAATAACCATAGCCACCACAAACTTATTAGGTAGGATTGATTTTAAGCCTAAGATCTAGGTGCAGTGCTCTAAGATCCAAGACTCCTCACTGACAAAGGCCACAAGCTAGAAACTAGTCTGGAGATATTGGATGAGTAGGCACTAGATGGGGATTTGATGCACAAGGCTTCTGGCATCCATTGATTATTCTAGCTTGCTGTGAGTGGCAATATGTATAGTGAGTTTTGCATTTTAATAAGTTATAAGCAAGCATAAGAAATGGTGATCATGTGATGTTTATTGGGTTTTGAGTTTTGCATTTTAATAAGTTATAAGCAAGCATAAGAAATGGTGATCATGTGATGTTCATTGGTTTAAAACCAATCCTGCCTAATAGGATAGTGATGGCTATGGTTATTAAAGAACCAAAGACACCAAAATGTATAGCACTGAACTGAGTTCAGACCTATATGACTATATAAGCTGATGGGCTTGAATTGAAAAAAAGTGTTTTCTATTTAAGACTCATAGTTTTGGAGTTAATTAAATATAAAAGATGGCTGCTGGAGGGTTGCATTAGATCCTAAGATCTAGGTGCAGTGCTCTCAAATTCAAGGCTCCTCACTGATGAAGGCCACAAGCCAGAAACTAGTCTGGGGATAATGGATGAGTAGGCACTAGATGGGGGGATTTGATGCACAAGCCTTCTGCCATCCATCGATTGCTCTAGCTTGCTGTGAGTGGCAGTACATATAGTGAGTTTTGCCTGTTTTAATAAGTTATAAGCAAGCATAAGAAATGGTGATCATGTGATGTTTATTGGCTTATTTACTTTCATTATATTTGAATACAAGTTTAATTTATAAAATTACACACACAAACAAATCAATAAATTATATATTTATCCAGTAATAAAAAAATTTAAAATATTTAAATAATAAACAAATTAATATTAAATACTTATTTATATTAAGTTTATTTTCATGATGAAGACTTTGAAATTGTAAATCATGGAAGCATGTTGAATCCATTTTATTAAGGAATCTGTCCAATAAAAAAATTGTGTTTTTGTCTTCTTTGTGCAATCTAGTAAACAGAGCAGAAAAAGAAATTAAATTAACTTATTCATAAAAATAATCAAAATTTTGTCTAATTTTAACATCTCATATGCTATTTTATAAAAGAGTTCAAGCTGCAGAGAATGATATTTGTATATACATAATCCTTTTAGTTTTCCTGCAATTTTAAAAAGAAAAATTTTAATTTCAATGTATCAGTGACAGTGCTAAAATTTATGAAATTGTTTAAAAAAACAGTTATTACCCACTCCATTGCAGCAGTTAATGTTGACTAAATTGGCATTGTTCTTCTACATTGCACTTAACTGGAAGCTATTTGATTGCCAAATTCACTCAAGTGAGAGATTCCTGTGTTTAAAACCATGTACCAGCATGCTTCTTGCATGTATCTGGATTGTCCTGATTTGAGTGATCTCGGCTAGCTGTACCTTCCTTCCAGGGCTTATCAATTCCCATGACAATATCAGGCTGATTTCTCTAGCTGGAAAACATTGCAGATTTACTGCTATAGTTTATGCATGCTATCCTTCAACACCTACTGGTTATTAATTCCTCTTCTATTCTCTTTTTCCAATTTAGTTTTTTTCTCCATACCCCTCTCCAATTTTCTTGATTTTCCTTTGAAATAAGATTCACACTTTTGTGGTATTTCTAGAGATGGCAAAAAATAGTAACACCAAAAAAAATTTTTGTCCTTTGTCTCCCAATTTGTCAGCTGCATCTTAGTAAGATGCAATTAGGACTCATTCATAACATTATACCACTATAAAAAATACTTGTACTAATATCTCACAATAGAGCATGATTTAAAATTTAATTCCCCCCTCTCACTCTTTCTCTTTTTTTTCAAAGCCATTAGTAATTAAATAGGATTTTAAAACTTTAATTAAAATATATTTCTGTTGTATAATTAGTAGAAAACTTTTAATATTGATTATAAGAAAATATTTTTTTTTATTACTATATAAGACACATTATATACTTTAATAACTTATTAAATTATTAGTACAAGATAAAATTTAAAAAAATATTAAACCTAAAACCACCAAGAATAATAATATATTTCCATATGAGCTGGAAAAATACCATTTCAATAAATATGATTGCAGTTATAAGTATAATGATGAAAATGATGACAACATTTACATAAACAATTGAAATTGTCTATAAGGATATTAAAATGCTAAATACTTTCTTATCCTTGCAATATGAATAAGTAGTAATAAGTTAAACAAACAAACAAAAAAAAATTCTACAAAAACATATAAAATAAAGTATTAGTATTAATGAATTTTAAAATTAAAAATTCTGAATTTATTACATCTAATATTTACTTCTAGGATTGAGATAGTTGGTGAATCTGACTTGTCATATATTAACACACAGATACAGACGTCAACATTTATTTATATATGTGCTATTATTGTATCGAATAAAATCCAGTTTTTAAGAGATATTTAAACCTGTTGTATATATAACAAGAGATCATTAAAAACAGTCAACACTTAGACAATTCCAATATTAATAACAATCAACATCAAACTTGTCAAGGCAACCTTTTAACAATAAAGGTGAAATCCTATCTTTATTTATAGTCCAATATATTTTTATGGACAATAAAGATTGCAACTTGATGATGGAGATTGAAATTACTGATAAGCAGAAGTTTAAGTAACCCTCTTTAAACAAATAAATATAATCTGTTCTGAATGCAGGCTAATAAAAAGTTAATTATAACATTACAAACTGCAATTATAATTTTCAAATTGCACCCAATGTATTCCTTAAATAATAAGTAACATTTAAGTACAATTAATATACTTGGAGTATAGATGTAGTATAGAAGATTTGAACACAGATTTTTAAACTCCCTTAAGCTATCCATTCTATCTCATACAACTGATGGACCATGACTACGTATATGTGAAAAAGATAAATGATCTTCATATATGTATTTCAGGGCGAATAAGCTGACATCAGATGTTCCAGATCAACATCTTCAACACACACATATAATCAGTGCTTGGTTTATATTAAGATAACAAATCTTCAAAGTTCAATAGACAGGCTTCAACTACTCCAACCTCCAACTCTTCAACCATCCATACCATTGAAAATCTGATGATGAAATGTCCAAATCCCTTGTTAATGCCAATATTATTGTCATGCCAATGTTAATTTTAAGTATATCTTATCTCTCAAGTAAAGGATATTGTTCATTTAAAGACATAGAAGAGGGATAGACTGAATTTGTAATATTTAAATACAAATATAATTAATATACCTAAGAGTTTAGATGCATACAGGTATGTGAAAAAAATAAATGATCTCTAATATACATATTTTCCTGCTGAATCAGCCTCATCAGTTGATCCAGATCATTTCTCCAACACGCATTTATAATCAGTGCTTGCTTTATATTAAGATAGCAAATCTTCAAACTTTAATGGACATGCTTCAACCTACTCCACCTCCAAGTCTTCAGCCACCAATACCATTGAAATCTGATGATGGAACACCCAAATCTCTTGGTAATGATAACATTATTGTCATGCCCATGTTGATTTTAAGTCAGTCTGACCTCTCATATACAGGGTCTTGTCCATTTAAATATACAGAAGAGGATTCAAAGTCCCTATTATATCTAAACTCCAAGTATATTAATTGTACTTAAATATTACAAATTCAGCCTGTATCCTGCCCATCCCTCTTCTGTGAATTTAAATGGACAAGATCCTATACATGAGGGGTCATATTGACTTAAAGTCAACATGGGCACGACAATAATATTGGTAACAAGGGATTTGAGCATTCCATCATCAAATTTTCAATGGGATGGATGGTGAACTGTTGGAGTAGATTGAAGCCTATCCATTAAAGTTTGAAGGTTTGCTATCTTAATATAAACAGAGTGCTGATTATATATATATATGTTGGAGATGATCTGGACCAACTGATGAGTGTGGATTCAGCAAGTAAAATGAAATATTGGAGTTTGTTCATCTGTTTCACGTGTGGTTAGGTGTATCAGTTGTATGAGATAGAGCAGTTGTCTTCAACCTTTTCACACCTGCGGACCGGTAAAAATAAGGATAAGTTTTCGCAGACCGGCAAAAATAAGGATAAGGTTTCATGGACCAGCGGAAGTCTATAGATAAATTTTCTTAAAGATGTAAACAGCTTAGCCTTAGATGAAGATATATATATATATATGGAGTTTGTATAATAAAACACTTTTTTTTTTTAATTTTGAATTTTTTTAGAAAAGTAGTAAAAAATTTAATTCTATCCCCCCCCCCCCCCCATAAACATCTGTGATAATTAGAAAAACAAATTAATTTATGTATGACTGATTAGATTTTGTTCTGTTTCTTTTTTTTTAATCAGGTAAAAGTGCGATGAAAAAAATAAATAAAAATTGCTTATATTAGTTAAAAGTTTAAAATCTTATTATTTTGACCGGTGGTTTCCAGCAACAAACTTCTACGGCCCGGCACCGGGCCGCGGACCGGTGGTTGAAGACCAATGAGATAGAGAATAGCTGAAGGGAGCATGAAAGTCTGTGTTCATATCCCCCTGTATTAAATGTTTAATTATGCTCAAGGCTAAGTGGGTTTATAAGTAATCATTAAAACCAGACTTAGACAATCCCAATATCAATAATAGTCAACAATGTCAAATTGTTAAGGCAATCTCCTTTTAACAATATGGAATCCCACCTTTATTTATGGTCCAATACATGTATATAGGCACTAAAGATTGCAACTTGTCCACAGAGATTGAAATTATGCTGAAGTTCAAGTAAATCTCTTTAAACAAGTAAATATAACCTGTCCTGAACACAGACTAACAGTCAATTAATTTTCAAATTGCACCCAATGTATGGTTGATTGTTATTGTTTAAGTGTTAACTGCTTTTAATGACTACTTATAAACCCATTTAGCCTTGAGCATATTACACTTATTATTTAATAATAATATAGGGTATATGAGCACAGACTTTCACACCACCCACCTCTCTCCACTCTATCTAATAACACTGATACACCTAAACACATATATGCTGAAAAGATAAACAATCACCAATATACATATTTCATGCTAAACCAGCAATCATTAGTTGGTCCAGACTATCATCTTTACACACATATATAGTATAAGTGCTCAGATATATATTAAGATAGACTATCCTCATAGTTTAATGGACAGGCTTCAATCCACTCCACACTCCAACTCTTCAACCGTCCATCCAATTGAAAATCCGATGATGGAATGCTCAAAGGCCACCCTGAGGCCGAGATTATTGTCACACCCATGTTGACCTAAGGTCAATCTGAACCCCACATGTACAGGACATAATCCATTTAATACATATGCAAGGATGGGCAGATATCTCTATAATGTAATAACCGAAACACAGGCTTGTTATATACCTGTGGCTATATATATGTAATATAGGATTGGGTGCAATTTGAAAATTATAATTGTAGTTTGTAATGTTATAATTGACTATTTATTAGTCTGCATTCAGAACAGGTTATATTTACCTGTTCAAAGAGGTTTACTTAAAATGTTTTTCTAAAGGTTTGTGATGATATTTTGTTGTATTTATAGATTGGATTATTTCCAGCTTCTAATGAAAGTATTGAATGTTTTTAGAAAAATTTAACTTTATTTAAATATTCCAAATACATTCAACTTTTAGTAATAGCACCCTTTAACTTTTATGAGATCAATAATTTCAATCTCGGTCAAGTTGCAATCTTTGGCGTCTATATAAATATATTGGACCATAAAGGTAGGATTCTACCTTTATTGTTAAAAGGTTGCCTTGACAACTGTTTGAGATTGTTATTGATATTGTCTAAGTGTTGACTGGTTTTAATATTAATTATAAACCCATTATTAACCTTGAACATAATTATACTTATATAATAAGAGATATAATTTCATTATTTAAAATTTCTCTTTAACTTTGCAATTGATCTTATTTGATTTATATATAAATCATTTACATAAATCATATTGTGATTTCAATGGTTTAACAGTCCATTAGCAAAAGATTAAAAAAAAATGAGTTAAAATTTTGATTACAATTTAAAGAACATCACATACTTAATTTTTTTTCCATAAGAATTTAATCCACAAATTTAATTAAAGAGCTTTTAACTAAGGGTTTAGTACTAAGTTCTTTTAATATTCAAACCTATTAGTATTTAAAACTAGATAGACAATTGTAGTCAGTTGAAAACTGGAATAAAAATTAGCTTGTAGGTAGTGTTTTCACCCATTGGACAAGCCTCCAGGTGACACTGCAGAAGCACCAAGAAGCCTGTAAGCGATAAATTTCTAAAAACAAAAATGGCTAAAAATTGGTCCAGTGGGTGAAATCACTACCAAATCAAATTGCATTTGTCGTACATAAAGTTGAGTGTGAAAATGTTCTAAACTTTACTACTATTAGATAAAAAAAGTGAATGCAGGATCAGAAGTTTAATCTATATATTGCTTTTTAGCAGACATGGTAATCATCAGCATTAGATAAAGATACCTTATGCAATCTGACTTGCAAAAGAGAAAAATTATAAAAAAATTTAATGCAATATTGATGAACAATCATTACCAATTATGCTATTCCATATTTTAGAGCCGGTTCCTTAATTACAGAAATAACTTATCTATTATTTTGAGAATATGATAATTTTATGTTTAGAAATAATATGACCTAGTCTTGAATATTTAAAACAAAACTGTTCATGGCTATAAATTATATAGTGCTAAATTAAAGCGCATTACGATGTAATGAAGCAACTAATTAGTGAACTGCAATTTCATTTTAATAATTTTTTCCAAGCATTAGTAGAAAAAGCCAAAGATATATACCAATTCTTAAATGATGTTAGCAAGTCAAAAATGAAGCTTATGATTGAATATATCATTAGAATAATCTTGTATAAAAAATATCATTCACTTTTTCAGACAAATAATAAACTTTTGATCCTGAATTGTTTTAAGACTGTTTCACAAATATCCTGTTACCTAAATCTGAGCTTCAAAAACTCAAAGATATAGATCTTGTCAAGGAAGCTGCAAAAATAAATTCAAATTTCTAAATTATAAATAGATAATTTATTTTGGTATACTGTAATGATCATCTTGTGATTTGATATATCTACTCCTTTATTTACATCAGGAATCTCTCAGCCACTATGCCCAGAGAAACCTGTTAGACATCTTTTCTTCCATTTCCATTCCTAACTTTAAAATTTTCCCCACATTCTTTTCTATTCTGCTCCATTCCATTTTCACCACATCATCTTTGTCCACACTATCACCTTTATATCTAGATCCCCCTTATCTTTTTCCAAACCCAGCATAAAAACCCAAAACCCACTTTCTATAAAATCATTTTGTTTTCGTATATTTTCTCACAACTTCATTATTTGTCCTTTTTTTGCTTATAAAAATTTACATTCATTTAGCAGATACCTAATATTTCCCATGTCCTTGTTACATAACTTTCAGACTACACCACCCACATTTCTCCATTTATGTGTATATTCACTAGTTGCTAACAATCCTATTTGAGCCTTAAACAGCAAACTACTTTCCTTGCTATTATCATAGATTAACTCACACCTGATATTCAGTTTACTACTATATATATTTAAACTCTTTTTATTCTTCATACTAGTCCTGCATCTCCCTGTTTTTATTAATGCATCTATTCTTCTATCCCATTCTTTGCCACTATAACACTCAAAAATTCTAACACAATCATTCCACCAAAAATTTTGTATAAATATAATGACAAAAGTCTTCACTCAACTCTTTTGCATACCATACTATCTTTCTGACCCATTTTGTTGCCTGTCCTATACCATAATCCAATTAAATACTATCCATAAATTGCAATCTACTAGTTTCATTTGACTTTGCATCTAATGCATGTTTTCCTACTTCTCTTTGTACTTTTTCTAAGTAATCTATCACCCCGTTAATAACATAACACATCATTACCGTAAGTTAATCCCTGCTACTCCCTTCCGTATAATTCTTGCTACATTATATTTATTATTTGAAAACCCTGTTAATTTCTTTATCAATCTCTTTCTTAGCATCATTTATCATTTTTTTCTCCAATTCATTTATTCTATGATTACTTACGACAATTCCCAAATAGTTATGCCTACTTGCTATGTGTCTGCTATCAAAAAATAATATAACACATCACAGCAAAATACAGTAACTGGGAATTAAATAAATTCAACTACCCAATATAATGAATATTACTTACTTATTGAATAAATAGGCAAACTATATAAACCACTACGTGATCCACATTATTTAGAATTCACTCGCAATATTATCTTGCATATATAAACACGTAAATGCATTTCATTAGAACAGTTCTACTTTTCTTAGTTCATAATATAGTAATATTTCTTACCCTCTGGTAGTAATTCCTTTGCGAGCCTTCTCAGATGTATAAACAATAAGATTAGGGTGATCTGTATTAAATCCTAACCTGCTCATTAACCTTCTGATAACTAGTATCTGGAATAGGAAAACTCCTTGATGACTGCAGCTAAAACTCATAGTGATTTTGTTCCACTAAACACTTCATGACAACAAAAAAACAGACATCTTGGTGCAAAAATTTCTCCCTATTTATATTGTACTGGTCAAAACATGTTGATCTATCTAATATGAGTTGGAACTCAAAAAATATACTTCAAGCCCAAGATTTAGGTCAGGGACCAACCCGGATTCAAACCCACTCCCTAAGCCCCAGCTCAAATACCTTATGAATAACATATAATGATGGCACACAGGAATATATTCTTAAGTCCGGTCTACTAGCAGAGCGAAGAAGACAATGAGACATATATTAACTATATTAGAACTGACCTAAAATAGGCATATGCATGGTTGTACATGTAGAAGTGGAAAAAAAGGGAATGACTCAAATAATTTAGACAATAAAAATAGTTTAATATAACAAATTAATTATATACATTAATGTGTACATGAATTAGCAGTCTACCAAATGGTAGATAACTACATATTGGGATACACACTGATGATTCTCATATGCTCTTTTATCAACTAAATAGTATATATACATTAATACACATCTTTGGTGGGTATGGTGTTAAGATGACAATCATTTATTAAAAAGATTACATAATATTGCTATTAACGCTTTGTTTTACGGTTCTGAAATGCAATGACTAACATAGAACACTTGATTTTCCCCATGGTAGATACTCTTAAATACAAAAATAATAAATTACGACGGCGGGATTGTATAATAAGACCGAAATAACATTATTAATTAATAAAACTAGTGATATTTGGCATTTTATATTGTAATGGTATGTAGTATATACACACATTGTGCAAGTGTGTGTGTATTGTACAGGTTGAAAATGTTTGTTTATCCAACAAGACTTAGAATCTGAGCAAAAGTACCCCAAATCCAATCATGCCTGAGATATATAGCTCAGGAGCAATCATGAATTCTAACCTGTTTGCCCATTCCCCAAATCTATAACACTACAGACAACACCCATGGTGATATCACATAAATTCATTATTTCCGGGCCTGGTGCTACAACATATTACATGAGATCTCAGCTGATGATGATGAGATATTAAGTGAACCCGAGATATAATTTATAAGACATATATAAATATATTAATAGGATTCGAACACCTAGATTAAGTTTAGATATGAATATTTATTATAACAAAAGATTAATACGATTATATATATAGATATATTGCCAACTTCATGCAATATCCACTTTCTTTTATTTATGCATTTGACAATCTTAAATCAATTATTTATAGATTGACAGGTATGGATCTAGTGTGGTATTACAATAAATAAAGTATATTGGGAAATCATATTTTATTTATTTTTACATAAAATGTTTATCTGGGTGGTTGGTGGACGTTCTACACATTGAAAATTACATATCTAGATATGATAACGAGGTTTTGCTATTTATATAACTTTGATAGAATGCCCTTGGCCTTATGATACATAGATTTATTTATGACATTTAAACATAATACATTGGGATTTGTACGTATATTACAACAGGTATTTATTGTTCATTTTAAACATTTAAAGATTCAATATTTAGCAAAACTTTATAAATATGGTAATGGCTTATTTAAAAGAAGGGGAAGGCAGCTTCAGAATGGTTGGCACTAAAATCTCCAATGAAAAATATTTAAAAATCTAAATGATTCATTATCACATATCATTACGTTATATTTTATTAAACAGGCAGGGAAATGAAATATAAAGAAATTGCACTGCTAACGTATATGTCATTAAAAAAAAATATGGCAACTTTGGCCAATAAAAGTTCATCATTCTACTATTGGATGATAGTATGCTTGCTTCAGGTGAAGCGATACCTTATGGAGAGGTAGGTAGAAAGTTGCTATGGTCTGATGTATGGTAATCCATGCAGAGCTTCAACTATCCTAACTCGCTTGCTCCAGGGTGGAGACTTATACCCCTGTTTTGAACAAGAAAAGAAACTTCAAGATTCTCCGGAGTGACAGTATGGACGAATCCGAGCAAGACAATAAACTATATTTGGAAAAAGAATGCAAAACAAGAGACTTCAGGATCCTCCGGAGCGAAGGTATGGACAGATCTGAACAAAACAATAAAAAATATATATATGACATATGCTAGCAATGCAACTATCAAGACATGAAATTATTTGATTTAATAATGAAATAAAGCCTTAAAGGGTTTAATAAATTATGTAATGACATGTTTAAATAATGACCCATATACAATAGTCCCTAATAAGTAATTAAAATTATAATTAATAAAGTGTGCATTTCTCCCACTTCTTGAATCAATCCCATTTTATTTAACATATATAAAAAAACAAATTCATGCACTTAAGAGTGTGGCTAACAAAATAAAAGGGTCGCCAGCCTTTTGGCGATGATGATTACAATAAAGAAATCAATAACATCAAAACAGACACCGAAATTCACCCAGACTGAAAAATTATTTATATATATCTTGGATAAATTAACAATACACTATTTGAATGCATATATTTATTAGAAAAAGAAACTCAACCTTATGAGCTATTTAGAAACGAATAAAATGAAATAATTAATTACTTCCTTCCCCCCTTTCTCTTCCATATAGATGAAGCTTATAAGACTGAATTTAATTGACATTTATAGATAGAAATTAGGCAAAAATATAAAAATATCGTCAATAATTATTACCACACTAAATTACAGGAATAGTAAGAAGCATGCGTTGGATGAAAGAATATATATTAAGATTAGTTTTTAGGTTGTAGAGAATCGATATACAGAAATTAGAAAGTTAGGTTAACATACTCGCCAGTCAGTGAGTTAATAGAGATTCAACATAAAAAAGAAAAAGACATAAATTTTAAGATTAATTAGTTGGAACTCAGATAAGGCAATTAAAATGACTTTTGGGCTTATTACCTCATGATCCACTGGAATGAACATGTGGATGAATCTTGGGTTGAGGCAGCAGTCCTTGACTTTTGGGGCAGGCAGATTCTAATTAGGTTGAAGGCATTTCTTCTTGGCCTCAGCAGTTCTCTAATGGCATGGGCACTTTTAATTGGAAAAAGCTATACTGCCACATGGCGAGGAAGTGAGCTAAAGATTGAGGAAAAGATGGCTATGGCCCTCTACTCAAATACCATTTCAAAAAAATCAACGAGCGTGCAGTAGGTTAGCAACAGCAGACAAACTCTCTAATACAATAGATTTTCAGCCCTATTTATACAGCTTTCAAAGTATTTAAAGAATGCTTTTAGTTAAATTCCTAGCTCAAAGGTAATCTTTAATCTAAAGAAATTTTTCTATTGTTATTGGAGATGCAATTATTGGATAACTGTCCAAAAATAAATTCAAATCAATTTCCAGATTAAAAATGGATTTGACAAAAATGTTTGCAGCTAAAGTAAAATCCATTAGCTTTGTTTTAATTTTACTTTCATTAAAACTTTGATTAAAATTTATTTTAAAACCTTGAACAATATGTTTCCACCCTTTTAATTGCTTTTGGACAGTTAACAGCTGCATCTTCCATCTTGAATTTTTATAATTATAAATTTATTAAACGCACATTGATTACGTAAGTAATATTTACTGAGGCTATAACCTCGATAATATGCATCTAAAATGCGATAGTAAAGACCTCTACAGGTGTTTTAACCACAACTTACGCTAAAAAAGAAAAGAGGGGAACCCTTCTTTACTTCAACCTACTTTCTATTTAAATAGGTGAAGCTGAAGTGGTTAGATCTGTGAGCGTGAAGCTATTCAATACTTCACTGATTAAGTCCACATTTCTTATTACACATTAATACTCGCGAAATCTTTCGATTTACAACAAGTCAATGGAAAGATTTTATATTTAGAAATCTACTACAGTAATTTAAAGTTGTAATTATAAATTTATTAAATGCACATTGATTACGTAAGTAATATTTACTGAGGCTATAACCTTGATAATATGCGTATAAAATGCAATAGTAGGGACCTCTACAGGTGTTTTAACCACAAGCTTACGCTAAGGAAGAAAAGAGGGGAACCCTTCTTTACTTCAACCTACTTTCTATTTAAATAGGTGAAACTAAAGCGGTTAGATCTGCGAGCGTAAAGCAAAAACAATTGCAAAGTAAAAAAAAAAATAACGTCCCGGCCGATGCTAGACACTTAAAAAAAAAAAAAAGTAAAAAAAATATAATTTTAAAATATACAAAATTATTTACATTTAATATTTGTAATCATATACAAATGCTCCTGTAATATATATATATATTATAATGGTGTGGTGGAGAGGGTGTTTATATAACGGTCTGAATGGTCGTCTTAACATATCTGCACTACAAGGGTGCCATCTAGGCATTTGAACCTAGAAAATTTATAAAGTAGGCAGATACATGCTGTTAAGATCCCATTTTATTTTATATTTAGACCATTAGCCCCAGTCACTAGCTCAGTGGAGATGCAGAGATAATATATATCTTTAATTTATATCTTAAATATAAAAAAAATAAAAGCCACTGCCAGTAATTAACACACAAACAATATTTATTTACGCACATATATAATCATTTAAATTGAGGAATAACATTTATTATTTTAGATTTTAATATTAACATTTAATTTAAATTAGTATTTTAAAAGTTTAAGATTGTCCGTACAAATGAATTTAATATTTTTTATTAAGGTTGTCGAGTATGAATAGACTACATAGATTGTATTTGAAAAGAAAATATTCTATTCCTTATTTAACCTTAGGCAAAAAGTTCGCAGTCAAACCAGCGTCAATCCAGCATCAATCCATCTGACACACTGATGTATTCAATGTAGCATAAAAATACGACAGCACCAAATACTATACTGTCAGGAATGTACATCTGAATAGTATGGTTAGAGATGATATTGACTCTCAACCAAACAGGAATGCTACATCTGTCGGCAAAAACAATAAAAATAAAAACTCCATAGGAAGGGACTGTGTTTTGTCTTACTATCCCTTCCTTAGGCAAATGGGGGTATGCAGCATATACTGGAGATCCTGCATGTAGCAAACATCATACTACATCTACTAATTACACCAATATATCCAATCCATTGACCTAATTTAACTACGAAACAAATAACCTAAGATTACTCTTCCCTAATTAATTAATATAACTTTACAAATCTATATAGCTATTCATGCCCAACTTAAATTTAACATTTATATAAATTCACACAGATGGATTTATAAAAGTTTGTTTTTTAATGTTGAGCATAGATCGATTACATAGATTACATGCTCAAAAACATTTCAAAACACAAATGATCAAAATATAAGTCATTGATGTAATTGCAAAGGGAATTCACAAGAAATCCAATGGCATTCATCATAAGATGCCACATTGACACCAATAACTAAAAAGACATCGAATAAATACATTTTAGATATTCAACATAAGATATCATTATTTACCGAATGTCTATATATTCTAATCAAATATGAAAACAAAAATATAATTAAACATGAACGAATCTATGCAAGCATCTATGCCCAACTTAAATTTAATGCATTTAAATAATTTATAATAAAAAATAAAAAAAATAAAAATGGAAATGATTTTTTAGCAAACTTAAATATATAAAATTTAAACATTAATTATTAATTTGGAAAGTCAGATTATAGTTCATTTTACAAAAATTAGATTTAGCTTGTTTATTAACTTGTCAATCTTGATGAAAGTTCTTAATTATTTTTAAATTTTAAAATTGTTCAGTTCAATAGCTTACGGTAGAAGAGTCATGGTTCTTGGTGCCAATTCCCACGATGTCCCCATTGAAAGACCGGTCTGATGTTCTGGAGGTGGCCATAGTTCTCAATCCAGAGACTGCCTTAGCTGGTTCAATCCTGTTTTCCAGTCATTTTATTTGAAATAAGTGAGAGTGATAAGTGCATCTTATCACTCTTCTCACAAAATCAAGCTGGAACTGTCCTTAATTTCAATATTTTTCCTTTTATAATCATCCTCTGGATTCACGAACAAAAGTCACTAATCCATCATTTTCATTAGGGTCCGAGCTGAGGCTTGGTGCTTCCATTGGTCAAGCTAAATCTTTTTATTCTCTTATCTATATCTTTCCTCTGACTTTTTAATTATATAAGAGCCCCAAGGGCTAGTTTGCTATTCAATTAATTTATAAAACAATCATTTCCATTTACAAAAATATTTTATCTTTTTCTTATACTTTTTTCTAAAAAAGTACGTTCAAATACCTTTTTTTTTTATTTAAAAAGAAATAATTTTTAAAGTTTTGCATCTGTGCGAATATATATATATTGAACAACTCTTTAATTTTTTTAGCTTTTAGTTTTTAATAAATTTATTTTTATTATTGAACTTAAAGTTTTATTTTAAATTAATGTAATGGCATATTTATATACCCTTACAATATATATATATCTGAATCGCATCTATTGACATTAATACTAAAATAATTAAAGGAATTTTTATTCAAAATCTATATTTATAAATTTTATATACGCTTCTCAGAGATACACATACAACTTATATATATATGACTAAAGAAGCAGGATGAAATGCAGGGTTTGATATTGGGCTGGTGCTAGTTAAATGGTAGAATAGTGAAGCTCAATCTTGAGCTAAGATTGACTGCTTCCATGTATATCAGTTACATAATTTACTTTTTTTTAATTAAAAAAATATAAAAATTAAAATAATCATAATTTAAGTTTGAAAACGTATAAGTTAAAAGGGGGGGGGATTTAGAGATAAGTTAGGAATTAGTTAATAATTGTAACTTGTTTTTCTTTTATGTACTTTTATTTTATAATCCTATCAAAACTACTCTTTGAAAAAAGTATTTTTAATTAAAAGAAAAGAAAAAGTTTCTTATGATTAATTAAAATAGTTTGTACAAAACTAATCAGGCTCTGGAGATTAAGATTTCAGACTGATTAGTTGAACAATATGGTCAATCTTTGTAATTAAAATAGAAAAAAACCAAAAAAAATAAAGAAATGTAATTTATAATTAAAATTTTTTAGAGACAAAATGTATTGTAAGCGCAGTTGAAACTCGAGCAAGGTTGGGATCAGAGTAGTCTAAAAAGCACATATCCTCTATTGTCTTCAGTTTGAATTTTAGTTAGAGTTATTAGATTATTATTCTACTGAATTACTAAAAAGAATGAGTGGCTAGAACTGAATGCTGGTGTTCAGCCATTTCCTCGACTCATCTCCCATGTGTCATTAGCAAAATGCCATTGTAATTTACTCTAATTCACCTTCTGCCGATGTTTCAATCTGCCCTACAAAATTAAGTAAACCAGATATGCCATAGAACAAAAAAACTAAGAAGCTTCCTCTATGTTACAAATACCTTGATCAAGAAACTGACCGGACCTGAGAAAAAGTGATCACCCACATACAAAGAAAAACCAAGAACTGTGCATACCCACATACAAAAACCAAGAACTGTGTAAATGCCTATGGAAATCAGAGTTGATGTTTAAACCACAAATAAACTCCAATTTATCCTAGGTAAATATTCATTGATATCATTATTAAAACTTAATTTTATCTGAAATAAGACTTCATTATCATAAGCATGCATACTTGTTAAGGGAATACTATCCCTTATGTTTCATATTTTATTATTTTTATTATTACATTTATAATTATCTTTTAATAAATTTGTTTAAATTATTAATGCCATTTTACATCTCTCACTCTTTTCATTTCATCTAAGTAAAGGTGTAGCCAGTCTCATGTTAAGAACTGGTCATGGGTGAAGTGTTTGAAACATGTTAATGACATTTTGTGGGTTCCAGTGTAAGTATTAGATGGTGCCCTGGGTTTAAACCCATTATACCCCATGAGGGATTTCATGCTTTATGAGCCAGGGAGCCACTTCGGTCTGGAAAGGTGACTATTGGTTTAATATTTTTATTAAATCTCAGTCTGACCAGGGCTATGATTGACATAAAATTATTAATCATATTTACTCCCCTGCTTGAGTAATGGGATTCTTAAAAATCATATGAGTTTTATAAAAAAAAATAGTAGAGGGGAAATTCCTGTTACAATATATATATATATATATCTGAGCAAGGCACAGATATATATATATATATCTGAGCAAAGCACAATTTTAACATTATAACATCAAAACTGGGTCATGAAGCAAAAGAAATAATAAATGAAGAAGTGGCAGTACTGACATAATGGTGGAGAAATCAAAGATAAGGTTATAATTCTGAATGAAAATGAAATCTAAGACCCCCTTCTTAGGGCATTGCTTAGAGAAATGCTGTTAGGCATAGCATGGGTCAGGCATCCAGGAATCAATGATGTGCAGAGGCCTTTGTATATGAAGTAGGGCCCGGGAAGCTTAACTACCCATAAGACAGGACATAAAAAGAAATCCATGGGTTCGATCTTGTCGCAACCCTCAGATTAAAACCATGCATGCATATTCACAACAACAAGCCGAATGTCAGTAACTAAGTATGGATAAATGTTGCTAACAACATTGAATAGGATTTACTGGTCTAAAATAAATGACCTCTTGCTTTAATGCTATAATTTATATAAATGATACACTATGCTGTTATAATATATATAGAGATTTCCTTTAATAAAAAATATATTAAGATTTTACCCCTTCCTTTTGCTATTTAAAATAATTCAATCCCACCTTCGTGGATTTTGATAATAACTAAATATTTAAATATTTGATATTTTATGAGTATAAAAAACAAAAGAAAACTAGCAGTGGTATAGAAAACAACTAATAGATCACTCTTTTAAAATTTAAATAAATAACATTTTAAAAGATTTGAAAGCATTAATTAGCTTGAGTGATGCATTTACCCCATGTAGAATTACTTCATTCTATTTGGAGTTGAACAAATAACAATTTTTATAATAAAAACACAACATAAAATGGTGACTCATACAAAACAATCTGGTGAGCACCTTAATTAAACATACATTTGTTTTGATATGTTAATAACCTTAATTCATGGAGGTTTAATTAAAAGGAGGGAAGGAAAGATTTTGAGAAATTCAGCTCATCAGGTTGCTTGAGATTGGCATATTAATAACAAAAGCATACATATAAAATCAAATAATAAATACATATAAATAATTGACAGCACCAAAGTTAAAGAAAGTTAGAAAATATGAGATAGGATTAGATTTAAAAAATCATTTGAGAGCAATTTACACATTAGAAAGAGATATAGTTAAATGATACTGTTGTGTTTGGCTTGATCTACAGGTTCATGTCCAAACCAATAGACAAATGATGACAAAACTACTCAACAATTAATATGTACAACTTATTAATTGCAAAATATATTCACATGTTAAACAATAATACATATAGTTTATACAAGCTAATGCTGAGATAGTCTTCCAAGTAATAGAACTCAGTTCCAGTTATATGATTATCCTGCCTCGCAAGTTCTGGCTGCACTGGACAGCTTGCCTCAAGTCAACTGCAGACATAAGCAGTTTTCAGTCTTAGGTGGACTTGCCTCACTGCTGAAATGTCATGAAAAAGGCTAGTGAAAACACCTTGCTGGTGGCAGGCTTCACTGGGTAGCATGTTCAGTCATTCAGGTTGACTGATGTTAACACTCTCTTGCTCACTATCTATCTGAATATCTGCCTTGCATCCAGAAAAACTGACCATTTAATGGTAGATCCCCTCACCTCATTGGAAACAATCAAAATCAGTAATCATGCTTGCCTATTGACCTGTATTTATCATTTACTATGTGTTTGTCTGTACATCAGCCTCTTGGCTAGCAGCAAACAATGCTCAATCTGATCAGATAAGGCAAAAATCTGGACTAGTCCACTTCTGAAGTCAAGGGAAGATATTATAGATTAGAAATTTTGATAGTAGGGTTTGAGATTAGTTAGATTAGCTTTACTTACAGGTTGTGGCATGAAAATAGTGAGTTACCTTGCACAATTCTAAGAGTTCATTTTAAAAAGTCTGGCTTATGCGCAGCAGCTCAGGGACCTGTACAAGTTCTTATATGATACAAATTTCTAGTCAGCACTCGAAAGTTCTCAGATTAGGCTTTTCCTTCATTCTAGGGCAGCAGGATGGTGCTGCAGTGGAAGACGATTCCCAAGAGTCAGAAAGGGTGATTAGCTTTTAACTTGATCATTTTACATTTCATACCAGTGTGGATTATATTAACATAGTTTTCTCAATAGTAGCTAACCTTTGATGTTTAAAATCAGCCCATTTTATATCCTGCTCAGGTATTTGTGGAATACTTTTAACTTTAATTTTTAGCCCAAAATCTAACAAAATCAACTTTGTCCATTGTTCTTG
Organism: Epiperipatus broadwayi; assembly: GCA_028023455.1. NCBI lineage: Eukaryota > Metazoa > Onychophora > Udeonychophora > Euonychophora > Peripatidae > Epiperipatus > Epiperipatus broadwayi. The sequence continues at coordinate 6,021,091 of JAQFVV010006223.1, read as the reverse complement.
GAGATGCAATTGTTAGATAATGTTCAAAAAATATATTCAAATCTATTTCCAGATTGGAAATAGAATTAACAAAAATGTTTAGAACAAAAGTACAATTCATTAGTCTTATTCCCCATTTTATTTTCAGTAAAAACTTTAATTAAAAATTACTTCCCAATATTAAAACAATATTATACTCCCCCCCTTTTAATTATTTTTGGACAATTAATGGTTGCATCTTCCATCTTGGATTTTTCAGAAATATACAGTTTAATAAAAAAATTTCAAAAAAGTTTTATAAATGATGCATGATAACATATTTATAAAATTAATATTTTGTTATTATGTTTGCTTCTGTAATATATATATATATGCTCTTAATTTTATATATATCTGAGCCACATCTATATATATTTATATATATATATGTTATTATGTTTGCTTCTGTAATATATATATATATGCTCTTAATTTTATATATATCTGAGCCACATCTATGTACTTTAATAGGAAGAAATTAATAATAATAAAAAAATATTGAAAAACTTTATAAATTTTAGGTGCACTTCTCAGAAATATATACATGAAATATACATATATAAATAAAAGAGAAGGATGGGATATAGGATTTGAATTTAAGTTAGTAATTGGTGAGTGGATAGAAACATGAAGCTTAATCTTGGGTTCAGATTGACTGCTTAATACTTCCCCACTTATAATGAAAGAAAAAAAAATAGATTAAAAAATGTCTTGACTAGAAGTTTTCAGGCAATTACCAAAAGAAAAAAAAAAGAAAAAACAATTTTAATTTCTATGTACATTTCATTTTTTTTTGCTGAGTTAGTGTTCTCTGATATTTTTCTTTTTTAAAAAAAATCATCTCCTGCCTAACCAATCACTGCTCCCCCACTTGCTATATATCTGCCCAAATATAGCTTTCCTGAAAATTTACCTCTTAATTGCTGAAAAAGAACAATTTGTTTATCTAACATTTTATATAGCATTTTATTTAATATTTATACCATTTGAATCTCATCCATTTTTCCTTTTGGTTTCTCTTGGTTGCACTCTTGCATCTGAAAAAGAAAACTCATAGTCTGGTTATTACATGTTTAAAATTTTATACATGGAGCCATTATAGCATCAAGTCAAAAAAAAATTTTGCTCTCAATAATTATCTAAGTTCGAATCCTCCACTTCCAATGTTTTCATTATTTCATTCTACTACTGATTGGCAAAATTTCTTTTTATTAAGGATGCCAGTCAACACAAGGTGCTTAATCATTTATGAATTATTTAAACATTTTTCATATATATCTGAATAACAGTCATGGAAAAACAAACAAAAAAAATTGTTTCATTAATATTATGGCAAACAGTTCTACATATCTTATCTGTTGCATAGGCAGATATATTCATTTCAGGTATGTGGGTGATTACATTGAAGAAAAAATTTTTTTGCACATGTACTATATTTATGGTTGTAGCACATGGGTTTTAACTTTAAACAAAATCTTCACTTTTGTGGTTATCAAACAAGAAGACAAAATTTTATACGGTTGAAAAACCAGATATAAAAAAAAAAATTTTTTTTTATATTTATGGTTGTAGCACATGGGTTTTAACTTTAAACCAATGATTTTTCCACTTTTAAACTGACTGTTTTAAACATGTAAAACATGGAAAAAAATTCTATACATCTCTTACAAACTTTCCTTTCCTATATATGGAATCCATTTTTGTTGAGCCTCACATTGTAGGTGCCCAATGCAGAAAAAAAATCACATGTACCGGTCAAAACATGTTGATCCATCTAACATGAGCTAGAACTCAAAAAAAATATACTTCAAACCCAGTCAACTTGAAGTCGAACCCACTCCCTTAGCCCCACATCAAACACCTAATGAATAACATACACTGATGGCACACAATAATTTATTCTTAAGTCTGGCCCACTAACAGAATGAAGAAGATAATGAGACATAAATTAACTATATTAGAACTGAACTAAAATAGCCATATGCATGGTTGTACATATAGAAGTGAAAAAAAAGGGAATTCAAACAACTCAAATAAGTTAGACAATAAAAATAGTTTAATATAATAAATTAATTATATACTTTAATGTGTGCGTGAATGAGAGGTCTACCAAACGTTAGATAATTATATATTGAGGATTAATATTAATGATTCTCATATGCTCTTTTATCAACTAAATAGTAAATGTACATTAATACACACCATTGGTGGTACGGTATTAAGATGCCAATCATTTATTAAAAGGATTACTTAATATTGCTATTAATACTTTGGTTTACGGTTCTGAAATGCAGTGACTAACATTTTATTTCGGGGAACAATTCGAGATTCATTACATATATAAGAAAAACTATTTTCACACCATTGCAGTCATGAAAATAAATAGAATACATTTGAAAAATTATATTTGATTATATGCCAAAATATTTATTAAAAATTCTTTTCATTAACATTTAACAGACAGAACGCTTGATTTTTCCCCAAGACAGATACTCTTAAATACAGAAATAATAAATTATGACAGTAGGATCATATAATAAGACTGAAATAACATTATTATTTAAATAGAAAGTAGGTTGAAGTAAAGAAGGGTTCCCTCTTTTCTTCCAAGAGTAAGCTTGTGGTTTAAAGACCTGTACAGGTCCCTACTATCGCATTTTATACACATGTGATTGAGGCTACAGCCTTAATGCATATTATTATTAATTAATAAAACTAGTGAGATTCGGCATTTTTTATATATATATTTGAGCAAAGTGCAATTTTAACATTATAACATCAATACTGGGTCATGCAGCAAAAGAAATAATAAATAAAGAAGTGGCAGTACTAGCATAATGGTGGAGAAATCAAAGATAAGGTCATGCTTTTGGATGAAAATGAAATCTAAGACCTTCTTTCTAGAGCAGTGCTTAGAGAAATGTGATTAGGCATAGCGTGGGCCAGGCATCCTGGAATCACTTATGTGCAGAGGCCTTTTATATGGAGGTCCCAGGAAGCCCAACTATTTGTGGGACAGGACATAAAGGGAAATTTATGGTTCGATCTTGTCACAACCCCCAGATTAAAAGCAGGCATACATATTCACAATGACAAGCCAAATGTCAGTAATGCAGTATGGATGTCACTAATGACACTGAATAGGATTTACTGTTCTAAATAACCCCTTGTTTTAATGCTATAATTTATACAAATGATATGCTATGCCACTATAATATATGTAGAGATTTCCTTTAATAAAAAATACATTACAATTTTACCCCCTCCTTTTCTATTTAAAATAATTCAATCCCACCTTTGTGGATTTTGATAATTAGAATATTTAAATATTTGATATTTTAAGAGTATGAAAAATAAAAAAAACTAGCAGTTGTATAAAAAAACAACTAATAGGCCACCCTTTCAAAATTTTAAATAAATAACACTTTAAAGATTTCAAAGCATTAATTAGTTTGAGTGGTGGATTTACCTTATGTAGAATTACTTCATTCTATTTGGAGTTGAACAAATAATTTTTATAATAAAAATACAACATAAAATGTTAACTCATACAAAACAATCTGGTGAGCATCTTACTTAATCATACATTATGTTTTGAGGGGACATCAATAACATTAACTCATGGAGGTTTAATTAAAAGAAGGAAAAATTTTGAGAAATTCAGCTTGCCAGGTTGCTTGAGATTGCCATATTAATAATAACAAAAGCATACACATAAAATCAATAAATATATATATAAATAACTGACTGCACCAAAGTTAAAGAAAGTTAGACCATAGATACGTTTAATTTAAAAAAAATCCTTTGAGGGCTATTTACATATTAGAAAGAGATAAAGTTAAATGATACATTAGGAGAAATCTTGATAATAGCACTTGAGATTAGTTAGATAAGCTTTACTTTCAGGTTGTGACATGAAAATAGTGAGTTACCTTGCACAATTCTAAGAATCCATTTTAAAAAGTCCAGTTTGTGCACAGCAGTTCAGGGATCCATGTGAGTTCTTATGTGACAGCAAGTTTCTACTCAGCACTCCAAAGTTCTCAGGTTAGGCTTTTCCTTCATTCTAGGGCAGCAGGATGGTACAGCAACAGAAGATGACCCCCAAGGGTTGTGAAGGGTGATTAGCTTTCTACTTGATCATCATTTTACATATCACACCAGTGTGGATTGTTAACAACACGATTTCCTCAGTAATAGCTAACTTTTGGTGTTTAAAATCAGCCATTTTATATCGTGCTGAGGTATTTGTGGAATGCTTTTAACTTTCATTTCTAGCCCAAAATCTAATATTCTAACAAAATCTTAAGTTTTCTTTGTACATTGTTCTTGGAGATGCAACCGTTAGATAATGTTCCAAAAATATATTCAAATCTATTTTCAGATTGGAAATAGAATTGACAAAAATGTTTAGAACAAAAGTACAATCCATTAGTCTTATTCCCCATTTTATTTTCAGTAAAAACTTTAATTCAAAATTCCTTCCCAAGATTAAAACAATATTATATTTTCCCCCTTTTAATTATTTTTGGACAATTAACAGTCGCATCTTCCATCTTGGATTTTTCAAAAATATAGTTTACTAAAAAAAATAATTTCAAAAGTTTTATAAATGACACATGATAACATATTTATAAAATTAATATTTTGTTAGTACGTTTACTCCTGTAATATATATATCTGAGCTGCACCTATGTACTTTAATAGGAAGAAATCAATAAAAAAAAATATTGAAAGGTGGACTTTATAAATTTTAGATGCGCTTCTCAAAAATATATACAAACATAAATAAAGGAGTGGGATGGGACATAGAGTTTTAATTGAGGTTAGTAATTGGTGAGTGAATAAAACTGTGAAGCTCAATCTTGGGTTAAGATTGACTGCTTCAATATGTGCCTGCATATTTTCTTTTCTTTACAATAATTAAATGTTGACTTACAGATTTAATTAGTATATTTTCATTTAATCCAGAACAAAACCTTGTCATGTTTTAATTTACATTTTTCTTACCACTATTATTTCATTAATTAACAAACAGAACTTTAGCCTTTTAAAGTTATTTGTTATTAAACAAATGACTATACTTTTGCTTTTATTTCTTTAAGCAATTTTTTTTCTATAATTATTTACCTTTTCTTCTGGAGTACTTTACTATTTCTTTGAAAATAATGTGCTTTTATGATTTCCAACTTGTTTCCAGTGATTATAATTTATATTATGAAATTCTTTTTCTAGTTTCAACTACCAGATAACTTCTCATTTTCATATAAATATCACACCTTGCCCACTCCAGAAGAATGTCCTTTATGCTCACCCACTCCAGAAGAATGCCCTTTATGTATTTTATACATTATCTTGTAATTTTTCAGCTTATGCTTCTCCCAAACTGGGTGATGTAATTTATTTCCTGCATTTTCTGCCATATCATTATCAGTGTAGATTTCTGGTTAATTTTGTTCTTTTACTTAATTTCTGATTTCTATGCAGCATCACATTTGGTTCAACTTTCACTTCTAGTTTTGAGCCTGGCAGCCACAAAAACTGTGTTGTCGTCTTCACATCTCACATGATTTATGTGCCTACTACACAACATTATTCTGATCTTGGGTTATCTTATCAATCATTCCTTTCATTCATTTCTTATGCAATATATCACATACCCATAATCCAACACTAAAGTTTGCATGATGCTTTGTATTGCCCAAGGAATCATTTTTTGTTGGTTGAAGTAATGACAGCCTAATCCTTAGATTTCTTCTTAAGAATAATTTTGCTAGTGATTTCCATTGCTGTCGGTGGTGCTGAATGTTGACATAGCCTTAGCTCTTGTAATGTTTCTTGTAGATCCGATATCTTCAATAAACTTTTCTTCACTTGTATTGCTCTTTCTGCCTGTCCATTCAACTCCAGATGGTATGGTGGTGTCAGAATATTTTTAATGCCCTTACTTTCCAAATAATGTTGCATTCTGTGTCCTCTGAAACCTTCTCCATTGTCAGACATGATGATGGGGTAAACCATGCGTGTAAATCTTATTACATTTAATAATTTCCTCTGTACTAGTATTATTTACTATATGGCATTTAGTCCACTTTGAAAAAAAGTTGATCATTAACAACAGTATTTTTCCCTTTATCGATCCTGCATGATCGATATGCACCCTTTCCCGTGGTTTGATTGATGCCAGCCATGCTGTCAATTTTTTACTAAAAGATAATCTATTTCCTCCTGACATGATAAACATTTCTTAACAAACTTCTCAATGCTTGCATTGATCCCAGGCCAACAGATGCATGCTTTTTTCCTCTTTTACTAGTTCACACTTTTCTATTACTTTTATTCTTCAGAATATTCTCACTTAAAGCCCTATTTGCCACTTTTTCTTTCTACTTTGCCACACCAGTCCTTATATTCATCCCCAACAATGCATCCATAATTTCTTCTTTTATTTTATATTCTAACTTATTCATCGTTCACTCTCCATACGCATCTTTCACTATTCTTTCTACTTTTATTATTTTCTATCATATTACTAAAACATTTCTATTATAAAGATATCAGTATTTCATACTCTCTTCATTATCAAAAACTTTAATTTTCCATACTTTATTCATTCCTGCTTTCCCTAATACATAATCTATTGTGTGAAATATATTATTTCTAGACTATGTGTATTACACCTCATAAATATTTGATAAATTGCCAATGTTCAAATTCACTCTCTATCCATTCTTGTTATTCACATTATCAACTTCTTCAATATGCCCATTCATATTCCCTATAACCATTATTTTCTTCCACTTTTTTTGAAATGTTGTATATCCTTAACTAGGCATTTTGCTATCTTCAATGGCCTACACTAAAGCCACCATACCTTGTTTCTTTTCTATTTATATCCTGCTATACCAAATTTTCCAGAGTAATTTCTTTCCTTCTACAGCTAATATTTTAAACCCTTTGTTTTTAACTGTTTTGATTCCAACCACTTTTCTGGTCTCTTATCACATTGCATATTCAAATCATCCAATTTTAACAATTTCTTCCTTTCTTATTACCCTTTTATAAATTGTTTTTTACTTTCTTCTCTTGTAATTAACTTGTTCATAATTAGTTTTAGAGCCATTCCCACTCGACATCTAAATTTATATGTGGATCAGTTACCCTTTGTTTACTTCTTAATCTCGCCCATTCTTAACCTTCTTTTTGATAATACTGTAATTTAAAACCCTACCCTCCTTTATAAGTTTCCTGAACTATATTTTTCATAAATCAAATCTTCTAATGCTTCACTTCCTTCTTTTGTTAAGTGCATCCCCTCTTTATTGTATAACTCCCTCATACTAATAAAAAAATCCAACCTGTCTACAAACACCTGTCACATAATTATTGAATCTCTCATTTATAGAACATGCCTTATCTAATATATACATCTTATAAAATTTTGGCAAAAATCCAACTATTCCTACTTTGTTTAACCTTATTCAAACTACTACTCAATTCCTTGTACTCATCCACTACTCTCTCCAGTGGCCATAATTATTTGTTCCTATCATAACATAAACATCTCTACTGCCCTGTTTTTTACCTTATCTGAAAAATCCCTAATTCGAGCTTCAAAAATACTCTTACATACCTATTTCTATTTTCCCTTGCAATTACATCTCCACCAGCTCTAATTATCAAGTCCCCTATCAAGATTGCCTCATAAGTTACTTCCCCTATTTCATCTGTAACATTCTCTTTCACCTTCTGGACTTCCTTATCATTTCTATTCATTAATTTCTTGATCTGCTCATACTTCATATCTAACACTTTTAATTTTACTTCTACATCCTTTATCTCTTCCTCAATCTTACTTATTTTTTGTTTCCCTATCCCCATTGCACTACAAATTTTGTCATCCATCTCATCACTCCACTAAATATATATTCCATTCTATTATCCTTATCTACATTTTCCTCTATTTCCCCTGACTTTCTCTTTAAATTATCTACTTATAAACCATTTTTTCATCTCTTTTATCACATTTACACATGATCTACACAAAACATCTTTTATATCCTTCCTAGTCTTAATTAAGCACTTCAAATGGAAAACTATCACATACCATACACTCTACCAAACCATACCTAATTTCCTTCTAACCAATAATACATACATTGTGGGATACAAATGCAATCCATATTTCCTTATTTTTCCAATTCCCGAACTATATTTAAATTTATGATTTTTGTACCTCTCTCCAAACTTCTTTATATTATACAAAGAAAAAGATTTTTCTTTTTTTAAATGGCAACCAATAAACACATGCTTTCCTAAACTGACTCCTTAAAGGTTACTCTTTCTCAAATAAATCACTCTGTTACTTAAATTGAAAATTTTTTTAATAGGAAACCTCATAAAATCAAACATTATAGCATACTTGACAAGGCACCATCTGATAGTAATATCAGGGAATATCTTAGGTATATATCTTATTTATACATTACTGCTGATGAAATGTACACATAATTGATAGATTGATCAGACAATTTTATATAAATAATTAAAAACTATATACTATATAAACAAATAATAAAACAATTTATTTCCAAACTAACATAATTATTAGTACAATATTTTTTACTTTCTATACCAAATATATGTTCATTGGCAATTATTTGCCAAGCATAGCTATAAAAACTATCTTTAACACCTATGGCTTGATCTAATAAAATTTACGTAACTACTAATAATATTTCTATAGTGATAGTCCTAAGATGGTATGTAGTTTGTTTCTCAACCGTGTGTAGAAATATAAATAAGAAATAAATTATAGTATGAACTGTAAAATGTCCCAAGATTTTTTTTTTAGTAACTTTAAAATGTTAACCTTATAATCACAGTCTATTCTATAAATATAATTATATGATTGAGTACACTTCCTGTAAATAATTACTAGACATTTAATACATCATGGATATAATCCTAAATGCTGGTAAATTTCATAAATATAATTAATTTATTCAGTTATCTTTAGCCGCATAGCCTATGCATATATATATATATATCAAAATTTGTCTATCAAGTGTATCCTTAACTAAACTTATTTACTCCTTATTCTATTATAATTCCAGGACATGGTCTTCTATGGGTCTGCCTATCTTTTTTTTCATATTTTTAACAATAACAGAGATTTGATTCAATAAGCTGATCATCTCAGGACCTGATCTCAGATATACAAAATCTCTATTTTATGTTTATAACATCATATATACACATAACTATATAAACCAACCACTACTTCATGGTTCATAACATCATATATATCTAATTATATAAACCAATGACCTAAATAACTACATTGAGAAGTTCAAACCAACGTAAAAATATACTTTAATATAATTAATGTAATCAAATTCATATAGAAAGCAAATCAATATTTTAAAAAGAGGAATACTTGCTTTACCTATTTAAATTTAAAAATTATAGTGATTATAACAGTTTTTTCTTTCCTTTTTTATAGTGGTAAGTTATACTAACACTAGGACATTTCACATATATCACATCATTTTCCACATGCATGTACATTTGTTTATATTTACAAAATCAGTCAGCACTTAGACAATCTCAATCTATTGTCAGGCAACCTCCGTTTAACAATAAAAATGGAAAGGAAGTTTCCTTGATAACAAATTGAGATTATTAATATTAGGATTGTCTAAGTGTTGACTGGTTTCTACTAATTTAATTATAAACCTATTTACCCTTGAACATTATTACATTTATTTACTATTACATTGCCTGATTAATTTATTTAAATATTATATACCAAACCAAAATATTATAAAAAACTTTTTTTAAAAAAAAGATTAGTTTTTTCTCATTTGAAATATATATAATAGAAAGGAGACACTTTTCTTTTTAATCATTTTTAAAACAAACCAAACTAATTCCATAAAAGATGAAATGAATCTTTGCTTTCTATATTAGAAAAATAAATAAATAAAAACTTATATAAATTAATGCAATCTCTGATGCTTCTTTTAACTCTGTGTAAAACAAGAATTCAATATAAACAATGAGGATTGCCAATTCCTCAACAAGTTTAGTGATAAATGCTTAGCCAGAGTCAGCATTTAAAATATCTGTCAGGAACCCCCCTCCAAACCCAACCAACCCTGGCACCTCTCTGAGGAGTGCCAAAGCACGAAACCATGGTCAGGAGTTTGGGGGGATTCCTGACAGATATTTTAAATACTGGCTCTGGCTAAGCATTTATCACAAAGCTTGTTGAGGAATTGGCAATCCTCATTGTTTATAACTTACAAGCTTAAGAGAATAGGGTCATGTGATTTATGATTCTTATTTTGAAGAATTCAATATCATTCGCTTTTTCTCTTATCAATCAATTAAAAAATTGACAATATATAATTAACCCAATATACATAATCAGGTCTTCATAAAACAAAACTTAAATTATTAATATTCTGGATCAGTCGAATCTATTAATTTTCTTAGTGCTTATGAATTCATATGAAATAGTAATGAAATGTTTCCAAGTCAGTTGTTTCTGCAGTTCATTGTGAGGATTTTCAATTTATATACTCCCCCCCCCCCAAGAACATGTATTATTTGGTTTTCTTTATTATTCCTTTTTTTGTTTTCCAAGGTACTGCTATACTGTCCTTTATCAGTTTCTTAGACAAGAAGAAATTTCTTTTTTTCTGATCTAGTTTTGTCTAGTGCTTTTGTGGACATATTTATTGTTTATCCACCATTTGTTTACATTCAGAATATGATTTCTTTAAAAATACATTCCATGTTCACTAATACTGGATCTAAGGCAGATACTCTCAACCAGTGGCTTTCCTTTGTCAAAGCTGGGCATGATATTAATGGCTGGATAAAAACTGAAGCAAGAATCGAGAATATTTTTTTAAAAGAAAAAACTCTATATATACTACTGACCTCTTTATTTTAATTACAAAAAATACCTTAATTATTTGATTGAATTTTTACCATGGATTAGGTTATTTTATCTTCAAGTAATTATACCTTGTTTTCAAATTTTTTTTTTCCTCATGTGTCATAGCATAAGCCGGGAAGCGAACCCACCAACCAGGGACAACTGCTTGTAAAGCAGTCATCGCTGACCTCACGACCACCAATGCTTGACTCTTGTTTTCAAATTGTTTTATCTCCAAATGCAAAAAAGCAATTTTAAAATTAAAAAATCATTCATTTTTTTTATTTAAATCTTAATAATTATTTATCTAATTATGCTTTTTTTCAGTAAGAATTCATGTAAACATAAATTTAAACATGTTCTTTTAAGCACATTCTTCCAATTTTAAATCATTGATAAGAAAACTAGCTCCACTATTTTTATAAAATATGTTTAGTTTTTCTTAAATTTACCAATTATAATAAAGAGCTATTACATGGTTACTTTAAATTAAACATAGTTCAATGTATATGTAAACAAAGGAAGTAAATCATTCACTTCCAGGCTATACTTAAAAAGCATTCTAAATGTTGAACAAAGAATCAAGAATAAAAATGAATCCACCTATTCTTGGTAGCTCTGATGTTTATAAGCATATCTTTGTCAACAATGTAATTCAGAGTGAATTTAATTTATCAACAAAATGAAACATGGCATTTAAGAGTTATTAAACTCTTAAATACCTATACTTATAAACATCAGAGCTACCAAGAATAGGTGAATTCATTCTATTCTTGATTCTTTGTTCAATGTTTAGAGTGCTTTCAAGTCATAGTCTGGAGGTAGCTGATTTAGTTCCTTTGTTTACATATATTTCGAGCCATTTAATTTAATGTTTACATATTAAATCTTGTTTAATTATTAAATTCAAAATGTTAAGTGAGATGCTGTCTCCAGCTTTGTATAGGTGATGAGTTTAATAACTCTTAAATGCCATATTCCATCTGGTTAATAAATTAATTTCACTCTGAATTACCAACAATGTTGACAAAGATATGCTTATTAACATCTGAGCTACCAAGAATAGAGGAATTCATTCTATTATTGATTCTTTGTTCAACATTTAGAGTGCTTTCAAGTCATAACCTGGAGGTGGGTGATTTACTTCCTTTGTTTACATTATTACATACAATTTATTCTATTATTTTTAGTAACTCATTAAAACAATTTCAATGCTACTTATTATATTATTACTTCTAATAATTTATTCTAAAATATTTTTTTAATAACTTCCTTTAAAATTTTTATAATGCTACTTTTGAGTTATCTTCACAATTGTAAAGCAATTCACTGCCATGTGTGAGATCACATGGCTGTCTATGAAATAGAGCAGTGGTCCCCAACCTTTTTGCACTTAAAAGCACATTCTATAATACTGGCCAGATGGCAGGCACCATTTATTTTTTCAATGTAAATTTATAGTTGGATATTATTAATAATACACATAATGTACAAAAAAATTTTAACATTTGATTACAATATAATACAATAATTTATAAGAAATTTTAAAAATTAAATTTATTTGTATCAGATAACTAATTTTTTATCATGTTCGGATAGCGGCAGGCACATGTAAAATGGTCTGCGGGCACCATGGTGCCCGCGGGCAAGGATTGGGGACCCCTGTAATAGAGGATACATTATTTATTTCAATACAGATATTTTTACGTTTTAATGTGAAAAATTTACACATTACGCTATGTAGTCTAACCTAATAATTACTCCGATTACTTTACAATTCATAATGGCAGAACTATAATCACCAGGGAATACTCTTATTTGTCATCTTTGTAATGAGTATTGATAATTCATTAAAAATTGAATTCTAAGATTATTAAGTACCTAATGAAACCACAATGTATTTGTAGATCTCAATCAAGCTTAATGAAATCATAAGATGTGACAATATATTCTTGCAAACTCATATTGTCATTAGTTTCTTTTTCCAATATGGTTTATTTAAGAATCACTAGTAATAGATTAAGATGATATATTTCTGACCAAAGATGATGAGAATAATAACAACGAATTCTCAAAAAAAAATTTTGTTTTGAAATTCTACAGTAACATTTAGAATAAAAAAAAATTATGGTGCCAATGGAATTGATTTCTATACCTGATTCATCAATTAAATGTTCTCATCAAGCAAACATTTTGGTGACTACTGTGTATTCGGGGGTATTTCCAATAATACTAGCTGAGCATGCAACAATTTAAAATACATAAATGCTATATACTTGAGGGTACTTCCAATTTTACTAGACGAGCAAGCATCATTTTAAAATAAATAACACCTAAGACAAGATTTTAAAACTCAGCAAGTATAATAATAAAATAATAGGGGAATTCACTTTACTTTTAGAAAATAATTAATAACAATTTGACATGAGCTCACACACTGTAAATATCTAATTTAGTTCTTTTAACTCGAGTTTCCATTAACTCCTATTTACATACACAATAAGATAACTTAGCAGATGATGTTTTAACATCAATTTAAATCAGTCTTTTGCTTAGGCTAATTTCACTGTTTATAAATTTATATATATTTGATTCTATAAACAGTTCTTCAGTGATTAAAGCATTGGATCGTCAAGGTATAGATCCAGGATATTGTCATATTTTAAAGAATATTTATAAAAATGCAGCAGCAACAATTAGATTACATAATGATACTGGGAAAGTCAACATTAAGAAGAGTGTAAGACATGTAACTCCATATATCCAAAACTTTTTACAGCAGTGCTGCAAGAAGTATTTTGTGGATTAAAATGGGAAGCTAAAGGAGTGAAAGTAAATGGAGATTATTTAAGTCATTTACATTTTGCAGATGATGTAGTTGTTTTTGCAAATAATGCTTTAGAGCTGCAGGAGTTATCAGATGAAAGTAGGACTAAAGATAAATGTTAAAAAGACTAAAGTAATGTTTAATCAATTTGCTCAAAATATGAAAATAAAGATTGATTATGATGAATTAGAAGAGGTTAACAGTTACAAATACCTTGGTCAGATTATTAATACAGATTGAAACATAATGGATGAAATTAATCGTAGAATTAAACTTGGTTGGAGTGCTTTTGGTAGAAATAACTTGATACTAAAAGGAAATATACCTATGTGTTTGAAAAGGAAGGTTTTTAACAAATGTGTTTTACCAGTTCTTACTTATGGATCTGAGACTTGGACACTTAATAGAAGAACAATACAAAGACTTCAGACCACTCAAAGAAGTCTGGAGAGATGCATGTTGGGTGTAACAAGAAGAGATCGAAAACACAATGTATGAGTAAGAGAACAAACGGGTGTTACTGACCTCATTGAAAAAATTAAAAGATTGAAGTTGGGCTGGACATATTGCTAGAAGGGATGATAATAGATGGACAATTCAAATCTTAAACTGGATTCCAAGAGATTGTAAAAGACCCAGAAAGAGACCACATGTCAGATAGATGGATGAAATAAGAAAGTATGCCGGGGTGATGTGGAGAAACTAAAGATCGGAGAAGATGGCTTGAACTTAGGGAAATCTTCATCCTGCAGTGGAATGATAATGGTTGATGATGATATGGCTCTGACTTAGTGCATGCTTTTTCTTTCTCCCTTACAAGAAACTTTGTTCTCTCTTAACTCACAGCTCCTCTATTACTATTATCAGTCCATATTTAATAGATATGCTAATTACCACGTTAGCCTCATTTATTATGTTGTATACTAATTTTCTAAAGTGCACATTTTGGCAGAGATAAAATAAGAACATATTGTCTGCATGCAGTTACGAATTTTCAATAAACTTTATTTACAATAACATATATATGTGCACAGACAGTTCAGTGACTCTTCCACTTTTATATATATCAATTGCTTTCTTACAGAATAATAAAAAACTAAATTTAGTATATAAACAGCAGTTATTAATTTCAGTACCAGAATTTTTAATGACAGATGAGAATATCTTGGAGATGGAATAAAAATAACAAACATTTAAAATAATAATTAAGAAAGGCAATACTTAATATATTTTAAGAACACATAAATAGTTCATTCATGAACAGTGACAAATTAACAAATGGTTTATTGTTTAGAAATTGAGCATCAGAAGTAGCAGGGCTGAATGTAAACCAAAAATTTGTAGAGTATGCCATTGTACCACTGAATTAAAATAAACAGGAAAAAGTGAACTATTAAAAGATTACCAATAAAAAATAAAATACTTTGCAATGATACCTAAATGCAGATAATTGATAAAAATTTCTATCTTACTATAGGTTTTTCACTTGAAACCAAGTTTTCCGCAAACATGTCACAGATATTAATAACATCTGTCTGCTGTTTACTCGGGGGAGGGGGGTATTTCAAACGATACCAGCCAAGTAAGTAAACATCAATTATATAAATTAAATAATCACCAAGTCAAACTAAAACTTAACAACACAATAAACATCACATGATCACCACTTCTAATGCTTGTGTATAACTGTTGTTAAAACAGGCAAACTCGCTATACATATTGCCACACACAGCAAGCTAGACAAAGGCCACAAGCCAGAAACTAGTCTGGGGATATTGGATGAGTAGGCACTAGATGGGGATTTTATGCATAAGCCTTCTGGCATCCATCGATTACTCTAGCTTGCTGTGTGTGGCAATACGTATAGTGAGTTTTGCCTGTTTTAAAACTTAACAAACAAGTTTATTCACTTATAAATAAATAATTAAAATAAAGTATAAATATTGATAGTTTACTTTACTCTTGAAAGTTATTAATATACATTGTAGTGAGGAAATGTTATCTCCATACAAAGCAATAATCATATAGTCTATATATCTGTAAATTTCTCAGCACATTAAACCTGAACACGAAAACTTTACAACCAATTTAATCAATCTTCACCGTAAGTCACTAGTATTGCTTATCAATCCATTGGCAAGCTTCTAAAACATCTGACTTAACTAGTTTTCTCTCATACACATTTTGCTGGCTCTCTACTCTTACTTCATTTGTATAATGGCTTATTAACATAATAATTTCATATTTATTCAATATAATACTGCCGCATGCTAATTTTCTAGAGTGCAACTTACTATAGGTAATAACAATAATGTACTATCTGCACGCGACTAAAAATTTCAAATTTTATTTACTATATGTAAATATGCGTAGATAGACCAGATTTAATAAATAAGATTAAAAAATAAAACATTTTACTTTTTTCTATTATATCATGTGTATATCAGTTTACCTATTGCATTTATCGAAAACAACCGCGAAAAATCATTAGAGTATAAAAACCAAGCTTATCACTTGAAACATTTCTTAGCATACTAAGAATGTGTAATTAAGTTTACGCTTTATTTTCCTTAACAACTTAGGATTTTCAGTTTGGCTGATTAAGTTGTTATATGAGACTTAAAAAAAAATTCTTTTTACCCTATGTATACAGGTACAAGTTAAAACTTTTTTCTTTTGTAATATCATTTAAATCAGTTTAAGCATCTTTTTTTTGGTACTATGAATATTTAACATTTATCATAATTACTACAAGGTATACTCAATCTGTGGCCCACCAAGCTTTTATGTGTAGCGCAGCAATAGATTGACAGTTAACAGATGCGACAACTCTTCTTAATTAACAAATAACCACATGCAATTTTTTTTTGGATGCACTAATGTCATTTTTTTTAATTTCACAGATCTGAAGTACCTGCCAAGTCTACACCAGAAGTGCTCGAGTATCTTCATATATGGCTAGTACTTGCTGTCAACCTACTATCTTTAGTATTATTTCGCTGATTCTAGCAACTTCAGTATTTTTTTATAAGTAAAAAAATCAATATTTAAATTTAATGGTATAACAATAATGTAAATCTGTCTTTGCAAGTTTCTGATTAGTTGTTTCTTCTTTTCTCTACAATGGAGCACCAATCCATGACTTTGACAGTTGTATTTCGATGTTTTGAATTCGGAAACGAAAACATAATTTGCTAAACTTTTTTTTTACCTACTTCTTTGTTTTTCAGATTTTAGTGAAAAATATTTACTTTTATACTAAAACATATTAATAAGGAATTCAATGAATTACAGGTGAAATTTATAATTGGATGGTAAGCATTTATTTTAATTTGACTACATTAGATTATCATCATCAATTATAAATAGAAATTTGTTTTAAAAACTTTTTGTAATCTGAAAAATTATGGATTTGCATTTTAGATACTAAACTAAAATAAATATAATTTTAAAAAGACAAATATATGTAGTGCAGATTCTATAATTGACCAATCAAAAATTTGTCACTTTAATTCAATCTGTCAAAAGTCCATGTTTTTGAAGACAAGATGATACATGAGTTTTATACATGAATTAGTATAAACACAGAAAATTATCGGATGAAAATTAGAATATTTCAAAAAACTGGAAAGAGAAATATTTTGTTGTGTTAAATAACAAGTTCGCAACGTGTTTGATTTAATGAGAAAGTATCACATTATATAACATTGATCGTCATTATATCACAAAACATAAATTGTTTAATGACATTTTTACTTATGGATCTTTAATAAAAAGTGAAAAATTAGCTTTCTTCAAGAAATCATTGCAACAGCAACAAAATGTTATGTCAGTGGCAATCTCACAAGAAGCAGTTATGACATGAGCATCATATGAAATTTGTTATATACCAAAAATGTGAAACTGTTTATGGATGCTGAAGTTGTGAAAGAATGTTTTATAAATGCTTTGAATATATTATTTGATAAATTTAATAATAAAAGTCAAATATTATTAAAAATTAAGAAATTACAACTGTCATATTCTACCTGCATTAGACATATTGAAGATATTGCAAAACATATTTTTGATATTATAATAGATTTGAAAAACTGCAAATATTTTAGTTTGGCTATTGATTCTAGCACTGACATTTCAGCAACAACACAATAAATCATTTTCATCAGATACTGTATGGATCAGAATTCAATTTGTGAAGATTTTTTGAAATTTATGAAGGATCAAACTAGAGATAGTGAATTTCTCAATAGTATTTGTACTTTTCTGGAGAATAATAATATTGAAATAAAAAAATTGGATTCCATATGCACTGATGGATGTCCTTCAATCATTGGATCCGGAAAGGGATTTGTTTCCCTATTAAAAAAGAAATACAATCCAACAAATCTCTTATTATTTCATTATTTAATTCACCAAGAAAACTTGGGGGCACATATAATCATTAAAGTAGATGCTATAATGAAAACTACCATAAACATTGTGAATTATAATCGAGCCCAAGAATTGAGCCACAAAAAAGTTAAAAATCTTTTGAAAGAAATAAATAGTAATTATGGTAATGTACTTTTGCATTCTTCAGTGTGATAGCTAAGCTGAGGTACAGTTTGGGATTGCTTTTTTTTTATTACGTAATTAAATTATTTCATTCTTACAAAAAAACAATAAAGTTTATAATGAGCTTGACAGTGATGATGGTGCTGTCTTTTAGTTTTATGTGACACGACAGAAAAATTTGATTTTAAATATTAGTTTGCAAGATGAAAATAAAATTATTTCACAAATAAGAAAAACTAAATATTTACTATCAAGAAATACAAAACCAAATACTACATCATTTTCCAACATTGACAAATGCTAAGCAAGATGGTATTAACATTTCTTCAGAAACCTATGTAATTATTCAAATGATTTAGCTACCTTATTGAAATTTTAAAAGTAGATTTCAAGATTTAAGAAATATTAAGAATTGTCTCTTACTTATAGAAAATCCCTGACACTTAGAAATATCAACTATTACACAATTAGCTGCATTTGGACATGATTATGTTAAGCTATTTGACGAATTTGTTGAATTTAAAAATGACATAAATTTGGAAGCCATTTTTAAAGAAAAAAAGGGAGGGAAAGGAGCATGTGGAATTTTGGAAATTAGTGCTAGAAAAATATAAAACTGTCAAAATGTGTGCTCAAATGTTGCTCACATTATTCGCATCAATATATTCTTGTGTATCATCTTATTCGAAAATGAAATACGTGAAGAATGTATGCATAAACAGACTTACTGATTCACACCTTGATGATATAAAGAGTAGCATGTAGCACTCATAAATCAGATTTATCTAAAATTGTTAAAAGTTTAGCTTAGTATCAAAAATTACATTGATATTTAAATAAATGTTTATATCAAATAAAAGGGTTTATTAATATGTTAATTCTAAAATATAGTAAATGTGGCATGCATGAATTGATGTCATTTTTTCATATGATACCAATTGGTTGCCCATCGCTTGTATAGCATGTTGCGGCCTGCTTGATGTAGCACACAAATATATGTGACCCAGGAAAGAAAAAGATTGAGTACGGCTGCTCTAGATACTAATTAATGAGATAAATAACTTCATAAACAATTATTATTCAAGATTACTTTAACGGAGTTAAACCCTATTAATAATAATTATTTGAAAAATATACTTTAAATCTACAATATATATATATATTAAGTTTAACTATATTATAAAATAACTTCTTAAGTTTTATTTATGAAGATTAGTGGTAGTCAGTTTTAAAGGAAGGAAAGCAGTCAAAATTTTTACCGCGCGCAATTTGTATTTCCGCCTATAGCGTAAGAAAATATTTCCAATTTTCTTATATAACTTTTAGACGTAAATAAAAAATTTTTTTAAAGTACACTAATAATAAGATGTTATCCATTATTTTTTAATTAATTTTATCACTAAATTTAAGTGAAAGAAATATGACAACTCTATATTTACAAGCAAATACGGATGATTATAGGATCGTATAACTTTTATAGAGAATGATGGGTACAATCATTAACGTTAGGAAGAGAACCAATAATATTATAGACCCTTTGTTCACGTGATTTTAGAAATACCAATTAAATTACATATACGAAATTCAAACCATTGCAGAGATTGCAAGTTTTTTGACTTGGATTGTATAGTGAGCTGTTTTTTTTCATCTCCGTCATTTTAATTGTTTTTTTTCCCCCTATCGTTGTTGAAGATTGCCCGTCTTCAATAATGGCACATAAACAGATT
This sequence comes from Epiperipatus broadwayi, assembly GCA_028023455.1. Taxonomy (NCBI): domain Eukaryota; kingdom Metazoa; phylum Onychophora; class Udeonychophora; order Euonychophora; family Peripatidae; genus Epiperipatus; species Epiperipatus broadwayi. Next base: position 6,001,017 of record JAQFVV010006223.1, on the reverse strand, counting down.
TACTATTCAGATAAATATTATGATGATAAATATGAATATAGGTATGTATTTTATAAGTACGGTATTTTTTTAGTTTATAATGCTGAACCACAATTAGTTTTGAATATAAGTTCTAATGTTTTTATTATAATTTTCGAAAATTGTCTGGGTTTGAATTATTATGTTTTCAGTTTTTAAAGTAGATTTAAGTGAATTATTCAAAATATTGAATTTATATAATTTCAAAAATGTGTAATATGATTTGTAGAAGCATTTAGTCACTAGGGCTTAGACTTAACGTTATACTCCCTTGTTTAACGTTCCAAATTATGTTTTGTTGCCAAATTAAGCCATTTTATTTTCATTTTGAATAAAGAATGTGGGAAAAATATAATTTGAATAAAATATAATCTACATTTTTTGGTAATTATTGCAGTTTGCGTAGTATTAAAAATTTTCCTTCATAGCTATTATAAATCATAATGGCGTAAGGAAATATTTTTTTTTTTTTGTACTTATTTTATATCACAAAATGTTCACTTAAATTAACAACAATTAATTTGTTAATCATTTCTCCATGCCAATAAATCCGTAAATCACAATTCATATACACTATTGCCTAAAAAATAGTATAAAGATGGTCCCAGGTTATTAATAAGGGACTTCGTTTATTTATGAAATGTGTGAATATTTACAGCAACATCACATGATCACCATTTCTTATGCATGCTCAAGCTAGAAATTAGTCTGGGGATATTGGATGATTAGGCACTAGATAGGAATTTTTATGCACAAGCCTTCTGGCATCCATTGATTACTCTGACTTGCACTTAGTGGCACTACTGTATGGAGAGTTTTGCCTATTTTAATATTTACTGTATATGTATGTGGTCATGTGAATCGGCTTGTATAAGTTGGAGTCCATAGCTGTAGGGAACTTGAAAGTCTTAGTTCAATTCTCATAATTATATTTACTGTACTTTAAATTAAAAAAAGTGTTTTAAACCTAAAGAGAATATTTTTTTAAAAAAAAATAGTATGGTTGCGTTGTTGGATAGGATGGGAGGGGTATTCATACGAAAATTTAAAATCTATACTCGACTTGCTAATCTAACACTTTTAGTATATCTAATCAATGTAAAGGTCAGATTTTTTTTAACAATATATATATAATACTATAAGATTAAATAAATTGTATATCAATGAATCATCTGTTAACAAATTTGAAGATAGTTTAGTTTAAAGTTAACGAGGAATCTTTTTGTTGTTTAAATTTATGAAACAATTATGCAACTACAAGCGTTTAATCTTATATTACTCAGCCACCTGGCGAGCTTTCGGGAAGAAGCAGTTGGACATATCAAATGATGTATTCGTAGCAAAAATTTGTCGGCTAACGTAACCAATTAAATTTAAGACATACGTTTTGTTCATAATTTCCAAATTTTTTTTATGTTGGAACATGGAATTTTTCTCATAAACTTTTTTTATTACGAATAATTGTCTAAAGTTGGACTCCTTAAGTTGCTAAAAAATAATACGAGACTTTTTCTCCCTCGTCTAAATATAATTCCTAAAACTGATCTAAAGATTATGAAATGAATGGATACTGAATAGACAGAATAAGGTGGAAAGTTTATCTATTTAGAGTAAATATAAGAAATGCTGTACCAAAATGAATAATTACAGTGTAATATAAAGGATGCATAATGAGGTTGAAAATTTCTGTTACCAAAAATGTAGGCCAATCTCAGTTTTATAGATAGAGATTTTAAGTAAAATGTTTATACTATAAAGTAAATTTATATTAACAATATAAAAAATTACCAAGTTATTACATATTTCCAAAATTGATAACATAGGAATACATGAAATAAAATACAAGTGTAAGAGAAATTTACATTAAATTGGCTTAAAACATTTTGAGTAATGTGAAGTAAAATTTAGTAGAATTAACAAAGTTTTAAATTTTCTAAGTTTGATGTCAAAATTGTAATTTGTGGGTTCCACGAAAACAAATAATTTTGTTATCTATTCATTAATTAATTAATTACTAATAAAGAGATTTCCTTAGAATGAAAAGTCCTTACGACTGTAATTCGTTTTTAATATTCTTAGTGTTGTATCTAAAATTTCTATAATACCATTCTATCATCATGGAAATTTGGTGAGTTAGCAATATATTTAGCTTGGACGATAAATCAATTGTGCTTTTTATTGGAGAAATTAAAAGGTATTGGCTAAGTTTTTGTTTTCAAAGAATTACATTGTTATTGTTTTTTCATTACTGTTGCATAATTTTATCTATAAAATGATAAAACTTGTGGTCATTAAAGAAAGTTACAATGGGAAAACATTCATAATTGCATATAATTACTATATTAATAAGAGATTTTAGAAATGACATATTTTAGTTTTAGCAGTCTGTTATATGATATACCAAATTTATTGGAAAATTGATCATTAGTTTCAGCATAAGACATTTCCTGTTTATTTAGAAAGTATATTTTGGTAGTTTGGACATTATCTGAGATAAAAATATTTACATTAAATTGAGTCTTGGCATATTCTCATAAAAGATCTTGCATTGATGTATTGTATAAAAAATTTAGTCAAATATTCTAAAAACATTTTAGTAGGAAACTGTTTTCAGAATTCCAAAAAGAGGTAGATTTTTGTAACTGTCCCAAGATATACTGATGATGTAGCTTTGCTTTTGCATGTTTTACTATTGTGCTCTATGAAGAATAAAATTCTAGTATATCTTCAATTAAATCTTGAGATAAAATGAATGAAACTGAATGAATTTAATAATGTAACATTATACTTTACTATATCATTTTCCATGAAGTTTGTCTATGTGAAGAAGTGTATGTATTGTGATGCTTAGAAATTTTGTGAGTAAATCATAAAATACAAAAGGAAGGGATTTGCTAGATAATAGTTGCCAGACTAGAAGACTTTTTAAGAACAATTGATGATTAAATAATTACAAATTTCTTAATTGCTTTTATTAGAGGTAAATATGTGCTATATCTCTTGTAAAAATTATGATGTCATCATTATTTGCTAACAAGTTTTTCTAATGAAGGAATAAATAAAAAACAATAGTTTATTGATCAGGAGTACTAAAGAAGTTTAAATACCAGAAGCGGCAGCTGGAGCCATGACTTATGGACCTTGAGTTTCAGAATCTACTATTTTACCAGCGCACTAAACCATTCAAGACAGAGAAAGAATATGGTGCTCTTTTTTTGCTTACCAATAACTCAAAAAAATAACTAATTGATAAATTAAAAATGTTCTTAATTATTTTTGAATTTATGACCACAATTACAGATTGAATAAAATCAATGAAATAATATTTAGTCATGAAAATAATTTATTTAATAATTTATATAGATAAATAATAAACTATATGCAGAAATGCAAATCCATAATAAATGAAATTTCAAAAAACCATACCTAGCAACATTATTTATTAATATATTTAACTGTCAGCAGATTTAAAAACAAGTTTAAAGATATACATGAAAATGTAGTGTTAATGGCTATATAAATATACTTTGTTTTGCTTTAAAACAAAAGTTTGTCAAGAAACATTAAAGGAACAATGTGTGCAGGATTGCGAAAAACCGAGGGTGTAATAAGTGGCTACATTGGTAGGGCAGCAAGGTACAAATATCAAATATTTTGTCGCTAATATCTAATTTAGATTATATAATGCAATATAATCATTAATAATAACAATATTCATTTCTCAATATATTTTACATTGTACAATTTTAAACCAGTACTCATCAGTTGGTCCAGATTATCCTCTCCCACACACATATAATCAGTGCTCAGCTAATATTAAGATAGCAAATCTTCACACTTTAATGGACAGGCTTCAATCTACTCCAACGTTTCAACCATCCATATCATTGAAAATCTGGAAAGAAACCTGTCCATTAAAGTGTGAAGATTTGCTATCTTAATATAAACTGAGTACTCATTATATATGTGTGTGGGAGATGATAATCTGGACCTACTGATGAGTGCTGCTTTAGTATGAAATACGTTTATTGGTGATTATTTATCTTTACATGTGTGTGGTCATGTGTATCGGTTGTATGAGATAGTGTGGCTATTAGTTGGTGGGTGCTTGAAAACCTGAGTTCAAATCCCCTATATTTACAATTAAGCTCCAGGTTTGTGAGGAGTGCCTGGTTTTCAAATATTTACTGTATAACATATAAATTTTGAATTGTGTTTCAAAGCTGAAAATTACTAAAAATCATCACTGCCGTACAGTGACACAGGATAGACTCGGCAATTTGTCTTAGCAAAGAACATCAAATTGCTACTAATTTAGATATGGAGGATATAATAAATGATTTTGCTACAAAAAAATCATGTCAAGTAAGCTTTATATAAAAGTATGCGCAATTAGTTTTTGTTTATATTAAATAACTATATGAAGCTATTCTGTATGTTTTTATTAAATAAGACATGTAACTTTCATTTTGTGTAAATATTTTATTTTTAGTAATAAATGCTATATGCAATTTGTTTTAGTTTCTTTTTTTTTTAAGGGGCTTCTTATAAAAGTGCACCTGGGCTGCAAATACCCTTGGCTGCCCCTGAATGTGTGCATTTATCTATTGAGGTTGGTTTCTTTAATCTAAAAACCATTTTTTAATTCTTTGCTTTTTATTTTTTTTTATTTTCTGGGATTAGAATGGCTTTTTTAAAAAAAAAAAGTTTACCAATATCATTTATAATTTTACTTATCATTTCATTATTAAATTATTATACATTACATGGTTTAGTGCAGACTTTAAAGCATAAGATTCTCTGATCAATTTCAGTTTTAGTAGTTCCAGTTATTGAATTTCTTATCAACTCCCAAACAATAAAACTATTTGATTATTTATTAAATTATTATTAAAGTGAATATTATGTATAAATTTAAAATAATCCAAATATTGTTTTATCAATTATAAATTATTAAATAAACTAACAAATGGTTATGAAACAACATTATTATTATTTAATGAGTATTGTATCAAAAAATCAATTTTAAAACAATTTTGGAATAAATAAATTTACATTTATAGAAATTATCCAAAGGTATAAAAGTTTAAAAATGGCCAATTAGATTGAATTTATTTCTCTCGGTTGGACTAACATGTGATCTAAGAATGTCTTCCATCATGAATGCTTAAATAAGAAATAATAATGATGTTTATTTATTACAAGATAAGGTGAGGCCTTTCAAACAAATTAAAACAACCTTGATTGCAAAACTTCGTTAAATCTATATATGATGCTTGTGCTTAAGTAATAAAAATCTTTTCTATTACAAATACTAATGTAAAGTTGATTTATATCCTGCCAGATATCAGTTCTTAAAATATTTTTTATAAATTCCATTAAAAATGACAATCATTGTGCAGTGTTTTCAGGGAATTAAAACTCAGCTGAAATTGCATAAATAAGATTGGACTTATAGAGGTTTATAACTTAGTTATTTTATTATTATAGTAAACAAAAAGCATTTATAACATGAAATTAAGATACAAAAAGCCAAGGATTATTAACATTACAATTGTGTTATCAGTTATCCGATGATACATTAGTTTGATTATTTACAGTGAAACTAAAACTAATGTAGTCCCTTTCGATTACCTCGTATTAATATAGTTCATTATATTTTAGCAGGCCTTAAATTACAACTGTTTTGTACAGGTTGTTAACTCTTTTATTTGTTCTACTTTTAGGCTTACAGCCTTAACATGTCTCCTCGTCGGGGAGTATGCTAATCGGGAGGTTTTAGAAAAACGTTCTTTTTCCACTCCATTCTTTTCATCAATGCTTCTACGCTCGCCATCTCCTCTAGTCATTATTTTTAGAGTTAATCAATCCATCCAACGCACTGAGTTTTTGAGAACAGGTCTCACTTTCCTGGTCTGTTTGATTGTGTGCAGAGCTGGTGGAGTCTTCTTCCTTGTAACATACTTAATGTCTCTGGTTTAACAAGATTCTTTTCCAGTGGAATTCGCGGTAGCATTTCCCTTGAACATCTAATGGTGTTAACTGATGACCTTCTCCTTGTGTGGTTCACATGTCTCAGTACAGAAGGACCATTTTCCAATCTTATATTATAAATAACTCTAGACACTGGATTTATAACAATTCTGGGTGTCCACTTATTTATAATGTCTCGTATCCATACTAGATCATCCCTTCTAAACTTTGGGACCAGGTAGACTTCTGAACCCTTTTCAGTCCTTTCCTCCCAAGGCATAATCTTTGACATAAGCGTACGGCAAGTCCTGCTGAATAGTAGGTCAGCAGGTGATTTTTCATTATTTGATTGAGGTAGGAAATGTTGGAAAAACATGATCTCCGTTAACACTTCATCCATTTTTGTATAGCTTGTTTTCTTCAGCCCATTTTTTAAACTTTGGACTGCCTTTTCGGCCAATCCATTTGAGGCAGGTGTCAAGACGTTTGAATCCCCCTTTCGGACAGGTAATTTTTCAAAATTTGTAGATGTGAAACCTGTCCCATTATCTGATACCAGAATATCTGGATATTCATGTGTGGCAAAAATTTCTTGGAGAGCCTTTATGATAGAATTAGCATCAACTGATTTGACTAAACGGTATTTAGTCCAATTGCTGTAAAGAGTCACAACTGTTAAAACCAAGTGTCCATTTATAAGGCCTGCATTATCAATGTGTTCCCAGGGTTTACTATGCTCAGACCAAGAACTAAATGTTTTATTTGGCATGTTGGCCGCACTTTGGCAATTTTAACATTGCTTCACTATTCTTTCAATCTCTTGGTCAATATGCGGCCACCAGACATATGATCGAGATAGCGCCTTCATCCTTACTATCCCAGGGTGTCGAGCATGAATTAATTTTTAATACCTGTGAGCATCCCTCCAAAGGTATGAACACTCGATCTGCTCTAGTGATGCAATCATTACATATTGACAGATACTGACGTGCATTCCAGATAGGTATATTTAGAGTTTTTGGTGTCGGTTAGGCCATCTTTTTTTGATCCACATTTTTAGCTGGTGACAGCCAGGGTCTCTTAAATGTCTATTCTGCTACCTTGGTATTCAAGGTATCATTCAATTTTACTACTAATAGTAGATTTACCTCCACAAATTTATGTAGCCTATCAGCTTTTAACGGTAAGCATGATAGAGCATTGGCATGTGGTATTTGTTTTCCTGGTTTATACATTAAGTTGTAGTCATAGGCTGCAAGAATTTATCCATCGTAACATCCTTTGGCTGCTATAGTCAGTTTTTTTATTTTTTCCCAATATGCCTAATAATGGATGATGGTCCGTACATATGGTGAACTTCCGGCCATAGATATATTGGTGGAACTTTTTTACTGCAAAAATAATAGCGAGGGCTTCTTTGTCCAGTTGACTATAGTTGGTTTTAGCCGACGACAATGTGCGGGAGGTGTATGCAATGGGACATTCATGTCCATTTATTTGGTGAGAGATAACAGCTCCAATGCCATTCTCGGAAACATCTGAGGAGACTAAATTTCTTGATCACTCTGATAGTGTACTAATAGGCTTTCTGAAGATAATAAATCTTTTGCTGTCTGTAATGCAATCTGTTGTTCAGCCTGCCATTTCCAGCGTTGCCCTTTGCTTAGTAGGATATACAAGACGGGTTTTAATTTGTGTGATTTTCCCTTCAAGAAAATTTCAAAAAACAAAGCAATCCCAAGAAAGTCTGCAAGTTCTTTACATTTTTTGGTGTGGGAGCATTTTTTTATGGCCATGACCTTTTCTGGATTTGGGCATTTACCATTTTGGTTAATGATATGTCCCAAAAACTGTAAATGCTCTTGGTGACATTAATTTTAATTCCTACCCATTCCAGTTTAGCACATATGGTAAGTACACGTTCTTCCAATTCTGTCTCTGACTGAGCATAAATTAACAAGTCATCCAGAAAGAGGATTACACTCTTCACATTATGCATTAATTGATCAATTTTGGCTTGAAAGATATATGCAACCGTTGTTGATTGTATTCTTTCTGCAAATGCTTGCCATGTGGCCTTTTATGCCACAAATATGGCAGTTTTGGTTTTTGAATTTGCAAACTTTTACATGTCCCTTTATGCTGCAACAAAAACAAGTAAAATCCTCTCGGAGTTCGTAATGTTTCCACTGTTTCCGTTTTACATACGCTTACAGCAATATTTGCTTCCTTAGTTCCATCTTGGAATTCCATCGTGTTGTAATCGATGTCTATTTCACTGAGTAATAATTTTCTCAAATTATGGTCGATCATGCCATAGAGAAATTGATCTAAGAGCATGTCATCAAGATCAGGAAATAAACAGTCTCGTGCCAAGGTTCACAACGCAATATTATATCTTTCGTATGAGTGCTGCTTTCACATTCTAAACTGTAGGTGTGCGACCCTTTTGGTAACTGCAGGCTCAAAATATGCAGTAAGTTTTTCCACTAATACTGTATACGGTATCTGTTCTAAAGTTTTATTGTCCGCTAATTGTTTGGCAATTTGCAATCCATCTGTTCCGGCGAAGAATAATAAAATCGAGACTTTAGTTTCGTCATTTTCAATTTTATTTAGCCTCATGTATCGTTCCAATTGTTCCATGTATAGAGTTCATCTAGCTGGATTTCCGATCTCAAATTCTCAATTTTGCGAAGGAAAAGCCATGTTCGTATGAGCTATTCGAAATTGCTTTTTATCTTCTCTCTTTTGTTTACAAAACAATGACCTCCAGTGTTTTTAGGGAGTTAAAACTCAGATGAAATTGCATAAGTAAGATTTTACTCGTAGAGGTTTATAACTTAATTATTTTATTATTATAGTAAACAAAAAGCATTTATAACAAGAAATTAAGATATAAAAAGCCAAGGATTATTAACATTACAATTGTGTTATCAGTTATCCGATGATACATTAGTTTGTTTATTTATAGTGAAACTAAAACTAACACAGTCCCTTTCTATTATCTCGTATTAATACATTTCATTATATTTTAGCAGTTTTTAGATTACAACTGCTTTGTACAGTTTGTTAACTCCTTTATTTGTTCTACTTTTAGGCTTACAGCCTTTACATGTCCCCTTGTCAGGGAGTATGCTAATCGGGAGAAAAAACGAGAAAAACATTCTTTTTCCACTTCACTCTTTTCATCAACGCTTCTATGCTTGCCCCCCCCCCCCGTCATCATTTTTAGAGTTAATCAGTCCATTCAGCACACAGTGACATTGAGATTTAAGTTAAATGTTTGCAAATAATAAAAACTCCTAACATTTTTATTTATTTGTTAGTGATTTTTAGAATAAATTATACTATGTTTTAAAAACAAACTACCTGGGGAATCACTAAAAATGGATTGTTTCACAACTTTAAAATTTTATATCAGAACTTTAAAAAACTTTTTTCATAATAGGTATGCCGATATATATATATAATTAATTTTACAAACAATAATTCTTCCAGGAATATAATAATTTCCTCTCTTTACATATACAACTGCAGGATGAAAGTCTCAAATTTAAACCAATTTCTTCACTAGTTTTTCCACATCACAAACTTACATTTCATCCATTCATCACACATGTGGTCTTTTACAATCTCTTGGGATGTACTTTAAAATATAAATTGTCTATTATCATTTTTCTAGCTTTCTGTCCAGCTCCACTCCATTTCGGTCTCTTAATTTTTTTAATATAGTAATACATGGTTTACTCTCACCCATGTATTGTTTTTGATCACTTCTTATTCTACCATACATCTCTGTACTTCATTGAATGATCTGAAGTGTCTGTATTGTTCTGTTAAGTATCCAGATCTCTGATCCATAAGTAAGAATTAGTAAACCATATTTATTGAAAGCCTTTTCAAACACATAGGCATATTTTCTTTTAATATTATTTCTACCAAAAGCATTCCATCCAAGTATAATTATATAAATTTCATCTATTATGATTCCATCTGTATTAATATCTAACCAATGTATTAATTTGTTTCATCATTATCAATCTTCTATTGGGAAAATTCATTGAATAGTACTTTAGTCTTTTTAGCATTTATCTCTAATCCTACTTTTTTTACTTTCATAACTTATTGATACATTTCCTGAAGCTCTGAAGCATTGTTTGCAAAAACAATCACATTATCTGTAAAATCAAAATGACTCAAATAATCTTCATTTATTTTACCTTCTTAGCTTCTCATTTTAATCCACAAAATATTTTTTGTAAAATTGCATAAATAGTTTAGGAGATATGAAGTTACTCTATCATATATTTTACTCAACTTTAATCTTAGTATCAGTATTTAATCTAATCATTGCTGTTGTATTTTGATAAATATTCTTTAAGTTATGACAATCCTGAATCTATATCTTGATCATCCAATACTTTAATCACTGTAGAAACATTTCTAAACTCAAATGCCTTTTCATAATCTACAAATTCTAAGCATAATGGTTCCTCATATTCATTGTCCTTTTTATAATTTCTTACTGCTTGGATATGATCTATGTTAAAATGACTTGAATCCAATTTGTTATAAAATTTTTGCAACAGTTTTTCTATTCTTCTGATTCCTTTAATATTTCGATCATATTTGATCATCACCTAGAGCTTTTCCCATCATAGCTTTAATTGCATGTTTCACTTTTTTTTTTAAATGCTGGACAATTCAAATGTAGTAATTGTAGAGGATACTTGCTTTCTTGTTCATTATTGCTATGTAATTCTTTATAGTACTCTTCCACACATTTAGTTTCTTACTAATATCAAAATATTGTTTTAAACTTTTGGGACTTATTCTCTTCTGTAGCTTTCCTTGCTAATTCACAATTATTCTTTCTTGTATTGTTATTAATTATTTTTCATATTTTACAAATCTCTAGATATTCAATTCTTTTTAAAGGTTCATTTTTATATTCCTTTTCTTCATACATTGTATACCCATAATAAATAATTTACTGATAAATTGTTGCTTCATAAAGTCCAACAATATTCAATTTAATATTAGACAGTTCTGAACGTAATCTAAATAAAAAGTTATCAAAAGACAGTTTGAGTGTGCAATCATGATTTTTAGCATCTTCCTTCGGTTGTCTGAAAAACTCATCATACTAATTAAAAATGAAAAAGAACCAATTATATATTAAACTTTTTTTGGAAGAGTGTTTTCAGTTATTTCACAATATCCATATTGCAATTGGTAATACAGGGCAAAACAGGATGTTGAAGAGCTTAAAGCAAAATGTAAGAACCTTACAGTAGAAATAGTTATGTTGTATTTAAATCTTTGTGAACCCAGTCAAAAGAAACTAAGCATTCCAAAAACAAGACTCATTGTGAAACAATTAAAAGCAGTCAATTTAATTTGAGATGACAAGTTGATCTGATAGGTATGTGAGCAGATGATGATTATAAATTTATAATGGTTTATCAAGACCATCTTATGAAATTTATTCAATTAAGAACTTTAAAAACAAAATATGCAGTTGTTTACCAATTATTGGATATATTTAATATTTGGAGCGCCAGGCATCTTGCAAAGCGGCAATGGCTGAGAATTTGCGAATAGAATTATTGAAGTCTGTGAAATGTGGGATGAATTTAAAATTGTTTATGAAAAACCAATACATAAACATTATAAGGCTCAGTTGAAAAAGCAAATCAAAGCATTAAAAATGTTATCCACATGGATTGAAGTAAACAATACAACCAAATGGCCAGAAAGATTAAAATTCATTCGATTTATGAAAAATAGAGCCTGCTACTCTGGAATAGACTGCTGTCCGCACAAGCCTATGATTGGTTATAAATCTATAATGGGTTTGACAGCATATTTGTCATTTGAAACTATCGGAAATCACTAATGAAGAATATATTGAGATGATATTAAAAGATGAATCCAATAATGATACTGAACTTCAGGGAATGGCCCCAGAAGAGACTTGCAATGGTACAGTTTATTGGTCTTCTGGAATAGTGCTTTTGGATATCGGCAGTTGTCACTCGGATGATTCTAATGGTTGGTAGCATTACCTACTGGTGGGCTTCCTCTGGATGGCAATGGCAAAGTATGTCAGCAACTTTGATTGTCAAAAGTAGGAACTTTAGCGGGCCGCATTCTATTGGTACCGTGGGAACTCCATACCCACACTCCCCTGAGATGGTCAGAGAAATTGACACACTACTCACTAATCATGGGGTGACAACCTATAATCGAGCTCTAAAACAAACTTTCTTCCCTGCTCAAGTATATATAGATCCTCTTTTCTTCAAACAATGGCATCTGAACATTCTCAAAATTAATTACTTTTTTTAAAGAAAAATTTTATTCTCGCTGATCGTAATCTTGATCCAGTCTAATTTTAAATATTTTACTAATTTTCTTTAAATTTCGAATACCTTTGGTTTTATCTAATCTCTCCATGGCATTTATACATTTTTATCACTTTTACCATAAGGATAATGACAACAATAAAATGTAAATTCCAAAATTAGAATTTAATATATACATACTATTAAAATAGGTTGATTTTTTAATTGATCAGAAAGTTAAATTCCTTTCTTTGTTGACTTAAGCACCCCCACCACTCACATTTACCTATTCATAATAAAATTTCATTACCAACTTGATATCTTATCTAGTAACTTAAATTTTCTTTCTCTTTCCTTTTAATAAATAAAAACAATGACAGTATTATAACCTGAGAGTAATAAGATATATAAAACATATATATACACGTAGATATGACAGTTTTAATGTCAAACATCACATGATCACTATTCTTTATGCTTGCACAAACTGTTTTTCAGAGGCAAAACTCTCCATACAGTAGCACCACTCAGTGCAAGCCAGAGTAATCAATAGATGCAAGAAGGTTTGTGCATTAAATCCCCATCTAGTGTCTACTCATCCAATATCCCCAGACCTAGTTTCTAGCTTATGGCTTTTATCAGTGAGGAACCTTGGATCTGAGAACACTGCACAGGATCTTAGGATCTAATGCAACCCTTCAGAAACCACCTTTTACTTTTTTAGCTATCAAATTTCAAATCCAAAATGAAAACACAATAATGTTATCAAGCTAATCTCATCAGCTTGTATTATTGTATAGATCTGAACTCAGTTCACCCATACTTTTTGGTGTCTTTGGTTCTTACAATATAGTTGCCTCTGTGAAAAACAGTTTGTCTAAACATAAAGAAAGGTGATCATGTGATGTTTGATGGTTTAATACCAACTCTGTCCAATAGGATCATAGTGACAGAGGGTTATTAAAAAACCAGACACCAAAAAAGTACGGACTCTGAAATGAGTTCAGATTTATACGACCATACAAGCCAATAAGCTTAGCTTGAAAATATTATTGTGTTTTCATTTTGGACAAAGCTTTGTAGTTAGTTAAAAAAGTAAAAGGTAGCTGGTGGAGGGTTGCATTAGATCCTAAGATCTAGGTGTAGTGCTCTCAGGTCCAAGGCTCCTTCCTCACTGATGAAAGCCACAGACTGAAAACTAGTCTGGGGGTATTGGATGAGTAGGCATAGATAGGGGTTTTATACACAAACCCTGATCCATTGATTATTCTGGCTTGCACTGAATGGCGCTACTGTATGGAGAGACTCACTTCTGTAATTAAATATTAATTTAAATGCTGAATTATATTTCTTTAAAAACAAAAAAATTCTTTAATTCCTATTAATATATTTTAACAACTAGAAAATTAAAACAGGCGAAACTCTCCTTACAGTAGTGCCACTCAGTGCCAACCAGAGTAATCAATGGATGCCAGAAGACTGCATAAAATCTCCATCTAGTGCCTACTCATCCAATATCCCCAAACTAGTTTCTGGCTTGTGCCCTTCATCAGTGAGGAACTTTGGATCTGAAAGCACTGCACCTAAATCTTAGGATCTAATGCAACCCTCCAGCAGCCATCTTTTATCTCTACTTAACTACAAAACTATGAGAATAAAATTGAAAACACAATAATATTTTCAATCTAAGCTTAATAGCTTATATAGTCATATGGGTCTAAACCCAGTTCAGTACCCATACATTTTGATGTCTGGCTCTTTAACAACCATAGCCACCACTATCCTATTAGGAAGGATTGGTGTTAAACCACTAAACATCACGTGATCACTACTTCTTATGCAAGCACATAGCTGTTATTAAAACAGGCAAAACTCTCATACGTACCAACCAGACTAATCAATATAATGAAGTGTCAATTTTATGTGTCGTATTAAATCAGGGTTATTTTTAGTTGTTAATATAGACTTATTGTGTTACATAAATGTTCTCTAGTTTTTAGGAAACTTTCAGCATTGTAAATGTTTTTCTATACATATTTTAAGTTGTTAAAATATAGACTTACTATGTTATATAAAGGTTCTACAGCCTTTATTACTGGAATTGAAAGTTGAATCTTTCAGCATTTTTTTTTTTTAACATTAATGTTATTGTATTGGATAATTGTTCTACATTCTTTATTATTGACATTGAAAAGTGTTTTAATCATTCAGTATAATTTTGTTTTCTCTTTTGGAAAAAATAATGACAGATGTGATGGTAAAATATATAAATGTAACACATTTGTTTTATACAATTCTCTATAAAATTAATGTTATTGTAATTCTGTATTTAAATTAATGCTATTGTGTTACATAAATGTTTTTCTAGTCTCTATTTCATTAAATGTTGATTTATATGACAGAATTATATTAGCCTGTCATATCAGTGATATACATGCACTAAATAATAAAAAAATTGAATTTAATGAGCGCTGTCATCAAGGTGCTAAATGCCCTAGTGTTGTTATATTAAATTTGTTGAACATTAATGCAACTTTTCTTTTGGGACATCAACATAGAAATGAAGGCATTGTTGAATCTTTTTTTTAAGTTTAATACCTTCTTTTGTTTTCAAACTTTAATTCTAATTTGTCTATTTTTATTTTATCTGTAGATGTATTCATTACGGTATTTTCTTGCAGGTAATTTTAACTGTTTAGTTTTGTGAGACTACGATCTTAACCCAATGCTCAATCCTTTATTTGGTAGATTAGGATTTGTGATCAAGTTTTATTCTCAGGAGATAGCTTTCTTTGCAGTTATTAATCACTGTAAATAAACAATCCTAATATATTTTAATATACAGTTTTAAAAAATTGTTAAAACAGTTATATTTTAAAAGGTGTTATGTTTGAGTAAAAATGGTGCTGGCTTATTTCAAGCTGGTAACCTCTTGTAAAATAATTGATTTTCTGATTATTTAAATTCTTTCACTTTTATAAAAAAGGATTCAAATATGAATTTTAAATTAAATGAAGTATAAAATTTTCATAAATAGTTTTAATGTCAAATTAAAAATATAGAATTTTCATTAATATTCAGACATATTTAAATAGTTAGATAATTTCTAATTCATATATTACTATTGATTTAAATGAAAAAATGAGTTTAGTAATAAAAATGCTAACAATTTATAATATTAATCACAGTTTCATTTAATTTGGAATCTAAAATACAATTCTAAGATTCTTACAAAGAATTTAAAAACTTAAGTTTGAAAATTATTTTAGATCTCTAAAATCTTAACAATTATAATAAGTATGATTATTAATTATTTATTCTTAATTATTAGCCTTTTGTGATCAGACATGATTTTCCAGAGAAAACGTTCAGAATGCATCCACATAGGGAAACATTTAAATGGCTTTTTTTTTTAGTAAAGGCAGATTTTAATTCAGAACAGACAATAATCAACCGTTAGACATGTGCTATACTATCATATTAAACCAGTTGTTTTTGTTGACTGTTAGTAAATATCTTAGTCAATTACATTAAAAGCAGATCTTATATTGTGACTTGATTAACATTTTCTAGCGTGAAGATGATTAATCTTGAATTATAAAAGATCATTTTTAAGTAAACCATTATTTTATTTTGAAAAATTAGAAAATTCATTCCAATAAACAAGTTCCTTTTTTTTTTTTTTTTTGATTAATTATTTATTGAATTTAGATATATAAACTAATACAACTGAATTTTGATGGGAATACAGTGAAGTATATTTTGCAAGAATTAGAAAATTGATTATTTAAATGTAAATGATAACTTTATTGAAATACATGTTTCATATTAGTTGCCCTAACTACAGTGGTGTTTAAATGAACCAATGACAAACTTAAAAAAAAAAAAATCTACAATACTTTCTATCAACAACATGTATGATTGTAAATGTTGCAGATATGATAATTTATTATTGTGCTAAAAAAAAAAAAAAAAATCTAAATTGTTTATAACATAGTTAAAATATTAAACAGTTGTTATTTTTATGAATGTTTTTTTTAAAAATGTAATATGCAATCAAAAATAAAAAAATTATGAGGCCATTTTTGATATCAAAAAATAAAATAAATGTAAAAATGAAACTTATTTTAGTAGGCACACATTTAATGATTCTTTAATATATTTACTAATGTATAGTTATGCAATAATACAAAAGTAATTTTTAATATCTATCAATAAAAATGTAGAGCTAAATATGAGGATAATGAAAGTCACTTTATAACTCCATGAGTATTAATGGTGGCTATTAGCATTAGTTGTTGAGTAAAGTAGATCAAGAGTGTCCAACAAGTCGATCATGAATCACCGGTTGATCGCAAAGCCATTTTTGGTTGATAGCGAGGCCAATATGGCAAGAGCTGTCGGGTAATGAATGAAACAAATTAAGCCAAGATTTTCAAGTTTTTTTGTTGTTTTTGTTTTTTTTTTTTCTAATTTTTTAATTCAATTCTAGATAGGTGAAATCCACTAAGTCATATCATTATTAAAAATATTTTTAATTTTGATTTAATGTAGTTAATTTGAATTAATATTGTTAATAATATGGCTTTAATTCTCCCGGACATGAGTTTTTTGGCCCGTTAAATTGTTATTTTTTACTGGGTAGATGTATAAAAATAGTATGTATTTTACACCTCCCTCCACTTAGACTACGGCTATGACAAGCCGATTACAACACATTTTTAAAATAAAAAGATCTTATGAACACAAAAGTTGGCCACCTCTGAAGTAGATGAAAATATTTGTCATTTGTATTTAAAAGAAAGTTAATTTAGCTTATCCACCAATATCTAAACTTTATCTACTATTTTTTACAGCTGTATGCAGATTAATGCAAGTAAAATGATGGGCTCAAGATCTAAAAGTTCCTAAATTGATTCTCTACTGAGTAAAGTTAAAAAAAAGTCAATTTTTCACTCTAATGAAAAAGACGTTTTTGGGTGTTCAAATGCCATGACTTCCAATCAATGATTTTTTATTTCACACTTAGGCCTGTTTGTGAAAAATCATTAAGAAATGAATTTTCCATAACTTTTTACAATTCAAATATTATTTGTTTGAGAGATCTTAATATTAACTTTAAATCAACATTTTAAATCTTGATATTTTTAAAATTTCATCTTATTTTGTTACATAAATTAAAATATATATATAGAAAATATGATTGCATTTTAGAGACAGATTGAATGTCTACTTATTTAAGAAAGTAACATAGTCGACTTCACAACCAGACAATTTTTGATTAGCTATTCTATCTTCACTTTTTTCATGCTTTTGATAAAGAAATTTTGGAATTATTAATGATACTTTTGGATTCAAATTTAATAATAAAGTTGAGGTCTTCAAAATTAATATATGTTAAGTATTTTAAAAAGGTATAGAATCAGTTACATATAAACATATGACTACAGAAAAATTGATGCTGGTTTAAACTGCATTCACCATTTTGAATTCTAAGGACTGCCCAAAACCACCACTGATATTGAATAAACCACACGGGGTCGCTTAGATATGTCAGTGGCAATGAGTATACTAAAAGCTTATAATTTCTAAAATATAAATGTTATTACAATATATATTAAAGCATATTAATTTTATAATTAATCAAATTTTTTCTTAACAGAAAGAAACTGATGTTGCATGCTTCCTTTGTTACATGTAATTAAAAAAAAAACATGAAAAAAAATAGCGTTCACATTTGATTGTCTAATGTAGATATTGAATCTACACTTGAACACGTGAGGTTGTTACGAAATTTGCAGTTTAATTTTTTAAGTCTTGATATAAATTGTGATTTTTTAACAAATGGTCATATTGTGACTGCGTGTGGATTATTCAATGTCATTTATTGCTTGGATGTATCAATGATGGTTTTGAGCGATTTTTAGAATTCAAAATGGCCATGAGTGCATTCTAAATTAGTACTGAAAAATTTACATGTATAGATAAAAACTGAATTATCTTATTAAATTTTTTTATATTGCCATTACACTTCAATGTGCTAACATGCAAAGTAATTATATAGGGTAACACTTTATATCTGAAGGAAACCACAAATTGTTTCTAGAATCTTTATGTCCAGATAGTTTCTATAGTCTTTTTGTATGTTTAATAATCATTTTATAATAGTCTGACATTTTACCACTTCCTGTATATATTGTTTTGACATTGTAAATCCTCTATATATAAGGATGTTTTCTATAATGATTGTATTGTCTTAAATTAATTATTGATTTTAACATTTTACCAAAAATTGCATTTTTATTCTATATAGTTGGCTTAGTATATTGTGAGCTCTGAATTTTGTCTTGTAAAATATATTAACTATATTTCTGTAGACAAATATAATTTATCCTGAGAATAATTGTGTAAACTAAGATATTTTAATCTGTTACGACTATCACTTGCAAAAACAGTAATTTTTCATAGTTCATGGTGTGGGGAATTTGAAATAAAAATATTTTAACTTGTTTATTGAATACATTTAATATATAAATTTATTAATCAGATGCAATGAGGTATATTTGGAATGGTGTTTTCTATTTTTGCTGATGTTTTTGTCATCCATATTGATATGAATTGTTTCTTTCAAAATTTCTTTTTAATTTGTATTATTACTGAAAATCTAACTTCATACATGTATGAAATAATAAAATAAAGTTGCACTTTTAAAATGGCAGTAGAAAATTTGATATGTGTTTCAGTCAAAACTATACGTTTTTTACAATTAAAATTTATTTTCAATGAAGTAAACTTCGACAAATCAGTTAGTACATTTGCCTTTATAAATTTATCTGGTAATAGCCATATCATCACTATGAAGTGGACTTATAATCCAGTATATTATTTCTTCATTGAAATAAAACCTCTTTTGAATTAAATCAGAAATTAAATCAGTACCTGGCTATTTCATTTGCACTGCTTAAATTGTTTTGCGTGTCTTGAAATAATCATACTTTTGTTTGTCATCTAATATTAAATATTGAATGTTTTTACAAAAATTCAAACATTTATTTAAACTTTCTAAATAACATTCAGCTATTAGTAACACATGCTAGTATATAACACATTTCGATTAGCATTATTCTCTCTTCAGGTATTGATGGTCTGACCAGTTACTATTAGCATGGGAATCGAACTGGATCTTTAGATTTGCGAATATTGTAGCTCATTTAGTTAGAATGTTATCTTAAATTCAATGTTCATGAATCTAAAAATCTAGATTCGATTCGCATGCTAAAATCGAACAATGATCAGGCCATTAACTCCCGAAGAAGAGAATACCACTCAACGTTGTGTTATATACTAACGTGTGCTGTTACTAAGGGTTAAATGTATTTGGAAAGTTTAAAATATGAATTTTTCTAAAGATGTTCAATATTTAATATTAAATGATGGGAATAGTTCAACATATAATTACTTCAGTCATATTTTTGGTCTTCAATATTTATTCTTTTTTCATAAATAAAAATTTTTGGTAAAAATTTAAATTTTACCATGTACCAGCAAATATATTAGCTCCATTTATTTCTTATAAATTTAAATTTAGTTATTATAATTTTGAAAATGTGTGCCAAAGAAGTGAGTTTCAAAATACTTCTCTTAATGCAAAGATTTTGAATAATCATTGTGTCCATCCAGAAATATTGATTCTATGCATAGTTCAATAAATCTGGTTTTGTGTATATATCAATAAACTTCACTATACAAATGAAGTGAATGATGAAAACTTACCCTTTTACAGTTTTTAAAATAAGTTGATTCTTAGTGAAATTTATGATTTCCATTGCAGTGTATAAATTGTTTGACATTCTTTTAGACATTAATGTTTTTCTATGGAGTAATAGTACTGTTTTTACCACACATTGTCTATGATTCCTCTAAATATACCAAACATTTTATCCAGTGCTGTTCCTTTGATTATAAGTAATTATCAAAAGTTTTGAAAATTTTCTCGCTGATACTTTGGATAATTAGTTTACAAAATAGTGACTGATTGCTCCTTCAAATGGATAAAAAGAATTGAGATAAATCTTCTGCTTGCAGCGAAAAAAAATTACTTGCCGAAACTATTGATCTTCTACTACCCATTCGGGCATTTGATTATTCTTTGTGCAATCGTATTATTGGAAAGTGGAATTCAATTTCTTCAAAGCTCTTGTCACTAAATATATCTTATTCATGGGAATTAATGATTTGCTAATAGTCTGAAGCTTATCAGATTGTTCAATTCATAAACAAATAAGGTATGAGTCTTGAAGTTTTTTCATTAACACTGGTGAAATGAGAAATCATATTTTTTGAAATATATATTTTTGTATTTTAGTTTGCTTTCACATAAATGAAGAAGCTTGGTTTTTAAATCAACATGCTTTGTCTCATTATGTTGAAAGAATTTGTTTGGTTGCATACTCTCATTTGTAAGAATTTGCCAGCTAATAAAACATTGCATTCATGGATCTCCTTTATCAACATTACACATACGTCCAAATTTAAGTGATCAGTATTATAATTTCTTACTATTTTTGGTGATTTTGGTAATTTAAAACTTCATCAATGATATTCATAATCTTTTTTTTTTTTTTTGATGGTTTATTTCTTCTGGCAAATCCTTTCCTTTTCAGTAGCTTGGATTTTCACAGATTCCCTATTAACTATTTATCCATTACTATGATTAATATTAAAAGTAATGAAATACTATTTTCATAACATGCTAATTGTTAAATTAATAAAGTACTTAGATTTTATTTGTGATTACAAACTAATTTTCATTAATGTACCTGTTATATTCATCTTTTGACAGTGTGCAGTTATATTAAATATGTCCCAACATGGCATAAATTCTCTAGTTGCCTCTATTTTTCTTCTAGATGCAGTAATAAAAAGAAACTGCTATCAAGAGTTGATTGATAAGCAGTTTAAAATTGATTTGATATAAATCTGCAAGCTGAGAAAAATTGGACAAATAGTAATTCTCGTGTGATTTTCAACTGAATCAACTTCAAATTATTGATTCGACTATTCTTGATGAATAAAATTTCCTAATGAAAATGTAAACCATTTCTCATATTTTAATATTTAATGATAACCATTCAAAATCAATTCATGACTCATGCTTGGAGACTGTCAAGTAAATTAATGAGTAGCATTCTAGTGAAATTTAATTATGAAAGAATATTCTATACTAATTTTTGGATAAAATTAAATCATAAAAATAAAAACAGCAATTAAGCAATTATACCGGAGATATTTTTTTCTAGTCATATATGTCAAAATACAAAGTGCAAGAGATTGATGCTGTCTATATTTACATATAATATATTGGGGATATCTAGAAAAGTTTTTACATGCAATTAAAGATAATTTGCCTGTCATTAAGAAGAGAAAGATAGTGATTAAGGATGATATATTATATCATATAAAGAACTTTTTATTTATGTTATTTATTTAATCTTGTAATAAAAAATTGCTATACATTTTTTTTATTAACTTTTTTGATAACTACAGTATTTAAGAACAAATTTCCATAGTTGCTAGTGTTTGAAATAATGAACAATGCTGATCTTAATGCTGTTTTATTGAATATTATAAAATTTAAACTATTTAAGGAAAAAAATGCTCTATAATTGACATTTTTCACTGCTTATAGGAATTGCAAACCATAATTCACATACATCTCTCACACCTCCCTCCAAAAAAAAAAAAAAAAGATATAATTCTGAAAAGATTTGTCAAGTTTGGTCTGTTGTATTGAATATAACTGTATCTAATCCTTATGAGATTGATAGGAACAATTTTTTTCTACATTTTCATTATATAATTATATGATGTTTATATTTCTCCTGGTAACAAAATTGAATATTTGAAAATCGTATGAGATAACTGAAACATCAACAAACCCAAAATGTTAAGAGTGATTATATGATCAGAAATGTAAATTGTGAGAGATATTTCAGATAAAACTCGTTATATAGAAATATTTGAAAATGAAAATTATGAATTTTAAATTGTATATATTTGTAAAAAATATATTTTCAAATTTTATACATATGTGTATTTAATATATATTTTTAGGCATGTTATGCTTCCTAAAGAAATTGCAAAATTAGTACCTAAAACACATTTGATGTCTGAAGCAGAGTGGCGAGGTATTGGTGTACAACAGAGCCAAGGTTGGGTGCATTATATGATACATGAACCAGGTACGAATTGAATAATAATTTTACATTTAAAATTATCAATTATATTTTCAAAAATAGCTCAAAAGCAAATATTTGACTTCAGTTTACAACTATATAAATTGGACTACTTCTATTAATAAATGTTGAATGTGTAGAAAATTTTAAACCTTATTTATTTTCTAAATACAAATAACTGTTAGTAATAACATATAAAGGTAGCACAAGTTAGTAAATTACACGTTTCAAATGATATTATTCTCTGCTCTTCTTCAAGTATTGCTAGCATAGGAATTGAACTTACATCTTTAAATTCTTGAATATTGAATTTTGGTTGATTAGATCATTGCCTTAAAATTCAATTTTCAAGAATTTGAAAACATAAGTTTGCTAGCATTGTCACTGCTCAGGCCAACAATACCTGAAGAAGAATGGAGAATAATACCACTCAAATCATTATGTAATCTACTACTTGTGTGTTATTACCAATGGTTCTTTGTATTTGGAAAGTTTAAAATTTTCTAGACATTCAACATTTAATGATAGATGATGGAAAGTCCAACATAATATCACATCTAAAATCCTATCATCACAAAACCTTCAAGAAAATACTAACCTATATATTGTTTTCTTGCTATGAGGACTCACCAAATGGTTAACATTGGAAACTTTCCGGCTAAACTCTAAATTACTATATCTCAAAGCATAATCAAATTATCAAAACAAAATTTATTAAAGCAACACTTTAACTAGCTCAGAATGCATTTCTAACAGCTCATTATTTACTATTTTTTTTTAAAAAAAAGGTTCAATTAAAAATACTAACAAAAATTATGAAACTTTGCATGAAACATTTAGCAAAATACACTGTTGGTTTAATATTGAGGATGTATCCCGAAAGATATACTCTCAATGGCATAAGAATATTATCCCTACCTAATTTATAGAAAACTATTTTGTAATTTTCCCATGGCTCACAACACACATAAAATAAATTCTAATTAAATAATATATAAAATTTATTATGAAACAATAAAGCAATTATTATTCTTTCATAAAAAATAATATTTAAATTTAACTATTCCTATCCATTATCATTTTATCTAACTTATAATTATTCAACATCTCACATTCATCTAATAATTACAATAAACAAATTAATACAATATAGCTAAATATAC
Organism: Epiperipatus broadwayi; assembly: GCA_028023455.1. NCBI lineage: Eukaryota > Metazoa > Onychophora > Udeonychophora > Euonychophora > Peripatidae > Epiperipatus > Epiperipatus broadwayi. The sequence goes on along the minus strand of JAQFVV010006223.1, from coordinate 5,977,278 downwards.
TGACGGATTTTACATATATTCAACTACTCTTTCCAAACAATAAAGAACTAGAATATTTTCAAGATTCTTAAAGTAATACATTTACTTAATTATTATTCCTCAGTAAACATAAATAAGATTATAAATTATTATAAAAAAACATATAGAATATTTTTAATAAGTTCTGAAATATCTTTTATCATATTATGCTATAAAATCTTATTCCTTATGTGGTATTTACAGAAACATACTCTTAATATAATTGCAATATTAGATAATTTTTAAAATTGGCGTTATATAATCTTCATAATTAATAAAAATAAGATCTACACTAATAATGATAATTATAATCTTGTTAACCATGTGCAGTAATATAATGATACAATAATTTTTATAACTCATGTGTGGATACGAAGATTCAACAACACTGACACATCAAACAAAGAAACTCTTAAGACAATATGAATTCCAAAAGTATCAACAATTTTATTATTTAACAACATACTTAAATTTACGAAAATATAAATTTATAAAATTTAAATACACCTGGATCTCTTTTTACGCGGACTTATTTAACACGATTTTGAAGTTGCGCGATTCGAGTTTCACCGGAAGTCGATCTCCGATATTGCGCTATTACTTTAAATAATAAATTTCGCGCACTTACGTTATATTGAAAGTAATAGCACATTATTGGAATTCGACTTTCAACTTAGTAATTTCAATAATTTCAGTGCTTTATAATAGTAAGATTTTATGCAATAATGAAATTAAAATCATGATTTCCACATTTTATGTATACACACATAAGTTATACTATGAAAATAACAGAATATTAAATGGCCTTCACTCTGACTATTTGCTGTATAAAATTATATAAGATATAGTACATTGTAATAGTAATACTTGCAATAGCGATATTCCATCATCACAATCATACTTAAATATAAAAACAATCACAATAATGAATACAATTTACATTATCATTTATAACTAATAATATATATACTTCATATTTCCGAAAGAAAATTATGATTATAGTAATGCCCATCAATACTATAAATTTAAACTAAGATTAATACTTATTAAAAAATTTAACATATAAAATTAACCTAAGATACTAAGTATTTCATTTATATACCAACAAAGTATTTTTCTTTATCTTCCAAGTATATTTTAACATTCTAATATAAAAATAAAGAAAGAAAAAATATGGTTAATGAAATAACTTTCTTTATAATTTTGCAAGTTATTTGCTATAGAATATTTAATAACCCTTTAACTTTAATTTTTGTTAAGTTTACTTTATTTATAAAATAATCAGATTATATTAAATAATTATTTATTTATTTCAATATCTATCACCATAATAACATTCAGATGTTACATTCCAATCATTCTCTCCCTCAAACAAAAATGCATTTAACATTTGAGTTTAATGATCTCCATTTTTCATATATCTAAGAATATCATATCATTCTTTTTTATTTGTGATAAAATTTCTCTCTCCTCTTGTATTCATAAATACTAACAATCTTCTATAGTTCAGCTATTATTCTAGCCAATTTTTAAACTATCATTCACATTGTAATATCCGGTGGTGATCAATAATGATTACAGTGAGGGATATTTAATACAACAATAATTCAAACTAACATGAAATATCAGGGTTGCAGTGCTTAAGGTCACATATTTATCATGTACCTTAAATTCCAGCCATGACTTCTACCTGAGCTCTACTGAACTGTGAAAAGAATGCAACAGACCATATACTAAATAAACAGAATTTTGTTCACTGTATTTAATTCATGACAATATAATTCAAATGTAATATTTCTCCTCAATATCCCTATTACCCAAGATTTTGTTTTACAACTAATTTTCCAGATAACTATCCTTCATCTTCCAGATTCTGAATATTTCTCTTGACATTTTAAAGAAATTTTAACTACTTTACTTAAAATATTCTCCAAACTACATTCCAAAATAAATATCTAATATTAAAATCAAGAAGGTTCCGAAACATTGTATACACAAATGATTTCATAAAATCCATCTTTATCACACATTCATTCAATTATATTAAATAATTCAGAGATCAGCGTTTTCATTTATTGTAGCTAAACAGATATTATCTAGAATAATATCTTGATAACTCGTAATTATATTTTAAAGATATGCATACTTTAACATTTATAAATTATCTAAATAACTTTAGATACACGCACAGTATATTTTATACCTTCATATTATGTTCCGAAAACAACATATAATTATATAAATATGATACCACCTGGTTTCAATTATTAAGCAATATGATAAGCAAATAAACATACATTAAAATGCATAATGATTTACCTTTAATTTTAACAATTATTGGAATTAAACATGACAATGCCATTCTTTTTACAGTCGTCCAAACATATAACAAGTTATCAGCATATTTTCTTTTATAGTTACCTTTCAGAAAAATTACATTTTTCTGATACCTATTATTTTTCTTTATTTCAAAATAAATTATTTAAATCTTAAAGTATTAAACTTATTTCTAAAAACATTAATTTACATATTATTTCTCAAAATAATATTAAAAAAATAGAAAATAATAAAATTTAAAGCTACTCCAGCTCCATCGATAAAAAGGGAGAACTTGTTGCTATTGACTATGAAAAAACTTTTACCGCAAATTTTTTTTTTCTCTCCTCTGTCTGCTGCACAAACTCCATAATACACTAAAGTTAATCTTTAAAAATCCCTTCAAAATTTTGTCCATTTATACTTGATAAAAAGTTTGTCGAAGCATATTTCATTATATTTCAAGGTGAACAGATATTTCAGAGGAAAATATCCATTAAAATAAATAATTATATTAGGTAATAATTTTTTCTGTTCAAACAATTTCTCCATGCTCGTCTAGACTTTAGCAGAAAATATGACAAGATTAATATCTCTTCCCGAAACATTTGTATATTTTATAAAATAATATCACAATTATTTTGTTCATTTTTATTAAACGACTTTCAATTAAATTCCTTTTCACATATATTCATAAATTTATAATATACTAGTTTTTTTTTAATTTCAAGTTTTTTTTTTTCCTTTTAGATGTTTACACATTCATTAATGAATTTCTTGCAATATTTTATAACTCTTCACTCAGGTAATATTCTATAAAAGACATAAAGATAATTTTAAGATAATGTTAAAATTTGTTCTCTCTTTGAACAGGTAAATCTTTTTTTTTTTAATGTAAAATTAAAAAAAAAAAAACATTTTCTCTTCATCTTGTCATGCACAATTTTAAATATATATAATGTTCATTCTGGCTGTTTTCTCTTAAACAAATTAGTAGTAAAAACTTTCTTACAGATGCATTTGTAGAGCATAAGGAAAAATGCACAAGTTCATTTTCACACATCCATTTCCTTGCAAAATATATAATTCTTTTCCTTTTCTTCCTTCTAAATGGAAAATAACTTTTAATATAGCTTACAATAATTATTCTCAAAATAATAGTGACATATAAATATCACAAAAGTTTATATTTATAAGATTTTATTGTTAATACTAAATAAAACCAAAGACCAACTCTTCTCATCTTATTCACACAGATAAAATTAAGTAGAAATATCTTAGACTCCTACATAGATTATGGTTCCAATCTTTACACTTTCTTCCTTGCATTTGTATGATGGTTAGATAACTCATCGGTCTCCATAAATTATCACGGTTTCGTTGAGTTTCGACATGAATTTTCACTGACAGGGAATTAACTAGTTTACCCAACCATGGGATACATTAGATTAAATTATTTTAAAATTATACTTTTAACTTTACTAATAAAATAAAAAAGACATTTTGTAAAAAATTAAAACTTTACTTAGCTAATTCGATTAAAAAAATATAGGTTTAGATTTAAAATAGATTTTAGACTTAGACTGACTAGATATCTGTATCGATAACTCTTATCTAGTGATTTCATTGGCTAATCACAGTTACTCCTAGTCACTAAGTTACATTCAGACTATATCATTACAATTTATTTTCTAGAATAATCTAAATTAATTATATTTTATATTTATTACTTTTATTTAATATTTTATAAAATAACATGTAAACACTAGAAATTTTACTAATAACTTTTAATAATAACTTTAGAAGATAAAATGATTTAAATGTTGTAATAAAATATATTATTATACTTTTAAAATAAAATTTATATTTGCAACATTTAATGTATCAATTTTGTTTTTTTTTTTACTAACAAGGAACTAAAATTAATATTTCTGACTAAAACATGTAAGCTAAAGGACTAAGACTCATACTTTAAAGACATATGACACTATTTTAGAACATTTTTGAATAGCTTAAATAATGATTATTTAAGATAATAACTGAATAAAATTATTTGCACATTAGAAAAAGTATAGTTAAACTACTGTTTTAACATTATATTTTTATAAAATTTAACAGACATTAAATAATTATATATTTCAAATAATCAAATATATTACTTTTATCCCTAAAATTATATTAATACAACTTTAAAATACTTTGAGTAGATGTATTAACCCTTTATTTAACAGGTTTAAGATTATTTTACACATAATATGAATACAAATTATTATTGACTAATGTAAATTTAATTTTTTTTCAAACTTGCTATTTTAAAACCTTCTACAAATGATTGTGGCAAATAGCATGGTCACAATATATTGTCAAATTTTTGGGTGTATCTTTTATCTTAGCTCAATCCTATCGCAACTATTCATCCAGATGTCAGGCCAACCTATTATGGATGTTTTTTGAAATATCATTTCACTTTTTCAAGAGAGCAAGACGTACATACCACATTCTTTAATATCATATATATATATTATTTGCTTTAGATTTATTTTAAACTTCTTTTCCGCCACACATTCTTTAAACATATAACCAAAGGCATATGAAAAAGATAAATGATTTTCAAGATACATATTTTATGCTAAACCAGCATTCAATCATTAACCTAGATCACAATATACATGCTGGTCTTTTTTTTTCTTCTGAAAATGGAAATTTTCATTCACCTAACATAATCTATGACCAAGCCTTTCTTACATTACATTTATGAGTTTCTTTTCCAACAATATAAATATTAATTATTAATAATTTGTTTTCAAGGATTTAGTTTTAATAATATTTATAAAGATAGAAAAAGAAAGTATGATAAATTAGCCACATTCATATAAAAATTGAATGCATCAGTCATAAATTGTATGTATAATTATTTGACTCATTTTTTTTACATGCTAATATTAAAAAATATAAAAATGATAAAACAAATATATATTTATGTAATTAAAAGTAGTTTTATATTAAAATAATATTTTAATTCGCAATGGCTACAACCATGATTTTGTAATGTAAATGCAAGAGATATCCCATGCTATTTCTCAGGAAAATATTTTCTTTATATAATTATTCCAAATTTGTTTTTTGTTTTTTTATTATAAGCATTATAATAAATATTAAAATATTTCTATAAAAACATTTAAAAAAAATATAGCCATAAAATCACAAAAATGGAGAAATAAAACTTTTGTTTAGAATGCCTTTAACTAGAATTATTTGTTTTTTTCTTACAATCACTTATAATGAAATAAATTTGTTTTTATTATTGTAAGTATTAGTTACATTATTTATTATAATATTTGTTTGAATAATAGAAAAAAAAAGTGAATATTTAAAAAAGAAAAAATATATATTTTCGTTTAGACTACAAGCAGTATGAGGTTCTGCTAAATTTGAAAGGGAGTATAAAGCTTGCACTACACAGGTTAAATTCAAGCCCGTTTAAGGATCGTAAAGTGAGATGGACACTTATTCAGTTTAAAAAATATGAAATTAAGGGATTTGGAAATTTTTACTGGTCTTAATATGATATAAAAATACAATATTCAAAACTGATAACTCAAAAACTAAATCATAGCGCCATATTTGATATCTCGTTAGAAAGTATAGGAAATTATTTGAGTTTATTTAATGTGTGTGTGATGTCATGATTTTTTCCCTAGATTTCTGCAAAAATGGTAAATTTCTATACCACATGAAGAAACATTTGAAATAAGCATTAAAATAAAAGATAGAAAATTTTACTTTGGACTAAAATCATTGTTTGATTTTTTAAATGCTTAATTTATACTACAAACATTTTCCTAATTTGGGATATGGGTTTAAACAAATCCTGGAACCACTGTTTAATTGCATCAGATTTAATTCAATATCATCCATAATAAATATTTTTAATATAGATCGATTTGGCCAATCCCAGAATTTTCTGTAAATTGTTTATCTTATTATCATGATCATTGTTGTCATAAGAGATCATATACACAAAAAATAACATTTTGAGAGTTGTTGTTTTTTTCTAAAAATAAGTAAATAAATAATTGAATTTTTAAATATTTGTTCACAATTATCATTTTCTATATGCCAAATCTATGTAGGACTATTTCCTTTTCCAGTAGTTTTATTAATTTTTAATGATTTTAGGATTTTCATGCTTATATGAATTTAAAAGATATGGAATATTGGTATGCATCTCATTATATTAAAAGTGTACTAGTTGTTAATATTTAATCTTGAATAGTGTATTGAATTTGATAATATAACAAGTTGACAATTCAGAGCAAAATCCCCCATTCCTTTACTTAAATTAAATATGGAACTTTACATTAACAGCAAGTCAATTGATATCATTATTTCCGGTAATCATCAATGTGAACTTGAACAATTAATGGATGACATAATGGCAAACTGATAAGTGATATAAAATGGATTGCTTTTGTTATTGTTGATTATAACTTAAAACTAATAAAGTGATGTTTTACTTTGATATAGAGTTATGGTATTGTTTATTAAAATATGTACAACTTTTAATTGATGTAATATAACTAATCTGTGAAGTTATAAATATTAATATTTTGTGTTTATATTTTTATACTTAGAAGTAATGTGTGCCTGTTTTAAAGAAAAGATAATTCATAGTACTGTAGTTACTCATTAACTTATTTTTGGAATTAGATGAAATAATTTTGTATTTATTATGAAAAACAAATAAAGCAGAAATCAATTCTTTGGCCAAAAAAAATGGATTTCACTTGAATCTTTTAATATTTATGTGTAAATGTACTTTAAAAGTTATATAAATACAGTGTTGATCAGTAAATTATGTGTATGTGTGTGTATATAATATTAAAGATTACAAATTTATTGAATCTTTTTCTCTGTAATTTCAGAACCACATATTCTTTTATTCCGAAGACCAATTACAACACCACCTACAGAAAATCAACAGTGATTGCTTAATTAAGAAAAAGACTTTGTATATATTGTATATTTTTAACAAGTTCTGCAAAGATTAGATATTTTCTAGATCATCAGAAGTTTAGTTATTTCTTTCTTCATGTCCCAGATGTAACACAATAATTGATTGCTAATGTTTTCTTTCTTCTTTATGGAAGTTATATTATTGTGTAAATTATTATTTTTATTTATCTTTCCTAGTCATTAATTATATGTATGTATATATTTATATATGTTTATATGATATATACATATTATATTTATCTAAAGCTTCAAATAGTATAGATTGTTTTTGGATTTACTTGAAGCAAATTTATTTTACATTGTAATTTACAAGATAATGCTATTTTTTTTTTTTTTTATATTTTGTGTAAAAAAAAAAAAAACTAAAAACATTGCTTATGTATTTTTTTTTTTTTTTTTGCAAGGTTATGATGGAAATGAAATTCTTGTGTTTTTGTTATTGATATAATTTGTAAATATATATTTGAAATCAATGTTTGTTGTCATTTTTATTAGATTAGCAACCAAGATGTATATCAAAAGTATATTTTTATAAAAAAATTAATAGTAAAATAAATTTTTCTAATTCCAAATATTGTTTCAAATAATATATGTATATCTTTAAAGTTCTCTGTTTTTCAATAAAATAAAATGTTCTAAAATTTTTAAAAAATACATACATAAGTAAACAGTTTATCTGAGGGGTGAACTTGGTTGCTTTTTCATCAACTTAATTTGCTACAGGTGTGGAAATGTTACCCAGTCACTGAAATTTTATGAATTATTTTCATTTTATGTTTTAATAGATATATTTTATAAGTACTTATTGTTGATCATTATAAAATAAATAGATCTGAAAAGAAAATACTATCAAAAATAAAATTAGAACCATTTAAACATTTGTCTTTAATGTGAAAAAGTCTAATCATATAACACATATTGAAGTTGATAGAAATATTAGGAGTACTGAATTCAGCTGTTATTAGCTACTTTAAGTTTATTATTAAGAGATTTTTTTTTTTTTTTAATGTCAGAAGTGTTTATAAGACTTTATAAACTAGCTTGTGTGGTGCTATTTGAGACTGCTTTGTATATCAACATCCACACTAGGTACCCAGATCCAATATAAATTTAATGTTGCTATTACAGCATAATTTTATTGCTATATATTATTTTATAATGAGGTGGTTAACTGAGTCATGCTATGCTAAAAAACTGATTAGTTCTCAACATGAAATGTTAGAATAAAATATGATAATGATATTAGCTATAATCAACAACGATAATATTTAGTTTTATTGCTTGATTATAGTAACCTATTGCAAAGGCATTTCAGTGTGTCTTTAGCATAGAACTTTTATTACATAAGTTTAAAAACATGAATTTCAATACAAGGTTATTTAAATTATATATATATAAAATAAGAAGCATGTAAAAATTTATAATCTATCAAATTACATTATTGTGCTGATTAATTAAAAAAAAATCTCCATATTATTAATAAAATATTCTTTATAATAAATGAAATTATCACAAAGCTAAAACAACTTATGATAGATTCTATAAAAAATTGAAATAATTATGTCTTCATGATATGTCTTAGTTGTTTTTTTAAATTGGTTTTTATGAAGCAGCTAAGCAATAATTAAATTAATATTTTGTCTTTTATTGTATATGAATTTGTATTTTTCAAAATCTTTTTAGAATAATGTTTTCAAGTGGGGGGGGGGATTCTTTGGCAAGATGGATAGATTGTTAATATATTTTTGTTAAATTAGCAAACATAAAGATGACTGTCCTGTCAAATGTTCATTTCACAACTCTTGTGTTTTGTACCCAAAGAAAACAAATTTATAATTACATAATATTTTAATAAATGAGTAGTCACATTTACTATTATGAAGATATTTATTACAATTTTTTTTATCATTTATCATTTTTTTATTCTCTATAGTTTAAACAACTTTATTGTGATAAATGGTGATGACCTTTACAAATAAAGTAAAAATTGCACGCTTTAATCAAATATAATACAGTATAAAATAAATGGACCTTAGATCTGCATTAGTATAAAGTTGAAATGAGATATTTTAGAATTCAATTCTTGATAATTTAGGAATTTTGTGTGCGTGGAAATAAAACATGACATTTTACTGTAGTAAAATCTTAATTAATATGGCTTGATAAAATTATAATGTAATATAATAAATCAATTTTTCCAAAAAGCTTTGAAAATTCATACTAATATTTTTCAAATTACTCGTTTACTGCTAGTGAAACTATAAGAGAAGTGTGAAGATAGAGTTATATTCACATATGTTTGTAATACTGTGTTAAAATCAAAATACTTAAAATTTCAGTAATGGTAATGTAATATCCGGTACTAGTCGGATATATAAGGGCCGGAGTCGGTAGCTTCGACTGGCCAAAATGATTGAGGTTCGGGTGGGAGTTATTGCACTCAAAAGCTAAAAGTATTTATATAATGAAATACACGAACATGGTAGTTGGAGTTAATAGGTTTATATATATATATACATACACGAGGATCAGTACATGAATACAAAATTATTACATAAATAAAACCGACTAATACATTATTATACAATTCTATATTTTAAAGCCCGTAGGTTTACAGTAAATAATATCAAGATTTATATGACCTGTAATTGTCCCTAGGTCTGCCTTGGTACGTTCGGAGGTAGACCTCTCCACAAGACTAGCTGAAAGTGAAGTAGCGATTTTAGAGCACTCAGGAAAATGCATCCATCCTTCAAACTTCACCTCGCAAGTCTGACCTTATTTGTTCCTGCCGGCTTGGATGTAACACAGTCTATTCCCATTAGTCATTCTATGGCACGAGGTTCAAAGTGGTCGGTTTGGTTATCTCTGACCAATCAGTTACATATTCCACTATTTCGATATTAACTAATGATTACTAATTATTTGTAATCTACTTAATCTTTACTTCCTTTAATCAGCGGCCATTGTTATCATTTGACTATCTTAATCGTTAATGTGAATGCTTTTAGCATACATGCATATACTTGAATATTTTGTAATAGCTACATTATCATTATTGCATGTATCTGTGAATACCCACACATACATAGCAAGTAAATAATTTTTCCAAATTTGCATAAATAAATATTTTGTTAGGTTGTAGCATTTGAAAGTTTGTTGTACAAGCTTATGAACCTTTTTTTTTAAAAAAAAAAAAGTGGATGTATTTTAATTGTGTAAAAATGATTTTTGCAGAAAAACAACAGAATGTTTATGGGGGGGGGGGGTTAAACTGGAAACAAAGTGATGTAATAAAAAAAAATTTTATTGTAATTATTAATTTTTTTAAGTAATGGCTATTGTTAAGTTAAATAGTATTTAGATATAGATAGATAAAATGTAAACAGTATTTTTATAATAAAAATATTAACATTATTTTTTAAAAAAAAATCATTACATTGCTATATTTCCATTAGAAATTTGTTATACAAATTATTACAAAATAATTTTAAAAATGTTGATTATTACCAATATAAAAGAAGGTCATATTTAGAAATAGCATATTCAAAGTTAATAATTGCATAACAAACTATAGATCTAAATTTTATTACAGTTTAAAATTAATAAAAATGAATTTCAATATACACACTGAAATGGTCAGGTACTTAATCATTTCATGAACATCAACTCAAAATAATAAAATAATTTCAATAGTTAAAAAGGTATTAATACTTAAAATTAGGGAAAAGTACAATTGGGAAAATCAAGTTAAGAGGGATGTTCTATGTGCATTAAAGTTTAAATAATTCAGGTAAAATCAAATACTATAAATATTACTAAGATATTAAACAAATTACACATGTTAATAATGAGATATTGTTTTATATAGCACTATGTTTTTTATGTAATAGTAATATTAGCGATTAAGTCAATGAGTATTCATTTATAATTTATCTTTAAAGCGCATGTGCATTGGCTTAATCGCTAATATTACTATAACATGTTAACAATGAAAATGTTACATTAGCAAGCAAATATACGCATAAATGTATTTTGTATTTAGATGCAGGTCAACCAATAGTTAAAGTGAATCTTATTTTAAATGTTTCAAACAATGTAAAGAAAAAAAATGTAATTTTTTTTAAAGATGAATCATATAAAAAGTTTGGACATTTATGTTTAAAAGAATGCCAGTCTCACATATTTCCATGAGAAATTTCAGATGTCTAAGAAATAATCAAAATTTTTATTCTTAATTAGTATTTATCCAAATCGTATAAAATTTCTTTATTAAGTGGATATTAGCCATTACCAAACATGAGTTATCAATATAACTGAAAAGTAAAAATTATAGTGCTGATATGTTCATCTTTTTTTTTTCCTCTGTAATCTGCTTCATTAATAATTACATCTACATAAATGAAATAAGAAATCAATTCTATATATTGCTTTTAAAAGTCGCCTGAAAAATCCATTAATAAGTTCTATATAGAGAAGTCTATAAATCAGGAGTTGGCAACTTTTTAGTAGTATCATGCCGAGCCTATGTTACAATGCCATTTTGCATGCTGACATGATTCTATCAATTGTATATAGTATCAAAATTGGTCCAGTTATAATGGGCTTCAAAATTATATACTTTTGAAACCCATTATAACTGGTCATATCATTAGATATTCAATATTTTAAAATTCATAGTATCATACATAAAAAAGTATGTCTTATTAAATTATATTGCATTCGAAAGACATGCTTAAAATTTCCTTTGGCATGGAGAAAATTCATCCTGTTGGTATTTTAAAAAATGTGTATTTATCAAATTGCCGATAAATGTACAGTGATTCAGAATAGGCAAAGTGCATTTAGCTTTCAATGGTTTAATTTAAAAAGCTGATTAATGAAGTCTAACAAAATAAAAAGTATTTTTCTAGCATTCATAAAAAATGTTTCAAAGAAATTTTTTTTTTTCATATGTCGTAACATGGTCCGGGAGGCGAACCCACCACTGTCTACAAACAACTACTTGCTTGTAAGGCGGCTGCGATGACCTCTCGGCTAACAACGCTTGACAAGAAATTCATTTTTGTGATATAAAAAATCAATATTGGAAGTTTTTCATATATTCTTTTTAGAGTTTGGAATTTGTTTAATTACACAATAGATATCTAAAAGAAAAAAAGATTTTTAACTTCTTTGAGATCAGAATGATATGAAGTCTTATATGAGACCTTGTTCAGGCATTAACCAAACTATCATTAATTATAAACTTTTTTCAAGTAAACACACCAAAATAAATGTATTATGATATAATTACACATAGAAGCTTTTCAAATGAATTAATCGATATAATATTGTCTAAATATAAATTTACTCTAAACACACAGTTGTATATAAAAGTATCAAAGGTCTTAATTGATCCATCAAAAAAAATAAATAATAATCCAGCCAAAATTAATTGAAAATGGCAAAGATCGAATATATATGTTTACAGTATTGTACAAAATAATTAGTAAATTAAACTGAATCATGGTTTCCATTTACATATGAGTCACATATGCAAAAAGGTGATGGTGCATATGTGAGTGCTGTATTTAAATATAATTTTTATTTCAATTCAGTCGGAGTGCAATTGATAATCGTTCCATGTGCCATGCTTGGCACGTGTCTTAGGTTGCCAACCCCTGCTGTAATATTTAATTCATTTTTAAAAAACTACTAAAATTTTTATTAGCGAAGAAAACATTTAATTATATATCACATGATTATACATATTTCAAATACAAAAAGATCTGTTGGGAGTATGATTTCAATATTGTTAATATTATTCTGCTCATGTAATAAATTAATCTTGGCTTAAATAAAGTGAACATTTCAAAATGTTTTAAAAGGTTAAATATATTTTCATTTGTCAAAATGTATGGATCATATAATATAATTTTAGTTAAAAATGTAATATGGTACTATTTTAATACATGACAAAATGAGTTTAGAATTTTAAAAACTGCAAGGGCTTTAATGAAAAATATTTGATTTATTAAATAGATTTGCCTCACAAATAATTTGAGAAATGATAGAATAAAAGACTTTTAATACATTATATATTTTTAATTAACATTTATTTAATGTTAATGCATGGATAAGTATGTAAATATACATGTATGGGTTGTGCTGAAGGATTTGATAAATTAAATAGCTTTGGGAATGAATACTAATATTTATATATGTAATAATTATTAAAAAATTATTAATCTTAAAACATTTAAAATCCATGAAACTGTTTATGAACTACTTAAATATAATATAGTTAAAGAGAACATAGTGAGAATTTTAATTAATGTTTGAGAATGATGAAATAATTTTTACGTTTATTGTTAATATTGTATGTGATTGATGTTTAACAGGAATTGAATAGAATGATTTAAGAGATGAAATACAGAGTTGCATATATGTTTAATTAAAGTTTATTCATTAGTGCATGAAGGATTTGAATAATTAAATAATTCTGGGAAGGAATATTAGTATTATTTTGAGTAAACTAATTGTAAACTTATTTATTTTAAAAGTTATACCCAAAATCTATGAAACTTTATGATCTATTTAAATGCAATGTAGTTAAAGACAACAGTGAAAATTCTATATTAGTATTATTTTGACGTAAAATAATTGTAAACTTATTAATCTTAAAAGTTATGCCTAAAATCTATGAAACTTTATGATCTACTTAAATGCAATGTAGTTAAAGACAACAGTGAAAATTCTAATTCATGTTTGAGACTAACGAAAATTTGTGCTTTTATTGTTAATATTATATGCAATTGATGTATAACAGGAACTGAATACAGCAGAGTGATTTAAGGGATGAAATATAGAGTTTCATATATGTTTATATTATAGAATGTTGATTATAATTTAAAACTACCAATTGAAACTATCAAATATTTTTTGTCAGCTATATTATTTTATATGATTTGAAATTATTTATACTTTGCCATTGACAGTTAATGTGTATTGTATCATGAGCATTTGGAAAATGATTTTTAAATATGATTACACATTATATATGTAGTAACTGGATCACCATACAACCCCTTTATTACCTCGGTTGTAACAATTTCCTGATGAGCGTGTTGCAGAAAGGAACTATCGGTTGGCATTCCCCAATGCAGATGTTAACCCCGCCTACAACATTTCCTGTTCATAAGAGGATGTAGCACCATAGAGACTGGAAGCATCTAGACATTTCTGTGTTTGGTTTTCCAAACGGCACCACCAGAGTTCCATCTCACTACAACCCGACTTACCTAAGTCTAGTTATGCCTGTTTTATTCTTTATCTACCATTTATGCCATTAATTTTTATGTTCTTTTTTTTTTTCCACCCTTTTTGAATAAATCACATCACTGCATCACATGCACTGTTCACATCACAGAATCATGATTTGCTTATACCTTTTCCATTTCTTTTTTTTTTACTCATTTCTAGCTGTTTTATGCCTATGGATAGGCTAGCTAGATAAAGCCCCATGTCGGGAGCTAAATGTAACCGGACCACCATACAACCCCTTTATTACCTCGGTTGTAACAATTTCCTGATGAGCGTGTTGCAGAAAGGAACTATTGGTTGGCATTCCCCAATGCAGATGTTAACCCCACCTACATTTCCCGCTCATAAGAGGATGAAGCACCATAGACTGGAAGCACCTAGACATTTCTGTGTTTGGTTTTTCAAACAGCGCCACTAGAGTTCCATCTCACTATAACCTGACTTACCAAGGTCTAATTATGCCAGACGTAGCTCAGAAGGCATGAGATTCTCGTGAACAAGTGCAATGAATGATAAGTGATGCAAAAATAATTGAACTGAACAACTGGATAATAAATTAATTTCAAGTAACAATAATTTTATTTAATAACAGGTTTAAATAAATATCCATCAAACAAAATATTTCATTGACAGTCCCTTGTATCTCTTTGGCCTACTTTCAATAACATTTTTGTATGACTTAAAGAATGTAATTTGTTGAGAGTATAATAAACTCCTTCTTTCAATACTTCTTTAACAGTTTACATCTTTAATCATTTAGTTAATTTACAGAGAGGAGCATGATATATTAAGACAACAGAGATAATAATGAAGACAACTGATAGTATTTAATTCAGAGTTCCATTTAATTCAAACTAATATTTCATTTACAGTCTATTGTATATCTTGGTATACATCCAATAATAGTACAATATGAATTAAAGAATGCAAGTTCTTTAACAATTTATCTTTTTAGTTATTTAGTCAATTCACAAAGAGGAGTGCAATATATGGAAACAGATAATAATGAAGACAACTGATAATATTTAATTCAGAGTTCTACTTAATTCTGATTTGTAGTCTTTTAGGTAGTTGTCACATGTAGTGTGGCTTAAATTACTCGTGTATGAAGATATTCTTTACAGACAAGAGCATTTCTATTATTCCAGTTAATTTTAAGTTAGTTAAAGCATAATAAATATATTTCTATTCATGGTTATCCCAATCCAGGTTTGAATCCATACTATAAGCACATTTATCCTAGGTTCATTGGTTATCCATTTCAGGGTTTGAATTGGTTGATATAAGCACATTTATATCCATTGGTCATTCAGGTAACCTATAAGTGTACATATTTCCATCTGTCCAGATATCAATTCATCTTGCAAATGCGTTTATTTGGTATTTCCGATTTCATAAGACATATATATATATATAACATATGCGTCAATAACTCCAGGTATATCATTGTACATTTAACCATGACACATTGTTTTGGTATTCTTATTTCTCATCTTGTATATATAACATGTTTTAATTCTGTGTTTATACTACTTTTTTCAAAGTTTTCAAATAATAAATAAAATCTTTAGTAAAAAAATGATTTTCTTAATCTTTCAACTCATTTAAGCATGTGGTTCATTATACGCATATAATCATTAACTTTTATTGACGTACTAATTCATATTTAAATGTTTGAATTTATTTATAATATAGTATAAATTTACTAAATACATTCATTTTGATATTTTCTAATTTTATCTGGATTATAAACATGTTATTATAATTTAGTTAATTATAGCTATGTGTAATATTCATATATAATCAATATGCATGTAAGCATTTGTAATTTTTATTTAGTTATTCTAATATATAAAATAAATAGTTTGGTCTGCCACAGATGTATGTTTCTAGATATGAGTTGATTAGCAGTTTCATTTATTATTTATCACTAATAAAACTTATTTTCACACAGTTCATAATTATTCATAATTTATTTTAAGAAAGGTGTTTGTTTTGTTTTGTTGTTTTTTTAAACACATATAAGTATTAATATTTTATAAAATGGTTACCTTCATTTTATCCAGTTTGTTCCTTAATATCGATGATACGACTGCATTCAAAAAGGGATCGTATTTCAGCTGAATGGCATTGTCTACTTTCCATGATGTTTATCCAGGCAAATCTTGGAGAACCATGGCTTTTGGATGAAGAGAAGAAGCTGTTACTGCCTAGCCTTCCAATGTTATTATTTCCTTATTAATGTCTTTTTTCATCATTAACAGCGGTTCTTTAACTGCTCTTAAAATCTTTTTTTAAAAAAGATCTCTTTAAAATCTTTTTAAAAATCTTTTAAAAATTTCTTTATAAAATCCTCTTTAAAAATCTATTTTAAAAATCTCTATAAAATTTCTTTGAAGTCTTTTTAAAAATCTTTTTTAGAATTCCTCTCTGAACTTCCAACTCAACTATTTATACTCTGATCTCTAGATTGATTAAGCAGCCTTGCCATATCTGATTTGTTATACAACTCTCATTTAAGCCCGAGTGCTTTTCTCTTCATAAGGATTGGACACTCTACTTTTCATGGGACAGATAAGAAATCATAAGGATAAGTCATGTTTTCCAATTTGATAAGACTGCCTCAAGTGATTATCACACTTTATATGACATCGTTCCAAAAATTAAAAATGTAATATTTTTAATTAATGCCAGCTTTTATTTATATTGTAATTTAAAACTATAAAATCAATAATGATTTTCTTTTAACTATAAACTTTTTGCTTTATTTCTTTTTTAATTTGGTCAAATTATCTTTCTTTTTTCATTGCTGTCAATTTTCATGATTCCTTTGTTTCTTTAAATTTTTAGTTTTCCTTAACCATTATTAAGTCTTTTCTTTTTTAACAACAAATCATGCTAGTCTTTTTAAATGGGGAGGATCTTTTGAATATATATGTGGAACAGTATATCTGTTTCAATATATATATATATATATATATATATATATATATATATATATATATATATAAAAATATATATATATATATATATATAGTGTCATTATAGAATCTAGAACATCTGGAAAATTGAAGTCATACAATATATAAGTGTAATATTTTAGGATGTTCCAAGCTAAGAATGTTGGTGACCACATTTCAAACTGCTTTGAAATCAGTTATGCATAATAGATGGTTCTATATATTCTGAAAATATGTTTTCATTTAATTTGATTATGTAAAAGTTAATTAAAATAGAAATGAAGGATGAAATTTTAATTTCTCTGCTTCTCAAACTACTGCCTTCATAAATACAATCTTAAAATAGAATTTCAACAAGCAAATTTAATATCAAACTCTGTAAATACAATGACATTGCTTAAATTGTAGTTTTTAAAATTGAATATGAATAGTTCCCTTGTTTATGATGACTTTCAAAATTGAAGCAATGCAGGATTAGACTTGACTACTAAAAAATAAAAAAAATATTTTCTAGAAATGCTTTCATTTAGTTTGATGAGTAATGCATCAAAAAATAAAATATTTTTGAATCAAAGTTTTGAATTTTAAATAAAGGTGTGAGATGCCTCTAAATTAGATCAAAAATTAATTAATTTATAGGCACTCCACACAACCAAAATTGTGATTCGAAAAAAAAATTTTTTTTTGTTTTTAATGCATTACTCATCAAATTAAAATAAGTGTTCTTCAGAAAATATTTTTTATATATATTCTCTTTACTTTTCCATGACCAAAACACAAGGTCACTGGTTCCTCTGAAAACAACTTTATTTCTCTTCTTTATTGATGACTCATCATTTTGCCATTTCTTTCAAAATCTTCCAGTTATGCTTTCATATCTCTCCTTACCAACCCTAATAGTCAAGTCTCCCGCAATTATCTATTTCTTTTCTATTTGGTATTTTTCCATTTTCATCTTTTATCTCATTCCCAAGACTATTTGCAAGTGCATATAGTCATATGTTTGCCTTTTTTTTTTAAATATAAAGTCAAATTTTGTTATTATTTTCACTGTTAAATTTCCATCATATTTTTTGTTACATATATTTACTTAATAGTACTGAACTCCTACACTCATTAATCTTTTTTTCATTCTGTTCTATAAATGTAGATAAGCACTGCATCTCCTTTTTCTATCAGCATGAAAATGTCCATATAATATCATTGTAATTCCCTTGTTAAAAATAAAATTCAAAATTTATATATTCCAATATCCAATTATTCATAGTCTATATTCCATAATTATTTCAGTTAAATTCAATCTTTCAAACTTGTATACTTTAAATTTTATTGCAGTATTTTTTTCACACTAATTATAGGCTGCTCGAGCATAGTAATCCAAAAATGGTCACTCTTCTTTAACTTGTCTGGCTTGGGTGACCCATCTAGAAGCCTTTTCTTCCATTAATGCATGTCCAGTGATCTTTACCCAAATATAAGTACCTGTAAGTTAATATATATAACTGCAGTTAAGCTGTCTACTTTATTACTAAATGAAAGTAAACTGACCCATATTTTAAAC
Organism: Epiperipatus broadwayi; assembly: GCA_028023455.1. Taxonomy (NCBI): domain Eukaryota; kingdom Metazoa; phylum Onychophora; class Udeonychophora; order Euonychophora; family Peripatidae; genus Epiperipatus; species Epiperipatus broadwayi. The sequence goes on along the minus strand of JAQFVV010006223.1, from coordinate 5,958,102 downwards.
AAGGAAATAAAAAGGTTTAATCAGTAAATTATTTTGATTTATTGTTTTAATCACTGCTATATACAAATTTTATAACTATATAAAAATATTTATATATATATATATAGCATTTTAAAAATGTAAAATAAATGTACTGTATACAAAAACTGTACATATCTATTCCTGCTATTTTTTGCGATGATTTGTGATTGACTTGTTTTTTTGAATAACTGGGAAAGTATAGATTCAGCAAGACAACTGTATGTAGACGCAAAGTGAAATCTTTATGCAAATTCCAAATTATTTCTTTAAAAGGTAGGAAAATAAATAAATATCTTATTAGAAGAAAATGTGTTTCATCAATGTTTTGGATTTAATTTATATTAATCTTACATATGTTTGTCAAACAATTTTAAAATGAAAGAAATTTTCCCTTTTTGTTTAAAATAAAATTTACAAGTACTTCTTTTATGCCCATTTTTTTTGTTAATTAAATGCAGTTCTATATATATATTTAATTTACAGTATATTTTGTTTAATTATAGTTATATTGCTATAATTTGTCGCATTATTTTCTTGATAGAAATTGACATTTTGTTAAAGATTTATTAAAGTACAAACATACACATTGATTATTGTATTTATTTAAAATTTATTTGCAATAATGAGGAAAAAATATCTGCTAAAATTAAGAAAATGAGCTAAGTATTAAAAGAAATTATTATGAATAATACATCTTAAATTAAAAACAAGTCTCCATTCTAGTGCCATCTATGATAAGCTTGAAGAATCAGTGATTTCTATGTTTAAATCCAGATCATCAATAAAGCATAGGATTCAGAATTTGAAGGAATTTTACATTTAGCAACCATCTTTAATTCCATTTTACTTATCAATCTAAAAACCTAAAATTCAAATCCATCTAAGATTTTAAACCAAAGATAAATTGCTTGAACAGTTAGGTAAATGGATTATTGATAGAACTTTAATAGTTCATAAACAATAGCTAGATAACATATAAAAAATGTATTATTAAGTTTAATTATATTTATATGGAAATAGTTATATATTATAATATCTTTATGGCACAAATAATACTTGCATGCACATTGAATATTAATAAAGACATAATATATAACTATTTCTACATAAATATAATTAAATTTAATAATATATTTTGTGTATGTTTAATAAATTATGTAGCTATTATTTGTGAACTATTAAGTCATATCAATAATCTATTTACAGTGTTTGAATTACGCTTTTTCCTGTTATAATTATGGGAGGGGGGATATCAAGTTTTTATAAAATTCAGTCTATTACCAAATGGATAGAAAAAAAAACAACTTAAAAATTATATCAAATATAATGCATGCATATTATAAATTAATTGTTAATTACAATGTGTTATTAGTAATTAATAAATATTTAAATTTTTATATTTAACAAAATATAAACATGGCAGTTTATTTATAAAATTGAGTTATTTTGAAATATGATTTTTTTCTACGTACAGGCTTTTTCATACCTGCACTTCTATGGGTAATATATAGGGGGTTTGAATGCAGACTTTCACCTGACCCTCAACCATCCATGAAATACCATGGATGGTTGAGCGTCATGTGAATGTCTGAGTTCAAAATGTCTATAATTTATTAATCTGGGTTTTAAATAGCTTAATTCATTTTCAGTATTTTTCTATTATTTTTAGTAACTTGTGACTTATTCTGAATCTTTATGATATATATATAGAATTTTTTATTCTTAATATTTCTTATTATTTATGTTTTTATTTATAATTATCATGAAAAAAAAAAACTGCAAGAATAGAAACATCTTACTTTTATAAGTGATGCAGATTGATAATCTCTACAATTTAAAAAAGATCACATTTATTGTAGTGTATATATATATTTAAATAATAAATTAAACTTATAACAAAATAGTATTCATTACTATATCAATAAATAGAAGTCATGGAAAGTTTGATTCAATTCTAATGCAAATATTGAATAATTTTCACTAATTTGAATGCACTAAATTAAATTTTATAAGAATTTGTAAAAATATTTTTATATGTACTGTTAATTTATTTTGTATGATCATAAGACTAAAAATAATGGTACTTATATATTATACCTGCTGTGAGTTTTTAATATGGCATTCTGCTATAGCAAATACCCAACACCCCTTCACTGGAAAAAAAAATTGCATTCTACCAATGCAAACACAGGCAGCAATTACCAAAATTTTACTTAAAAGTGGAACAATATTATGTATATTAACTCTGCCAGGAAATTACAGAATAAAATGTCACAGCGGGTCTAATATACAAGTATTGAAATAATTGTACATACGATAAATTGAATTTTTAAGAGTTTAAGTGCTCGGCTTTGATTACTAAGTTTGATTGTGGTATCGCCATTAAGATAATAAAAAATCTTAACATTATTCTTATAATTTCTTGATGATAAAAAAAATTTGCTAATTGAAAACACAAGATAATAGTTCTCATATACAAATTAGCTTCCTTATAATAAATGCTTTATTTTCTATTGTTATTTCAAGAATATTACAATTATTTGTGATTTTGTCAGCAAAAATTATTCCTATTTTAATTATTATATAAATGTGTATGTATGTTAAGCTTTTTTATGAAGATAGATAGAGTAACTAAACACATACAAAGCATTATAACTGATGTGCAGTAAAAACTTTATCACTGATAGTAGTTTGCTATTGTCTCTTAACAAAATTTGTTTTAGCATCTCAATTTTAGAGCTGCGTTGTAAATATTAATTAGTGCATACACCATTAACTTATAATATCAACAACTACATGTTGCTATTTCCAGTCTCTCCTCTATTTTGAAAATATTTTTATGTTAATATTTTTTCATATCTCAGTTGAAGTTTTTAAGTTATAGTGTTTTTGTAAAAAAAAAAAAAAAAAAGTTATTTAAATTTATTAATAAAATTTCTTAAATTTCTTTTAATGTCTTGCATTGTTAATGAATGTTTAGTTATTTTATTTACCAATTTATTTATTTTTTTATAACTTTTCAATTTATTCTTAGTGGTTGTAAAAAGTATTAGAATATTAGAAGATCTAATTTGCATCGTTCTCTAATTAGTACTTCAAATATATGGAAAAAATGAAGTAATTTTAATGCAAACTTTTGTCAATAATCATACATGAAAATATTAGATGATCATATTACCACCAGTAATGATACTCAAAATATTTATTAATGCAAGCACCAGAAATTATACAAGTCTTTAAAATTTTAATTAATGGAAAATTTAAATGTAAAATTGTGATATGAAAAAAATGGCTTGTCATTTTCTGAAAATTTGTAATGTAGCATCAGTGGCCACATTAACAAATGCTAAATAAAAAATGTTATTAAATGGAATATTTTTTTATTCAAATACAATATATGTAATCATTAATTTCAATTACATATGACAATGAAATCTTTTTTCTTTTAAAATAAACTTTATTAATAGCAAATTATCTACAAGTATTAACATATATACAGAAGAAACAAATTTACATGGCATATGATACATAGCTTATAAAACTGTAATCATTAAGTGTTTGAGGGCAGATAAAAATGATTCAGTTTTATATAGATGAATATATAATTTACATGCTTTATATCATTAAGAAAAAATATTGTTCTTCTAAATTTTGCTCATAGTACTTCTGGATAAGTATTTTAAAGAATATAAATATATATTACATCATTGTCTTTTTTTTAAGAACATTGTATTTTTTATTGTCAAATATTACAGAGCACTGATCAAGCCACATAGTTCTAAGACTATGAATAATTAATATGACACTATAAGAACGAAAAATTTTAATATTTTTCTTAAGTAATTGTTTAAGATCAATGATTTGCTTGTGAAATACAAAGTCCCATAAAAATGAAAAATATGAACAGGTTTGAAAAATGAATATGACTTCTTCTGAATGATTAATATTATGTAAGACACATGTGGGATCCCAATTTAATTGAAAATGGTTAATGAAGAAGAATTTTGGTAGGAATTGTGCCAAGTAATAAGTTAAACAAAAATTTCAACCGTAATTGAGGAACATGAATATTTTGGAATCTGGTTAAAGTTTTAGCAATTTGGGAGGGTTGACCAAGATATATATATATATATTTTCAAATCTTTAAATGAAGCACCAATTAAAGATTTAATATAATTGTCCAACAGATCTGCATGATCGATAGCATGATTAGTGAAAAAGGAATAACTTGCATGTGAAAGTGGAGCAAGTAATACTGTAGATGGAGGAATGGCTTTCAGGATTGGACTAAGGTTGTGATGTATATTTTAGCTTTGATATAGGAGACAAATGATTGAAGACATTAGATTAAGACCATCTTTACGAATAGAAAAACAATCACTTATAATTGATAGATATGATTTTATTACAGATATGAGATCTTAAATGCAGTATTTATTCATAGTGTGCAATATATATATATATATATTGTACCTAACTGAAGTTTCACTTAGTTCCAGAAGGAGCCAAAGGTTATCTTAGCTTAACCTTTTGTTTTGAAATTGTCTGATTTTTAAAAAAAATAATAATGATAAAAATGAAAATCAAATTAGTTAATGACTAAAATAGGATAATCTTGTATTGATTGTAATCATTATTGTATTATGGAATTATGTCTAAATATTTAAAAATATATATATATGAGTTAGGTTGGTAAGAGATGCTAAATAATAATTTGAATTCTAAAAAAAGAAAAGATATCAGAAATAGTTGTCAATTTGTAAGTAATATTAAATGTATTCTAAAATAACTATCGTATAATCTATTCTAATGTTTAAAGAATAATAATAAGATATTATAATTAAGTCGGAATAATTAAGTAATAAATTTTTTTTAAAAAAATATATAAGTTTTTATTAAAAAATAAGAATATTTGTTATTAGTTTTGTAGTTTAACATTCAGTCATAAAAAATTATTTAGATTAAATATTCATTAACATTCTATTGTTGTAGTTTTAAAAATAACTTTTAAACAATTAACTTGCATTCCTATGTGAGAATGTGCATGCATTGACATGGAAACATAAAAAAAGGTAATTTAATTCCAATATTGTTTAAAATAAATAAATAAAACAAATGTGTGGATAAAATTATTTCAATGAAATATTTATGGGTTTAATAAAGAGTATAACTTTAAATTTTATATTTATTACTATGGGTTGGATAAAATATCATTTAAAAAAAAATTATTGCACAATATTTGTTAATAATAAAATTTTGATTTTCCAGCTGAAGGTCACGTGGTATGGGAAGATTATATTGATTACGTCATTAGATCGATTTTACAGCTGGTTTGTTGGAATATTAAAATTTAATAAAAAATAGTTTTTATTGGTTTTTAATTAAACTGTAGGTGGGTGAAAAATTGTGAGATAAACAGAGATCTAAAGGGTTATTCAATTGCTGATCTGTTTTAAATATATGTGCAGCTGAATCTTAAAAGTTCTTTAATAAAAAGTAATATTTAAAACTTTATATTTTCTAAAAAAAAATAAAAGTATGTTTTTAAAACCATTATTTTAAATCGTCCAGTAATGACAGTGGGCTGAGAAGAAAAGGTAATCCGTTTTTCTGACAGTTTTTCATTACAGTTGAAACATTAAAATTTATGGTAAAATGTTTGCAGAAAATACAGCATCTCATATTTCATTTGATTTTGTTCTATTCATTTTTCTTTATTTAGAAGTAAAACTTAAATTATTAAGTATTGTTATGGCTAAAGACTTTATTGCATTAAACTATAGTATACCTCCTATTAAATTAAAAATACACATGAAGAAGAAATTAAAAAAAACCAAAACATTCAAACATTTTAAAATATTAAAATAGAAATGCGTTAGCATCTTTATAAATTAGAAGTGACATTAAATTTAATACTTTATTACTTAATAGATGATATATACATTTAAATATGCTCTTAACAGAATAATGTTTCTGCGGACAATATGTATTTTAAAATACTAATTCTCGTTTATGCCAATAATATGAAAAGAATTTGTTTGGAAGTAAAACTTTAAAAGAATTTAAAAAATATTATTAATGAACTTGTCTCTATCAAATGCATAATGTTTGGTTATAATTGCTAGTACTTATACGTAACTTTATGACCGTTGATCTTAGTTCATAAAACAAGGAGCATCCTTAATTATAGACAAAGTCTACTCTTATGTTTAAAAATAAATAAAAGGAAATTTGTTTAAAAAAAAAAAATACATTTTTAAATATTAAGAAACGTTTTAAAAAAAGAGCTCTATTTAAAAAAAAATGCATTTATCTAAAGAAGAACAGTGAAAGTTAACTAAACAGATATATTATAATTATTCCACATTTGAACCTAGGATTATAAATATAAAAAAAACATGTACTCAGCTGAAGAATTTATTTTCCAGTGCCAACTTATGTTTATGCTTACGATGTTTTATTATTTTAATATTTAAAATTATCTTTAAAGATAAAAGAAAGTGAACGTGTTTATATAAAGAACTACTGAACATTTTCGTTTGGAAATGATTGCCATGTATACAAATGTATTAGTTGAAGCTTCGAATTTAAATAGATATCTAAACCTGGATAAATTGTCTACACATTATGAAATGGAAAAATCATCACGGAGCCGAAATATGAACTTAAGTTAATGTATTATTTTTTTTTATTGTTTGTTTTATTGGTTAAAAAAAAGAATGAAACCATAAAAATATTTATGCTATTAAATTTTTATGTAACACTTTTTGCATAAATATACAGGTAAACTAGGGTTATAATTTTAAAACGAAATAGGTTTATTTGAATGAGCAAATGTTTCTTGCCATTCTTAAGTAGATTTAGTTTATTTATCAAGCATTACACTAGCTAGTTTCTATTTAATAATTTTATTATAAAGATTTAAATATCACAGTCTTATTTTCATATAAATGGGATGTTTTACTCAATTTTATTTTAAATTTACTAAAGAAGTTTATCAGAGAATATCCATTCATTTGTTTTATGAATGTTATATTAAGAATAATTACAAATATTTTATATTCATCGAGAAGTAAATATTCTTGCATTTAATTTACAATTTTAAAAGTCCACTAGTTACTATATTTTTAGCATTTAATATTTTGTTATGTGTGCATTGTGCCTTGCCTAGAATTTTATATGCATTTAAGTTTAAAGTATTTTCTACAGTAGTCAGTTGACACATAGTTTGCTTTGTTGGTTCAAAAATTGGATATACGTTTTGTATTTTATAAATTTCTTGGAAATAACTTAGTTAGTTTAAGTGAAGTATATATCTTGTTATTAGTTAGAATTTGTTAGCCTCAAGAGTTAGGCTTAGTTTATAATTTTTTATTATGCCTTATGGAGTCGAGAAAATCCTCCATCCTTATTGTATTGTATTTCCATGATTTGATAGTGCTTGATCCAAAAAGAGGGTATTGTATTGTATTTTTCAGTGATGATGATCACATTTATAAGCATTGGAAATCCCATGAGAGGATTGTGCTTTTCTGGTGGGTGTTCCTGTTCCCAGATGTACTGAAGATAAATTTCAGACATCGTCATTTTGCCTCGAAGTTAGGTATTTTTGGAAGCCACCATATTCTTTTCCACTTCAGAGGAGCCTAGTATCTTTATATTTTTGCCTATCATTCATGATGACTTAATGCTAATTCCACCACAGTAGGTGATGTTGAATTTGTTATAAATTTGTGATGACAAGATATGCTTGTCTGAGGAAATGTATTTCTTCAGGTAGTTGTAGCTAATTTAAGGCTCATAAGTATATCAATGTTTGAACTGTGTTGCTATGATATTTTTATCACACACAAGCTAACCAACAATAAGTTATATTTATTTTAAAGTATATTAAATATGCATATGTATAAGTGGCAATTCACACATAGTAATTTAATATTTTCATCCAGAATTTCGCCGCTGGATTTGTAAGTCTGTTATATCATTATCTTTAAAACATTGAGGGAATAATTTTATGTGGACTAAAGTTATTTAAAAAAAAAGTATAACTGATCTCTGATGAATGACTGTCCCATACATTTAAGTTAGTTTAATTTTAGTATTAGCTTAATCTGATTTAAAGATATATCTAGCTGTGATATTAGTTATATCCGTGAAACTAGTGATGATATTTTTAAAAAGTATTGTTGAATATGCTTACTCCAGCTTAGCGTTTGCTAAGTTGAGGAGTATAAAATTAAGCTTAGGGTTTTCAATATAAATATAGTTCTGTGTGTTATTCTGATTAGTAGATGACACAATAATGTTATTAATTAATCCAAATAATTATATAAAATCTTAGTGCGGTATTGGCAATGTTTGTATTCTACTATTTTTATAAACATTTCTTCTCATTATTAATAAATCAAATTAGTATTATTTCAAAAGTTTTGTTTGTTTGTTTTACTTTTATATGAAAATATATTATTGTCTTGGGTTCCAAGTTCACAAAATCTTAAATTGTTAAATTTAATGAATCTTCAATTCAGAAATTTACAAGTATATTCTAATTTAATTAAATATAGTTGATATTGTTTTAAAAATTAAAAAGCTATGTTAAAGTAAATGATTCTTATATTGAATCACAAATACAGATAATTGCATTATAGCAGATACATAATTAAATATTTAGTTAAAAGTTTTTTTTTTAATTATCAGTATATCTTTCAGCCTAAAGATTATGCAATATCAGATTAACAATATTAGTACTTCAGAAGAATATTTTAATTAATATTTTAAAAGCTGCACATTATCTTATATTCACTGCACATCATCTATCATCATCTTAAATCTTATATATTTAAAGAATTCTAATCCATTTGCATTTGAGGTCTTTAGTGGTTGTCTGTGAGTATGGAAAGGCATTAAAAGTACCCTTGCTCTTTTCTTTGCTCAAGTAATATCTTAGATAATAGGCCATTATTAGTTTAAATTTAAATTGATTCACTAAATTTTGTGAATTAATATTTGTTTTGTTTATTCTTTTAAGATTGAACATACTATAATTATTTTATGGTCAGCTAAGATGTCACATTTATTTATTAATCACAGTAATTCTTTGTTAGGCAGCTTAATTTAAACTTTAATTTTATACAAGAGGTGTTAATTTTAAAATCCCTGAGGTTATTTACTCTTGTTGTTTATTAAATATAATTCTGTAAGATAATATTTTAAAGCAAAGCATCATAAGTCTTATTCAGAGAGTGTATGATTTATTGGTAAGACTAATCTGGTAAGCATTGAGGAGTGATTTAGATAATCTTTGGTATGGTTTAGTATTAGATTATTATTAATATACTATAGCCAGTATAGTTCATCAGTATTAGATTTGACCTTTATTTGATTATACATCTCTGGATCATCATCTCTTTTCTTTAAATTTATTGTAACCCCACTGAGCCGAGTCATTTAGAGTCTCTAATTTATATTTTATTTCATTTCATTTCAATTTTATTCTATTTCTTTTCATGTCATTTCTTTCTATCATCTCATTTCATATTTCTCTCTCCTTTATCCCATCTTCTTCTATATCTCTTTCATATCTTTCCATCAACTCATTTCATTTCTCTCTCCTTTATTCTATCTTCTTCTTATATCTCTCTTCCTCATATCTTTCTATCATTTCAGCTATTTAAAACATTCGTTAAGGGTTTCTTCTTATACCTCTTCCTCATATTCTTCTATCATCTTATTTTATTTTTCTCTTCTTTATTCCATCTTTTCTTATATCTTTGTCATATCTTTCTATCATCTCATTTCTTCTCTCTCTCTATTACATATACCATTTCTATTATTTTTCCCCATTTCTTTTCCTATCAATTCTTTTCTTTTCCATCATTTATTTTTATCATTATCATTACTTCTATTTCATTATTTATCATTACCTCCATTTCATTATTAATTCTTATCTCTTTCTTTTCCCTCTCTCTCATTTCTTTATTAGCATTATATATATATATCTATTTTATTAGGTTACAATTGGCCGCTCTCATTTCATTTTCATCATTTATCTTTATCATTATCTCTCCTTTATTCTATTTTCTTCTTATCTCTTCCTGTCCCTCAATTTTATAAGGTTACAATATATATATATTCTGCCCTTGTCATCGTGTGTAGCTCCACTACACATCAGGCCAATCACGTTGAGGGCCATAATCAAACCGCCCCGTTCCCGCATCTCCACTTCCCCCAAAATAAATATAATATAGTGAAAATCACCTAACCAGGTTCTAGCTCTAATAATTAATGAAATATTCAATTAAATGCTTTACTAGCTCAAGTTTCTTAAAATTAACTTAGGTTCTGTTTTAAACTAACTCAAATAAATATTCAGGAATTCATGAGACTAGAAGTGGAAATACTGGTGACAAGGTAGATTACATTGAGACAATATCCCACAGGATACCACCTCAATGGCATAAGAACACTATCCCCCCTTATACTACTATTACACATAATAACTACATAGTATTCTTATGACTTCCGCAACTTCTAATCACTAAGACTCATTTAACAATTAAAGTATTAATCTTTTATCTCTAATAATAATAATAGTAATCATGTAGCTCAAATGAAATAATCTCAGGTTCTTAAATTTATTCATATGTTAATAAACATATGGTAGCAAAATATGATAAGGGATTTTATGTCATAATCTACTACTCTGAAATTAGATTAATAATAAAACAATAATAATCACAATCTTCATTGCTTAATCCAACTAGTACAGCTTTTCTTTCATCGCAAATTTATAACCGTAATAAATTAGTTAATAATCTAATATCCCCTTTTTTTTATCTTTAAGTAATAAATAAATTAATAAGTGGCAGTGTTTAGATAATCTGATAAATAAAGCAAGTGGCAACTAATAGTATATAATTTAGCAAAATATTATGATAATGGATTGATGACCAGTAACGCAAGGCAATTTTATAATTATTTAATTACAAGAACATCAATAAATATTTAAGATTAAACATGCTTCTCTATTTATCTTTTGTGCAAACAATCATATACTTAGTTTAATGGTTGTGAAAATACCCTGTGAATTCATGCAATGATGTAGAGAAAACAAAACTCAGACACAAGTTTTAATAAACAAATTTTAAAATTTTATTAACATCAATAAAAATAAATAAAACAAACAAATCCATCTACATCTATTTACAAGGGATATCCTCATTTTTCTTTACACTACAATAGCTGAATTATACACATTTATATTTCTTTTATCGTTAATTAAACTTATTATGCCTTTTAAAAGTTATTTATTTATTTCTCATTAGGTTTATCATATCACTTATTTTAACTATTTATGGGTAACACCATTCTTTATCTTTTAATATTAAAGTTACTGTATTATAAATTATCTATGTGGATAAACATCATTTATAACATCATAATTTTACAATCAATATGGTTTTTAAAAGAAAATTACATTTTCTTGTAACTTTATATAAGTCACTCCGCATATTATTCAAATATTATTATTACTTTTAACGTTTGTTCTCCAATGCTCGTAAACTATAATACGTTTATTCCATAAGCCATACTCATGTATAATACTATAACACGGGTTTAATTATCACCTGTTACAGTTTCACATATACTATAATTATCGAATGTTATTGTATTTTTCTAAATATGCAATACTTATATTTTTTAAAATATAATTAACAATAAGAAAACGTGAAATTATATTTAATATTTTTGTATATTTCTATTTGGATATACTTTTATAAAATTATAGTTCATTTCTTAAAAGGAATTAAAATAATTCTCTAACTCCTTCCCTTCTTAGGATATTTGCATCTTTCTTTCAATAATCATAATCTACTCTTCATTAACACTTAACTATTCTTATTCCAAATAATAGCATGACATACATTCTAAAATATCTATTGTTTCCCTTTTAATAGACTTATCATATAACGATGTAGTTGCAAGAAATACAGATAAAGATAGCGAAAGATGTATAGGATATCGGGAAGATAGATAGATAACTTATCCGCAATATACTTCAAAAATGTATGGAACAGTGTGAATAGGTCTGACCTTCATTGTCTAATAACCTTGGTGATAAGCATGATGTGGCAGCTATTTACTCAGCTTTACCAAACATCTAGTACGACTCACAAGAAATACATAAAATACCACTGTCCAAGACAACATGTGTACCAGTCGTAGGGCTTTGTTAACTACGCTGATTAACATCTAAAACTACTTATTATTTCACTCCCTGTAACATCCTAGTTTTTAATACATCCTCTTGGTTTCTGAATCACCATGTACTACCAAGTCACTACCCAAACTATCTCTTGAGATTTTTACTGTATCCAACATCGATAAAATACTAACTACTTTTTTTAAAAACAATAAACAAAATTAGCTAATATAAAAACATTTCCCTATTCCATAAGAACAATTTGTCTTGCTTTATTACACTGTAGGTTCAACATCTACGTTTTGTTAAAATAACATTTAAATATCCCAATCGGAAAATTAACAGAAAATAGCACATAACCATCGGTTATATTGAACTATATTAATAACACATAAAATGATTATCGTATGCATATTTTTAAAAATCTAATCACATCTCAAAGTGTTTTAGAGTGTTGTTTTCAAAAATGCGTTTTACAACAATAATAACAATAAAACTTTTGCGCTACATTCATTCGATTCTCAGCTGATCTAAATAAATAAAACATACATTATATATAATTAATAATTATAAATGTTACCAAAAAACAATCTTTATCTTCCTATCAGAGTTCGTAGTAGGTTTCTTTCTCTTCGAGCATCGCAAATATACAAATTTCCACATACATACAATTTTATTTTAAAATTCAAAATCAAAACATATTATTTCATATAATGTTATATCACCAATTAATGTATTTTGTTTTCCCTATCGCTATCTAAAACTTAATGTTTAACTTAGATTAGTAAAGAAAATAATTCAAACCATAATCACATATTTTTCTGACGGTATATCTTGGTTAGTCCCATAATATTTGTTATTTCTTCTTTTGTCCGAATGTTCTCCTTTCTGCTTATTAAAGTTTTAAATAAATTAGTTCATTTAATAAACTGTTTAGAAGATCTTTAGTTTTAGTGTTTAATCCAAAATTATTAGAAAACATTTTATTTAGTTATCCCACGAAGCTTTTTAATGTTCTGGCGAATATTACCTCGGCGTGTTGATGCATCTTTATTTCTAGTTAAACTACAATTATTTAATAATTACGGTACCAATTGCGTTTTCCATGGATCCAATATTTTATATTTCTCTTCTGTAAAAATTTTTTTTTTTTTCTTTAGGCAAGTGTCTTCCTTGGTAAACTTCACTTTCATTCATTATTATTTTATATACACTACTTTCGATCTTTAACTATTTTCTAGAGTATTTTCTCAAGTCATCTTAAAGAAAGCAATTCAAACTATTTCAATATTAAAATTCCTTTTGTCCATTTATTCTTATACGAATAATACTTATTTTTATTTTCCATTATCTTCATTAACTTTGCGCACAAAGTCCTTTCATTGATTTTATACGCACGAAAACAGCTTTCATAGTGATATGCTATATAAACTATATCAACGAATAATATTAACATATTTGGAACATTATAAAATTTACAACTTGGTTTCAAGAATCTATCCATTTTCTATTGAAAACTCTGATTATATTTCGATAGAATCCACTGGCAGGTTACTGTAAAGTTAGTGAAACATTACTATGAAAAACTTTTTTTTTAAAACATATTATTCTAAGATTCTCTTTGGATGATTTTTAAATTGTCAGTTGGTTTCTTTCAAAGATATTATTAAAATTATAATAAAATTGACTAATAAATTGAAGAAAAAAAAAATTTTAGAGAGCTTAAAATTTTACCTCTGCTCTGGAGTCAACACATTTTTGTTCTCCCCCGTTTATATAATTAGTTGGCGCGATTTTGGTTGTCTGCCAAGATCTATTTTTTATTGGTCAATCCCTACTTGGATTTATAAACAATTTCTAAAGTTTTAAAATCATGACGTAATAGACTTAAATGTTAACTCATTATTATTTTTAAATCAATTATTCTCTATTACAATTTAACTACCTTTAAAACAATTTTGAAACAATAATTAATAAAGATGTATACTACTTATTTTTATTATGATGTGTGACAATTCCATCCACTTCTATAATATACTATTTAAATATTTTAATTATTAGTATTAATTTAAACCGGTGCTTATACATAGAATATTTCAGACAGTCACGTAGTCATTTCCGGTGTTTAGTCTATTTTTATCTGTCTTAATAAATTTGCTACTTATATTATATAAAATAATTATATAAAATTTTGAAAAACAATTTAGAAAAATATAGAATTAGATACAATTCTCACCATCACAATATTTATTATTAAATATATCATATTAATCTTTTACTGCTTAATATAATCTATAATTTTAAATACTATATAATGTTAATTTTAAATTTTTTTAGTAATTGACCATTTATAACCATCATTGACCTATAGAAAAGGGCACAATACATATTATATAAAGGATTGCAAAATAGTCCATTTACTTTTATATGTTTGTTATTCTAATAAAATAAAAAATGTTAGTGTTTTCTTGTGAACACTGATATCTTATAATCCTATCATTAGTAATAGTCATTCAATCTTTTGTTTATAGTATTTTAATTATATATTGTTCCAGAAATTATAATTTTTTATTTTCAACTTTATTATATTTATGCTTTCATATGCTGACCTGATTGCACTACACAGACCAAATTTCAATTCTGCAGCAAAAGCTAATACTGTTTTTTCATGCTTTGATTACTATCTAATTTATTAACACTTCACTGAATGCTAAAAACTTATTCAAATTATTCTACCATTTTATTTCTAGAATTATTTAACTAAATTTATAACACCCCCCACCACAATCTATGTATTATTATTGTAACGGTCAAGTTTTGTACATTCGCGTAACAAAATCCAGACAAAGAGACCAAAGCTGACCAGACCAGGATTGTGACGTCCTGAATCCGACCAAACTTCAACTCGTTTGCCCATACTCCATGACTCAAGACCCTATGAACGACCACACTTGAAGTTACACGTAGTATATCTACCTTTCACGGCCGGCATAGGGCAGGGAGAAACATGAAACTCGGGACTTTAAATATATATATTAACTAATTTAATTGCTACCAGCACGAAATTAAAGATAACTTTCATAAATAGTAATTAATGCATACATAGTTATATCACATATATAATTAACTAAGAATGAATTGGATTGAAATAGGAACGAGAAATAATACGAAACCAGAATAAATTTAACATATATTTATTAATCAAACAAAATATAATTTAATGTGGGAAAAGCACGCAGGCTTTGTAATGTGAGGATTTGACATTTCTCCTCATCAAATCTTTTAATTATTAATATGAAAATACATTTAAATAATCACTAAGCTGTGCCTAAATAAGATTCAGCCAATTCCTATTGGAAAGTGGTAGCTACTATTATAAATTTGCTGTAACTGTCTTAGGTAAAATATTTACTATCTTTTCCTTTTTAAATACTTTTATTTAAACATTGAAACAAATATTTTAAGCGAAATATCTTTTTCAACACTATTACTTTAGTAAAATATAAGTGTATAATTCAGCTCAGAATAAAGATTGAACCCAGAACCAGATATAAATTTCAGTTTACTACTGAATCATTAATTAAATTATGGGACTAAAAATTGGCCATAAAGAGATCACCGACACGCTACAGCACCGGCAAATTACAATAACAGAGCGCCCTGCGGATAGATTAGTCAAGGGTTTTCGTGACAAACACCGGTAGGTACCCTGGAGCCGAGCATCCTGCTGCTAAAAAAGGTTGGGGTGGCTAACACGACTGCCGGGAATTATTACGTCCGGTCTTACTAGTGTGCGCCCCGAAAGAAGGTAAGATGGGATGGCCTTTCCCGAAGTCCCATCTTAAGGAGAAGATGCAGCAAAACGTTAGACATAGAACGTGAATTTAAGGCATCTAATCCACCAAGTGAAAGTATGAGATTAATTATTATAAAATATGGGGCAATAGTCCGGTCAGTATTACTATCATTAGCCAATTCTAACAACGCTATATAAAATCAAACGACATTAGAGGGATAAAGAAAATATAATAAACTCTGGTTTATAGGTTTCAATCTATACATATAATTTATTACAGGGCAGGGGAAAGTATATTGATCGAACGGCCAAATAATTTTTGAATATACTTTCGTATTACTAAGACTAGCACATTACTTTAATCTCAATAAGGTAAAATTCAATAGCAGGCTACACTACATTTAAAATTAAATAAAATTACAGGAATTCGAACCAGCGAGCATCGATAATGTTATTAAGAGAATTGCTATGGGGAAGATATTTCCAATTATATCTCCGCATATTTATTACATTTAAATGTTCGCTGCTTCGAAGAATTGGCATATAAATAAGAATAACACGAAAGAAATATTATAGGCACAGCCGCAGTGATAGATAAAGAAATGAGCGTAGGTTACATTTAGTTGAATTAAAATATAGACAAGTTATACAAATTAAATATTTACTTAAATGAGAATTTATAATAAATCTTTATAGGAGTTTAACAAAAAAATTGATTATTTTA
Source organism: Epiperipatus broadwayi (assembly GCA_028023455.1). Taxonomy (NCBI): domain Eukaryota; kingdom Metazoa; phylum Onychophora; class Udeonychophora; order Euonychophora; family Peripatidae; genus Epiperipatus; species Epiperipatus broadwayi. The sequence continues at coordinate 5,941,359 of JAQFVV010006223.1, read as the reverse complement.
TAGTTTGCTAGCTTTAAACTTTGAAATGGAAAATTTTAATTTAGAAATAGTTCAACATAGAGCTCTGAGAAATATAGATTGGTGTTACAGATTAATTAGTTGCTGGTCTGTATAAGCAGATGTTGGCTTTCAGATAGTATGGTCTTCTTGAGCGGGCATAGCTGGAAAGTTTGCTCCGGTGGTTGAAGCATCGACTAGCAGTGATCGCACTATTCTTTCATTGGGCTTAGAAGCAGTCGTCGCCTTTCTCCCATCAGATCTTTCAAAGATTGATCTGACGTAGATTCAGGATGGCGACACCCTTCTAAAATTAATGACTTCCCCTTACAAGCTTAAAATGTACCCTATTTATACTTTTACTAGAAAAGAACCTGCTTCGCCTGGAAACCCATTAACTCTAAAATATCACACTAAAATGTAACATTTCTCAATTTGATCAAATATACTTTTATTTAGGCTTCCATGACACCGCAAATCCTCTCCCAGGTGTCAAAATAGTTTTGCTAAAGCGATTTTAATGACTATTTTTGCTATAAATAAATTTAATATAGTAATTATCAACTTTCTATTTCATTTAATCCCAGGTGTGGTGGACTTAAATGCAAATCTGTTTATCGCTAACTTTTTATTTCTAACTAAAATTTTTTTGCTCTTTTACAAAAACAAAATCACTTTACTCTATATATATTATTATATAAGGTGAATTATACATCCACATACGAATTTACATTTATTAAATTTAATAAATTGACATCTCTACTATTTAAAAATTATAACATTAAATTTTATACTTTATAAATAAATGATTTAACATTATATTCGCTGTAATAACTACTAGCCTATATATGTACAGCGTTTATTCATATGTGGATATATAATGCTGCACACCCAGCTGTGATAGAAAGGTTTATGTTTATTTATTAAAATATTCATTTTAATATGGTTTGAACCCAGCACAGATGGGTTTGGTGGTTAAACTGAAAGGTGCAATGAGAAGGGCTTGAACCTGACCGTTGCATTATATAACAATTATTCATTATTTTAAATCTCCAAAATAAAATCTGCATTTAATGAATTGATGATGTAAATAGTTTGATTTTTCTGATCTAGGGATGACTATCCTATGGCGCATATGCCAACCTTGGCAGATGGATTAATTTTGGTGTATTAAATTTTTGATTATAGTAATAAGATTAAATTTTTAAAAAAATATTGATACTCATAAAAAAAAAAATTAAATTCAGTAAGTCACAAAAAAGTAATTTGTTGTGCATTCATTGAGTAAGTAGATATTCATACTTATTTTGAAAACTAACTCAGAGTGAGTCTGTAACTGTTTTTAACTTTCGTTTTACATTTGTCCTTTATAAGCATTACAGCTTTAGTTTTTATAAAATTATTTTAATTAATGAAATTAATATAAAAAAACGTCACTATTTGAAAGCATGTGGTGATGGCATTTTATTTGTAATTATATAATGGATTATTTAAACCATCATCTAATATTAATTGTTAGTCTTTTAGAGAAAGTCAAACTTTATTTTAACTTTTCAAATATGCTCTATTGTTAGTAATAGCAGACATTTCCAGTAGTATTTTTTTCAGGTATTGCTGGCCTAACTAGTAACATTACAATCATTGGAATCAAACTAGGGATTAATTGAATTTAAGGTAACACTACTTAAATAGGCAATTCTTTTATAGGAAAGTCAGTATGAATTTTATATACTTATCTATGAAGATCTTGATTTCTCCACTTTTTGTATAGGGCAAGGTCAATTCATGTTTTCCAAACATGAATTATTATGTTAAGTTGATTGTTGCTTTTGGCAGAATATCCTAGTTGGTTAGATAGTAATCATCTTAAATTCATATTCATAAATATAAAGATTCCCAGATTCAATTACCATACTAATACGGTCACTGGTTAGGTCAAAACATCTGAAGACATCAAATATAATACCATTCAAAACATTGTGTAATATACTAAAATTTGTGCTATTACTAACAGTTGAATGTATTTTAAAATATTGATTTTTTTCTAAAAGACATTTAGCAATTAATACTAAATGATTGGAAATAGTCCATCATCAAATAAAATAAAATCATATCAGATATTCAAATTTGAAAAATGTTCTGTTTAACTTAATCTTATCTAATCTTTTGAAATGCAGTATATTTTATTATATTCACATGATGATATCCATTAAGTTTCTGATATGTCATTAAATTACTTTAATTTAATGATCTCTTATTATATATTTTATTTGGCTAATTGCACTCAAAACATTTAAAAATAGAATTTATTTATAAAATTATTGATAAATTAAATCATATATAAAGTTTACTAAGGCATCAATTTTATGACCTCAGACTAAGGGCCTGTGTTCAGAGAGACCCCACACTTTCAAACTTCTAATACTTGATAATAAAATTTTTGATATTTTAGGTATGTATTAATATGGGAAGTATTTTAACTAAATTTATATTG